>LNDK02000103.1:603502-617906 GCA_001455915.2 Samsoniella hepiali | reverse complement strand
TTTTTTTTAGCCTGTTTCCCAATACCCCCCCCCCCCCCCTAAGAACAACGAAAGAAAAAGAAAAGAAATAAAGCTTCATCAGCCAACTACCGGGCGCCACAACTCACACTGTAACACACGCATTGGCGTGCATCACCACTCTCACTCTCCCCAATCCCAAGCCTTGAAAATTGTGTCATCATTTCCAATCTTTTTATTTTTAGAGCCCAAATTAGGCTTGCTGTCAGAAGAGTTCATGCTCGAGGCGCCGCCACCCGTCCACCCCCTCGGGTCGCCTCGGGGCGGGCTGCCTATGTCGTCGAACCGCGCCAATCAACGTGTGAGGATTGACCGACTCGACTCGACTCGACATGACGCACTGAAACTCGTCTTGTTTCCGTGTCATTGGTCATCCTCGACCAAAAAAGTCTAGAGCTCGATTCATGGAAATTTCGCAGGCGAGCCCTGCCGGAGCGAGGTTCCAATTGTGGGCTGCCCGGGACTCATCCTTGAGTCTTATTACTCGTTGGGCTTGAGGAGGCATCAGTCCCTGGCGTTATTGGGCGTTTTCCTTGTCTTTTTTTTTTCTGCCCAATATTATGAGCAGTCATTCTTTTTTTTAATATATAAATACTTTTCTCTTCTGACATCTCCACCTCTCGAGCCGGCCAGCGGCAGCCCATGGGCAACTTGTGCGACAACTCGACGAGGGCAAAAAACGAAAGACGCCGCAAAAAGGAAGCATCGATTTTGAGTAAAATACGAGAATCACAGCATATCAAAATATAATGCAGGAAAGGACAAAAGAAGAAGAAACAGCATCAGCCACACTACGGGACTTGGAGTTCAGTCAGAGAAGAGCCCCCCGCTCCCCTTGCATCTATCACGAATCAAGAGCGCTCATCAAAGAGAAAGCAAAAAAAAAAAAAAAAAAAAAACGAGTGAGGGTCTGCCGTTTTGTTTTTGTTCAAAGAAATCGTCAAACCGTTTTGGGTAACCCGGCCGGCCCGAAATCTCCAACCACAGCAGGGGGGGAGGGGTGTATCATCCCAGGCCGAAAAGGAGGGTTGGACAAGAAAGTTGGTTGGACCATTGAGCGACAACGAACAAGACCAACTGGGGAATTTTTGACCAGTCACCGTTCCGCTAGAAAATGCGTCCCATCATGTACGATCCATCCCGCACCCCCTGGTGATGACGATTCCAACCAGCAGGAGATTGAGTTTTATCGTGTCTAGCTGATGGGAGAGTAAACAGGATTCCCCCAAACAGTTTCGAACAACCTGCTGTTCTGCTTCTTTTTTTTTTCAATTCGCGAATGGGTTATCCCCGAGCTCTAGTACACGGCCAATCCCAACCCCAACCCCAACCCCTAGGGTTTTCCTGGCATTATAAGAAAAAAAAAAAGGGCAACGCTCTCCGTGGAGAGAGAGGTTTCTCGGACTCCGGGGCCGAGGTCAAACAAAGAAGAAAAAAGCACACATGCAAGAGAAAGAGAGTCTCAACTCTAGAAGAATAGGCAAAACGACAAGGGGGCCGGCCACCCACACCACATGGGCAGCCTGCATGCAAGCCTGCTGCAGGGCGCGATCCCCAATCCCATCCATCCATCCATCCATCTGTCCATCCCATCCATCTCCCACCGAGCGGCTGGCCCAAGGTGAAGAAAACCTGCCCTTGCCCTGCCCCCCCTACCCACGAGATGGGGTTTCCAACGTACGTCCCGTCCCGCCATCGGCCATCATCGCGATCCATACCCCCCGAGGCTTTCCTTTGTCGTCGTCCACCGCCTCTCCTCTTTTTTTCTTTTTTTTTCTCGTTATCCTTCATCATCCCAGGTGGAGGCGAGAGCGAGTCGTCTCCACGCCGCGCCAATACGTAGGTAGTTAGCGGCACGGCCCTCGCTCCCAGGGATTATCGAGTGGCTGGCTGGTGCCGCCCCAACGGGCGGGCGCACGACAGGGCCGGCCGTTATTAGTTTGGGGACCAGACCCCCCCCCCCGTCAGCTCCTCGAGTACACACCCCTTGGTGTGTGTGTTGTTGTGTGTGTAATGTTGCACAATAAAACGTATTGCGAGGTTCCAGAACAAAGAGCAACGACACCGGACAAAGGCTTCAAAACACCAGACGTTGTTCCATTTTTACTCAGGTACCCGAGGCATTTTTCAACACTCGGATTTTTTTTTTCAATTATCAAAATATCAACAACAAAAGACACACCCAAGAGAGCCATGGCTCAAGTTGTCAGCCGCACACCCTCCCCCGCGACTCAACCCATGTACCAGTACACAACGGCGCCGTCACCGTCGCCGCTGACAAGCCCCAAATTTCAAATGCACGCCGAGCTAGCCCACAAGTCGTAGCATGTACGCCGATTTCCTTCTCTTTTTTTTTTAATTATCCAAGGGACATGACAGCCCGGTCTTCTTTATTACTTTCTCTTTTTTTTTTTTCATGCAGTGCGCCCGCTGCGCTGCATCCTGCATGCTGCCGCTCCCTCTCTCTCGCCGCTCTCAGTCTCTCTCTCTCACTCCTCTGGCTGCGGTTTGCATATCCAATCTAACGCCCCAAAATTCCGCTGCTGAACCGTGTCCGACCGTCTTGTTGTCTCGCTGTGAATCATGACGAGACAACAAGATTTCGCATCTTGTTCCTTCAACGGCTGTGTTCATGACTCTCCTCACGACATTCTACAAGCGTATACCCTTTTTTTTTCTTTTTTTTCTTTTTTGCTGCAAGCCGAACAACGATTCAGGAACAGCGATTCAGGAACAACGATTCAGGACCAGGGGAACCCGGAACAACGAAAAGGTAACGTTAGATTGTACATCCGCCGCCCGCTTCATGCTCTCATCCAAACGTAAAAGTTTGTGCGTTGGCCATGGGGCATCATCTTTTGTACAACTCAAATCAATCTGTCCAACAGCCGCTTTCCGTTTTTTCTATTCGTGTTACCTTTCTCGTTCTAATCTTTTGTAGACCCAGTACCAGCGGATCCCAGGACACATCACACATTGCGCCGTCTTCTGACATAGAAAACCGCGACGCCGCCATTGTTATAAATACCACATGCTCGACCACTGGCTTCATTCCCATTCTCTCCATCAGAGCTTCCAGCTTCACACACACATCCATTTCCTGCCCCAGCATTGTCTTCTCCACCTCTTTTCAACCCATCTATCCACACAGCCAGGGCGTTTCCTGCTGTAGATGCGATCCGCTCTCCCCGTTTTGCCCGATCCACCTACAGAGTAACCGCAACAACCACCCCCGTGTCAAACCAACCGCTTGAATTGCTTCAAGCAAAATTGGAAAAGCTTTCTCCGTCTTCGTCTTCTCTCATCACCTCTGCTCCCCTTTTCAGCCTTCCCCTGTTGAGTACCATCCATCCTCGCCAATCTCACCATGCCTTCACGCACGCAAGAGCCAATCCCGGGCCACGCCCGCAAGGCATCCCCCGATGCGACTCCGGAACACGGCCGGATCCTTGATATTGGTGGCAGTTCCCTGAGGGGTCTCTATGTCGATAGACTCGAGGACACCCTGGCTGCCATCGCCGACTCCAACGACACCCCGACCCTGCCTGACGAGCTGCTGTATGATGACAAGGGCCTGCTCATCTGGAACCAAATCATATCCATCCCCGAATTTTACCAGACTCACGATGAGATTGCCCTTTTCGATCTCAACAGCTCCGAGATTATTGATGAGGTCCCTCGCAATGTGACCATGATTGACTTGGGTTCCGGGTGAGTAAACACTACTCCCACGCATTAGCTTCCACTTGGTCATCATCACAAGTTGCTAACAAACCTTTGTTTCCCACATACAGCGATACAAACAAAGTCGACCACCTTTTGGCCACGTTTGAATCGAAGAAGGTCCCCGCCACGTACCTTGCCCTTGACATTTCCAAGACCTCGCTTGACCAAAGCATAGCGAGCTTGGCTGCCAACCATTCCGGCCCCAATGCAGTTGTCAAGTGCGGCGGTCTCTGGGGCACATTTGAGAACGGACTAGAGCATATCGGTAGGCTAGAGTCGCCTCGTTTGTTGCTGTCCCTCGGTTCTGTTCTGTGCAACGATCCTTGGCCCAGGGCCCTGGGTAACCTCCGGGTGTGGGCCTCGACTCTTCAGCCCGACGATCGAATGCTGATTGGCATGGATGGCCATCTTGTTGCCGACCAAAGAGATAAGATCTGGGCCGCCTATCATTCCTGCGACAAGCTGTTCCGCGATTTTTTCCTCAACGGTCTGAAGAACGCAAACAAGCTTCTTGGATACAACTTGTTTGTCGAGCAAGATTGGGATTTCATGGCCGAATTGGAGGAACAGCCCACAACCCGCCATCGATTCTTCCTTCGTGCCAAGAAGGACATCCCGCTGCAGGAAGACGGTAAGATCATTTCCAAGGGAGAGGAAGATGAAAAGATCATTTCCAAGGGACAAGAAATAGACTGGTTCGACTCCCACAAATACGGGGAGCAGGATGTCCGTCTCATGTGTTCCGAGGCTGGCTTGACCGTCATCAAATCTTGGACAGCACCAGACTCCGACTTCCGTATGTCATTCCGGTTTTCTCACCAAAAAACAACAAGCAGAGTGCAGCAAGGCTAACAAATTGATGCAGGCCAGTATCTTGTACGTGCAACATGCGGAATCGACGACGCTGAAGACCAAGACAACAACAGCTTCGGCGGTAACTGAGCCAATGTAGGAGAGCCCATACGGTAACGTGGTTCCGCACTGGTTTTTGTTTTGGTTCGATGTTTGATGATGCATTGATGGTGATGGACGGATCGCATTTTACCTCATTCTTAGATTACAGCTCTGCCGCGTTGTGGCCCGTACACAGCTCATGTTAGACACAGAACCTCTGTCTCCTTTTCCTGAACCTTGGCCACCATACGCTCCCACCAGGGTTGTCTCTCGGCAATAACACGAGGAAGTTGCACGTTTGGCGCAGGCACAGGGATCTCTTGATTCATCCAGCTCTGAATGCGTTCGAGAGTTTTAAAAAGTGGCGGCACGCTCTATCACAAGAAGTAGATTAGTAGCTAGAATTAAATGGAATAGGTTTCGTATCAAACTTACGCTGCGAACAGGAGTGTGCATAACCTGCTGAAACCAAGCGTCCGCAACTTGGACATGTTCTTCAACAGTGGCTAATAGGCCAAGGAAGAAGACCGGTAGCAGCGGGGCCTGGGCTGTAAACACAGGACCCGACGTTGGCATTATAGAAATGCTCTTAGCCAAGTCGGCTAGGTTAGCAACGACTTCAGGGTGATTTCGGGGGAGTCTAACAAAAGTCAGCTTGCTCTTATGTAGGAGAGATATGGGCGCGAAATTGCTTACCTAAAAAGGCGGCACTGTAGATAGACCATTGCGGCCAGTCTCCATGCTTCCGCAGTCACCTCGGTCATGACTTCAGCTTCCTGGACAATATAGCTCTCGTCTGTCTCGCGAATCCATTCGATCGGTTGCCGTTTACTTTGAGCATCTTCCCAAGTTTCATATTCACTACTCCACTGATGTAGGTTTAGAAGCTGATCGTAGAGCAAATCGGCGGCCACGGGCACAATAGGCGTTTCGCCATCTTGTAGCAGGCGAGTGGAACAGTAGGACACCTGGTTAAAGACGTATAGTACACGTTTTGAGAACCCGCAGCCACCGTGGATTTCGAACATATCCGCTTTAGATCCATATAAGAGGAATCCAAACCTTGATGTTTCGGCGATTGGGTCAAAGGTAGCGAGAGCCGGGAGAGGCATCATCGGCTGAGCCAGAATGACAGCTCTACCGACAATGACCGATTGTGATAGACGCAGAGCAGAGACCTGGACATTCGACTCCTTGTAAAAGCGATTGCCTGGATCTGTGCGCTGTAATATACTCTCTGCTTGTTTAAAGCCCGTCAACCAGCGGGGATGGAAGGGCTTTTTGAGCCTGCGTTCCGTGAGAACGATATCCTGCATAGAGAGCAGTGACGCCAACGTGACCAGCTCGCTTGATGCCTCGATATCTAGATTATCGACGTCCTGGAGTAGTTCGCTGAGCCGAGCTTCGGCAATGGTGAACTTTTTGTTGACTAGACGTCGCACACTGTCATCTGGCAGATAGTCATGAATGTAAATACCAGCGAGGGACTGAATAGCGGCCAGAACACCGGTACTGCTCTGTGCGCTGCCGAAATCCGATAACCACAGATTAGTGTGCTTCAGCACAGTTCTTCCCGGGCACCAGTTCCGTATGTCTAGAGAGCGGAAGTTAGCGCAGGCTTATGGTAAGTTATAACTCAAGTCCAACTTACAAAAATCAAACAACTTTCTGCCCATAGTATCCATCACAATAGGTTCTCCGAATTGGGAAGGAGAGAACTGCGGGTTCCCAATAGCGTCACCTTGGCCATATGACCAGACGCTTCCCATCGGTGATGAAAAGTTTCCGCCACTCTGGGACACCGCTAGGGTCGACGATGTTGAGAAAGGCGAGTCACTTCCTGGCTGTAGTGTGGTCGTCGAGGTCGAAGGTGAGGCGGAACTCAGACACTGTAGGACTAGCTCGCCGCTATGCTTTGAGGCAAATGTAACAGCCAGGGATGCATCGTGATCAGTATTCACCGTTCCTACAGCCCTTGATGACCGTCTACCTCCCTTTTGGGGCCAGGAGAACTTGATATAGCCATTTACTTTGCCGTCCACTGGTCGAGAAAATGTTTGAAGAGTGAACTTGCGTCCAAATGAGTCCAGACAATCAGAAAATGGACTGGTGATGGCATGCTTAGAGCGGAATTTTCGCCGGCGCTGTCCTTGGTGGACTGGCTCGGATATCAACGATGGGCTGCGGGACGGCTGTGTTTGACGTGGTCGCGCGGGCGGCTGTAACTGCAGAGGAGGCCGAGACTGCAGAGCGGGCTGTGGTTGTAAGCAAGGATAAGGCGCTGACGGAGGTTGCAATGGCTGTTGCCCCTCTTCTGCAGCAAACACGACATGCTGCGAGTGTGGAGGAAACGGGGCGGAAATATCATCGGGATTTGGAGCGACATCTGCAGGCGAGGTTAATCAGCATCACAACACAGGTACCCGAGGCCACTGTGAGAGTCCACGCTGGCGACGGTTGACAAAAGCTGGCGCGCAGCACAACGCGGGCCTATTCCCCAGGCGCGTTTTCGGCAGATCTTAATCTGTGGCTCAATGAAGCTTGCGGAGATAAGAGACAAGTGAGAACAGCGCTAGACAGCTGTGTCCAGTTGATGCATTACACCAGGTATTCAAGACGCCGCCAGCGGCCCACATGAGGGGATACAAAGGGTAGGTAGACAGTTCGCACGGGCCACATGTTGAAGAAACTTACCAAACATTTGGTCCCATTCAGCCGGGCCCATGGAGTTGTCCATGGGGGAGATCATGGCCATGGCATCATTGGGGTTGGGCATGATGCCGACCACAGATGCAGGCATGGGCACTGGCAAAGAGCCGGCAGGCATGATTCGGTTGGTGAAGACCCATTCTGTAGGAAAAGGTTGCGAGGTGCCCCAACCCTGGGGAAAGCCGTCTCCATGGCCATCAGGAGGGGGGGCACCCTGGCCAGCGCCGGCTTGATCACGCCTGAGGCGCTTGGCCGGGCGCTGGTCGTCGTCGCCAAAGTCACCCATGCAGTCGAGGCGAAAAAGCAGCGGGTTAGAAGAGCCCACGGGCATGGGTAGCCACTTCGGGGCGTCGCCGTGAAGCTTGATGGGGTGTGCTTGTCGGGCACTGGCAACAAGCGAGGTCGTGGGCGAATACTGGGCCGTCGGTGGGCGGACGAGGCAGGTACAGGCCCGCCCGAAATGGCGAGCAGGACGACGGTGAGAAAAGAGGATTCTGAGAGCGACTCAAAGGGGGGATCGTGGAAACTTGCGCGTTGCGACGAGAGCAGGCGCGAAAAGAGGAAATGGCGCGAAGAGAGAAGAGTGTTTTAGCTAGCGAGGCGGTTTGGCTGGGGAGACAGGCGGCCTTATTAGTTAGCCTTGGCGCGAGGGGAGCCACGGAGGGACCCAACAACAAGCCAAGAGTATTTTATCTGGTACCGCTGTGACGGGACAAGGAGCAGAGCGAGATAGAATGGCGCTAGCAGTTGGGCGAGATCCACCTGGAATAGGACGAGGATGAAGAGGCGGCGTGCTGTTGGTGAACAAAGGCCGGCACACGTTGGAGGGCGTAGCGTATGTCGCGGTCGACCAGGTATGGCCGGCACTGCAGGACTGTAGCTGCGTCGGTGGCGAAGAAGGTAGTCGGTGCAGATTAGCGATGTAGCAGCACGTCTGTCTGGTCTGTCCTGACTGGTCCGTCCTGTCTGGTCTCTCTGTCTGGTCTGTCTGTCTGTCTGGTCGTGGTGGGGGCGTTTGATGAGCCTGATCTGTCGGCAGCTAGACTAGAGCAGTGGAGTTATGACGGGCCGACCGCAGCTGTCCACTCAGATGCCAAGCACCCTTGAGCAGCTGAAGGGCGAGTCGGACGACGGGGCCAAAAATCCTGGTGGTACGATCCAAGCTCTGTCCAAGACGGCGCTACAATGTGAAGGGGCTCGCGGCGTCGTGGGGGCGGAAATGCTGTCCAATCCTCGAGTTGTGAGGAAGCGAGGCAACGAGGGCGTTTGCCGTTTGCCGTGTGCCGCGGCCTCGGTAGGTGGGCAGCGGTGGGCGGTGGAGCGTGGGCACCTTTGCGGGCAGCGATGCGCTTGGACAGCCAGGCTGGTCCAGCTGTGTCGTATTCGAGACCAGGGTTGGCGGGATGAGCAGACGGTCCAAGGGTCGGTCCTGTGCTCCGTCTTGGTCGTTGCTGTCGTCGTCGGCGTTGTCGGCGTTTTCGTCGGCGTCGTGGAGGGGACGGACACACGTATCAATGGCTAATACCACCAACAAGGACGAGGATGCCACTGTCTGTTGGGCGGCGACGCGCGCGGGGCCAAGAGTGGAAACACGCACGACAGCGTCTCGACGGCGTCAAGCGGGCGTGCAACCGGGGCGGAGGAGGGGCTGCACAACAAGGCAGCGAGAAACAGAAACAGAAACAGAAGCAGTATGCTCGTGGCGACAAGAAAAGACGTGTATCGTCTCTTTGTCAACGGGACAAGAGGCAAAGGGAAATGGGAGATGGGAAATGGGGAAAGAGAAAGAAAGTGTGGAGAGCGATTAGGCTAGAAGTTAGGGAGGGCGGGAACTAAAAAGGCGTCCGTCTGTTGAAGCCGACAGAGCGGTAGCGAGCATGGCCATGTAACACAAAAGGTCGTATGAACTACGGTATTGCCAGTCCCTGGTCGGTAGAGAAAGCCACCGGAGGCGGTAGAACAGGGCTTGTTGTCATGTCCCATTCCTTTTCGGCGTGGCGGCCGAGCAAGACAGGGCCAGGCGCGGGCGACGGCAAAGCAAATAAGAAAGCAGGCCCGAAAAACACGACGAATGACAAATAGCGCGCGGGCAGCAGCATGCTGCACGAGTGAAGCAGACGGCAGCGCAATCTGGCCAATCTGGCATGGGCGACGCAGAGGGCGAAGAGCATCTACAGATGGTACGGCGATGCCACCGAAGTTTTTCGGGAGAGAGCCAAAGGCGGGCAGGCGGCAGGGGTTGGGCCAGCTGCCGACTGACTGAAAATGAGTAGGTAGGGCACAGATTAGAGTTGGGCAAGACCAGACAGACTTGGCACCAGTCGATTGCTGCTGATGAGCACCGAGTACGGCGTAGGTACCGATCTTGCGCTCCCAAGCACGCTTTGCGGCGAGGTAGCTGTGCGGTTGTGTTGCTTGGCTCCGTACCAACAGTCTGGCCGCACAGAAAACCAAGACAGAGATGCAAAGGTGGCTGCAGTGTGCGGGAGACCCTGGTCCCACTCCGTCGATCACCAGCAAAAGAAAATGCGTATGGATAGATTGATTGGACCTTGCCGCCTCGAATGGCCCGCCTGGCAGGCGTCAATCCCGGAAAGCTGGGACTGTGCGCGCCCCCAGTGCATCCTGATGATTGTTGCGGCGAATGAGGGCTCGACCTTTTTTTCGTCCGGTCGGTGCTCTTGGGGTGCTCTCCGATGCCTCCCACGAATCGAGGACGAGGCAGCCTGCCACTGCTGCCTACTGAACATGTTGCGCCGCGCAACTATTTGCATCATGTACAGCAGGATGCCAGCCATGGCCCATGGCCCATGGCCGCTTGGGGAGGGAGGCATGGGGGCCCCAGCGCCCGCTGAGCCCTGCCCTGCAAGCCACACTCATCAGCCAGCGCGCGTGCACGAGTGTGGTCGTACAAACAGCCCCCGATGCGCGGGTTCGCGGGTTTGTGTCCAGATCGAAATGGGAGCAGACAATCTCGATTGCTAGTTCGGAGGCCACGACCCAGTGGGAGCCTCCGATGCAGGTCATACAAGCCACAACGCAGCAAATAAACAAGGTGCAGTCGTCGTCGCCGACCGGGGAAGACTTCCAGCAGCCTCCAGCGTGACATGTTTTGCCTCGACCCTGCTCTGTTTGCCCCTTTATGGGTTTTGAGTGCATCATGTTTGTTACGATCAAGGTGCCAGAGTCCGTCTGCCTCCTTGCCTTTCTGCCTGCCTGCCTGCTACCTGCCTGCCTGCCCGTAACATGCCTGTCATGAGTTGATTGCATTGACCTTGACAGCACCGCGAGCATTGTCCAAGCGCATCTCGCGTATGCAGCCAAGATTTGCTGGTATTTCATCCCGCCTGTTTGGTTGGGCAGCACGCTACACGCAATTTCTATTTTCTATAATTAATACGCCAGTTAAGATCGCTGTTCCAGAGCAACGGTGCACGCCGGGTTAGCGTCATGTACGCTGCAAGAGAGAGAGAAAAAAACCCCGCTAAACCAGCTGCTCGGGGCACCAACTGGTGCGTTATTCCTGAAAGAGACTGCATCGTAGCCACGAAGCCATCATTAGACCAGTCTTCATCGGTAGCACTGCGCCAGTCACCAATGTCCAATCCTCCAGACAGGTGCAACCGAAGAAAGGCCCCTAGCAGGGATCAAAGCGGGCGGCTCCACCCGGTGCGAGCCTCCCGGGCCGCCTAGTCTTGTTTTCCCTTTTCTCTCACGCATTCTGGCCAATCAGCGTCGCCGATCTCCATGACAAGACTGGGGTCTGCCCCGATCGGGACTAGCGGTCTGCTCTGGCAGCCCAGCAAACCCCACTCAGGAAACCGTTGCCCTGGGTTGCTGGCTTTGGTAGAGAAGCAGGTAGGCAGAACCCCGCGTTTGGCGTTGTGCCCCCGCCAAATTCAGGTACTGTTGACATTACCAAGTACGATGGGCTACCACCTCTTCCCCAACTGCCTGCCAGAGACGTGTCAGTGGTGTCCCTCGAGAAGAGATACATCATTATTTGCGTCCCAGGCACCCAGCCCTAATCTTATTATCTAAATTTACCCCAAATCGCTCCGATAGACGAGCTTGCATGCTGAGCCTCGAATCGGGAACTCCCTTGTCCGCACTGGGAGGGGGGAAAAAGAGAAGAAAAAAAGAGAGAAAAGCAAGGACACCAGGATTGCCACACTAGCCTGCGAACTACCTACCTACCTACTTTCCTACCTAGGTAGGTACCTAGCGGCGTGCTTCGGTTAACGTTAGTGCTCCCGATACACTGGCACCACATTTTGCCAGCACAAATTCTCTCGCGCCCGCTCAGAGCCAGCACTGAACGCGGTGGCCCTTTCTTGCACCGGGTCTGGCTCTCACTTCTGCAGCCTGTCAGCCACCAAGGCGTCCATGCCCTTCCCACACTGTTCACTGCCTAAACAGCAAAAAAAGAAATCGACACCAGAACACCACACTAGCCACCGCAGCTTCCCGGCGTTGGTACGACCTCGCCTCAACCACCATCACTGCTCCCTACCCAGTGACGTCGGGTTCCTAGCCTTGCCGCCTTGCCATCTTGCTCAGGGCAGAGACCACCACCGCTTCCAAGCAGCTTTCCTTGGTCTGGCACACCACGCCCCCGTGCCCAAGTGAGTGGGCTTTGCTGGGTTCCCAACCAGTGTGACAGTGTCTCTGTCTCGCGCCCATTCGCTGCAGCACTCCAGGCGTCGCCTGTCTCTGCCTCTGGCCTGCGGCCGGTCCATCGATATCGCCGGCTTCTTTCGCCCTGTTAGAGCATCTGCTATTATTCCTCGGTTTACCGTTTACGGGGCAAGCAACCACCCCTCCCCCGCCGCTCGTTCGTCGGCTCGTCCCCTCCGCTCCCATACCTGGACCCCCCCTCCCCGGCTCTCCGCCTCGTCGCCGACCGACTCATCCACGGCCACGCTACTGGTAGGCACGACTGGCTGTAGCCCACAAGCTTTCAGGCTGCCAGCAACTGCTAATAAGCTGGATTTTCGCTTTTTGGCCCGCCTTCCAGCCTCGGAAGCTCCCTGCTCTTTGGAGCAGCCCCGCCCGACGTCACCTGCCCGCGCCGCCTGCAAAGCATCCAAAGCACAAGACCAATCTGCGGCGACACAAGGCAGCGATAGATCTCGCGCCCTGCCACTTGTCGTCTCGCGAGGGCACTGTGACACAGTGACACAGTGCTGCCCTGTGCCGTACCTTTGGGCATGTGGTTGCGCTGCCGCTGCCCTCGCTTGTTCTTCTTAGTGGGACGAGACCAAGAGCCACACCCAGCACGCCTCTGCCCAGCCTAGCTACGTAACGGCGTGAGCCCTGCGCTCCGGGATATAATTAACATGGATGGCGCCTTTGCTGTGATGCCGAGGCAGGCTCGTATATTTGAGTCGAGCTTGCACCATTCCACCCGCAATACCGCATTTGATGCTCTAATCACAGATAACCTTGACCAAATCGCCCGCGACTTTCACAGCATGGGTGCCGACTCCCTTCCCACGCCGCCTGCTGGCACGCTGCTCTCCGAAGAGTCGGCCACCCTTATTCGGGAGCTGGGAGACTATTTTACCCGTACTGCCGAGATGTGGTCAACAATGACCCATAATCTGCTTCGAGGGCCGCATATTGATCAGGTTACCAAGGACGTCACCTCCCGCTCTAATATGCAAACCTGTTTCATCGACATGACTGCCATGACTACCGTTGATGTTGAACTTAGCCGTTTACGGTATGTGCTATCATCATCTCTCCAAATGCCGCACACCCATTCTCCGACAGGCTTCTTCTCACACTATTACAGGCAAATACGGGATCTAACGGCCAAGTTCTCTCAAGACGTCCAGGCCATCTGGCGTCCTGACGGTAGCATTTCCGACCCTTCTTCATCTAGCCAACTTGCCCGTGGTGGACAATTGCCAATCGCCAACATCCTATGTTCACCAGGCCAGGATGTTCATTGTATTGGCCAGGGCCACCCTACCAACGACAACGTGAACACATTGGCCGGTGGAATCACTGACCAGATGGATCTTGGCCATGAAGATGACTCCGACTCCGACTCTGGAGATGAAGAGCTCTTTGCCGAGATTGACATGGATTCGCTCAAACAGAGAGGCAAGGGCTCGCACACGTGCCCCAAGGGATCGAGATGCGACAAGGGCGGCGTCGACAAAGACGGCAACGTTATCGTCTTTGACCGCAACTCTTCATTTGCGTATGTGCCTAGTCCCCCCGACCTCCGTGACGTGCGAGGCGCATTGTCAAGCCGCATAATGTGGCCGCCGTGCTAACGCGTGTAGCCAACATTGTAATAAGCACCGCAAGCCTTGGGTGTGTGACTTGGCAAACTGTCCAAATACACCCAAGAAGCGCCGATTTGCCCGACGAGATGGACTAGAACGGCACAAAAATACAGTCAAGCACGAGCCCAAAAACGCAGACTCTCAAATTGGTGTCAGTTAGCATGTCTGCCACAGGATGTGGCTGGTTCATTGGTCAAGACTGCATGATCTCGTGCTGTACTGATCCACGGTTGATGCACAAGGCCGTCACGATCAGGCTGAGCTAGCCTTGATGCCACGCAGCCCGCAAGCACGTTGACGTGGTTTGGCAGCCATGCAGCCGCCGCTCTCCAAGAGGCAGCGCCGGCCACTTGGCCGAGCAGCACAAGTCGGTGTAAAGAGAGCAGGTGCAAGCGACTTTGGGAAGGTTTTTTTTTTAGAGCCAAATTACCACGGGGAAAATTATCCACGCATGAGAATGATGTGCTTGCTAGCTTGTATATTGCCCATGCTACTAGGGGAAAGGAGACGTCAAGAGGGGTGGATGGAGGAAGAGGATGAGGGGAGGGGGAGATGGATGGGAAAAAGCTTATGGTGTAAACAAGCGGAATGAACAATCCGGTAAACCCCCAGTCAAAATGCAAGATGACGGCATCGCTTTTACTCCCGAACAGATCAAAAAGGCAGCAAATGGTGCAAACCTCCCGGACGCCTGAAGGAACGCACGACATTATTAGTCCGCGGAGTCGTCCACGGCCCTTTTTTTTTTTTTTTTTTTT
>LNDK02000103.1:277591-603106 GCA_001455915.2 Samsoniella hepiali | reverse complement strand
TTTTTTTTTTTTTTTGCCCCTCGGCAGGGCACTCCAGCTGGTCGGGTCAAAGAAGCAAATAATCATGTAGAAAAAGGCTCAGGCCGAAAAGCTTCGGTGGAGAGAAAAAGATGTTCTGCAGCCCAACCACACCACCCAGAGACATTTATCGTCCGGTTGTTGTTGTTGTTGCAAAAAATTAAAAATTAAAAATTAATAAAAAGGATTTTTGTCATTGTTGGACTAATTTGCATTTTTCTTTCAAAAAAAAAATTTGCTTGTGGCTACATTGTTTCGTTGGGCATGTTTCTGATAATGACTTATTTGCATGGCTTATTGCATGACTTATTGCATGACATATTATTGCATAGCTCGCGATGTAGGGCAAAATTTGGGTGTCGTGGAAATATTCGAACCAGAGACAAGATCTGGGGTCTCCCCTGTTGGAATCTTCCGGGGTGATGGAGAACCCCATAGAAGCTGTCTCATGGCTCAAGTGCCGGCAACAATTGCACTCGGGGTGCCAGGCTGAGAATGGCATTTGACTCTTCTGGCTGTTTCACTATATTGCGCATCCTCTTTTTGGCCAATTGATGCGTTGCGCATCGTTTACCGCATATGCTGTGTAACTTTGGGTACCAACAGATTTGGCTTCCGCCAGAGGTCATCTGGGCAGGGCAGATGCATCAGCAGCCACAGCAATGCAGGGTTGTCGTTGGATTAGGCGTCGTTGTGCATTGCATAGCCGTGCTGAGCGGAAATTACAGGTGCTGAGCCTGCTTTTCCCTACAGACCTCTGACGTATGAAATCTCGACATCTCAACGGCGGTGAGCAAGACGAGGCGCACCATCTTGACAGCCCCGGCCCCATGCATGCTCCTCTTTGCCTGGGGCTGGGGAACGACAACATCCCGTCCAATCAACACTGGTCCAAGGGGGAGGCCCTCATCTGTTCCAGTACCAAATTAGTCTTGCTTCTTACTCTGTAGCGTAGACGAAGATGGCAACGACAACCAGGTACTTGGGACCTAGTGTGCAAGCTAGCAGTTCGGTGCCACTCCAGCGAAGCGGACCGAGCTCCTGGTCAGTAGTGGGGAAAAAGAGTAGTTCACTGATAGAGGGAAGAGGGAGGCAAGGCCAGAGACGACGCCTGGGAAATGTTGGTGAGAGAGAGTCCAAGGGACCGGAAAAGAACAATTCGTTGTCCACTTGGAGAATCCATGAGATTCCATGGTGCCAGAAATTAACGCATGGCGCATCTGTAGCTACACATTATTTGTTGAAGGTCCGAAAAGCCAGGGTCGTGTCGTCTGAACAAGGAGTAATCTGTATGCGTTGGCGATTTATGGCCTGCATGATCAACACATGACTAGTGCATGTTAGCGACCGCAGCATCTCAATCTGTGCGTTGTGGAGGACCCTGCTTTGATGAAAGTTGCCACCGTACAGTCTTGGGAAAAGTTTTGAGAAAAGAATCATGGCGAAAAGAGTGTAGAGATATGATGCCTCGAGAGAACAAACACTTCGATTCCGTTGTGTCTCTGTTGTACAAACATGTCGTCTTGAGGCATGTGCGACCCGGCAGTTGTCAGTCAACTCAATTTGATTACCGAGGGCCTCCGACTGAGAGAAACAAGCCAACTTTTTCCGTGCTGTTGTGTAACGTCTTGGCTGAGGTACTATATGTTCAACTATGAGTGAGGCTGTACTCATGCATCCGCCGTAGAAGAACGCAACGACGGGCCTTCGGTGCTGGTTGGGGCACGACACCAGCAGCTTTCTCTCGGCAGATGCTTACGGCCTGATTCCAATGGGAAAGGGACATTCTTCTTCTCCAGCGTCGGTACCGGTGCAATGGTACTTGTGTGGATCAAGGTGTTGTCGATGCCCAGACCACTCCCCCTGGTCGACCCAAGCCGACGGGTCGGTTGGCTAATGAACAAGTGGCAGCACGTATCCCGCCCAGCTCCGAATTGCCGGAACGGCGGGGGCGAGGCACAATTGGAAGGAGAAGCGGAAAGTACATTGAGAATGCCAGTGGGTGTCGCCGCCACGCCACACTGGTCGGCGATGTGAACCGGCCGGGTGTCCGGGAGCCCGGTATTAGCGGCTCGAGGAGGAGCACTGGCCAGGAAGGCTTGCCTGGCCATTGTGGAGGATGCGTCTTGGGCCGCATGTTACTCTTGTCAGAGCTTTGGCAGGCGGGAGAACATTCTGCAGGTAACACGGCAGCTGCTGATGCATCGGCCGGTCACCTTGGCACCTTTGCTCACAACAATGGCACCAAGTGCATACCATTACGAGTACCAGCGGTTCGAGAAGAGGAACAAACACGTGCTCTCCTGACGGTGCGGCCCTCAATGTGGTGGTGTCTGACACAAACTGATGGAAATGGCAGCAAGGGTCAATGACCTAGGCTGAGGTGGTTAGCGGGGGGCGATGGGTAGATGTTGGCATGGCGAGAAAAGAGGAAACAAGAGAGGACAGAGATGGCATCGAAATACGGATTTGCAGGGAGATTAGCGCCGAGCTTATTGTTAGGTTGTGTGATGGGGGTTTGATAGAGAAAAAAGAGGGCCGGAGAAGCGACGAGAGAGGCAGACGCAAGGCGAAGGTTGGTTGGATGAGAAATTAATGAGTGGCGGGTCTTCAGTGGAAGTGGCTTCAGTGATTGAGTGATTGAGTGGAGGGGCAGGTGCACTGGTACTCCGTAAGGTACAGTGGGGGAGTGGTCAAACGTCCACTAAAAATATAGCGAGTTGCGAGCTCCCAATTGCCAGGGTGCGAGGCCTGTGGTGGCGCCATCCTTTTTGCTTTAGCGTGGTAATGCCCTGTACGCAGCACAAAGGGGACCCGTCCCCTGGCTGGCTGCTGTGGTTGTCCGCTCCAGCCCCTTCCCAGCGGGGGGAAGAGTCAACAACGTGCTCCCGACCCGAGTAGGTACGTCGTAATCAATAATACTGTGATGGACTGGGCCACGGCAAGAAGCCGGCAAAGAAACAACCCAACAGAGCCACGTACAAGAAAAAACGAGATGTCATTGGTTCTGCATGTGGAAGTCTCAGACGTCTGCCTCAGCCTTGTCTGGTTTCCACGTCTGCTGCGGGTAACGGCAGCAGTTTCATCAAGTAATGTGCCGAGTTACGTGGCGGCTGGGCGATGGAGCAAT
Source organism: Samsoniella hepiali (assembly GCA_001455915.2). Classification (NCBI taxonomy): domain Eukaryota; kingdom Fungi; phylum Ascomycota; class Sordariomycetes; order Hypocreales; family Cordycipitaceae; genus Samsoniella; species Samsoniella hepiali. The sequence goes on along the minus strand of LNDK02000103.1, from coordinate 599,958 downwards.
GACAGACATGCTAGGGGTTTTCGACAGAGAGTGCAGCTGAATGCGACGGTTGGCCAGATCCGGATATCAAAGAGTAGGCGTGGTGGTAAAGGCCATACCGCTGCAAGGTGTAGGTAGGGTGTAGGACAGCCATGTCATGCAGTAGACACACCGACCACCTACGCCAAAGAAGACTCATTTTTCCAGCAATAAATACCCAACTATAATAACCGTTCATGTTATAGATTATTTAATCTGATATATTGAATTGAACGTTAAACGCGTATCCATTTAGTGTATATTTCCAAGTCGCTATCCAGGCTGAGGAATGCACTGCTTCGGTGTCGCGTGTCGAAGGGCATGGGCGGTCCGTCTTGTCCGTCGCGTACAATGCCTGGGTGCTGGGCGATGTGGAGGGGCTCTTACAGGCTCTTACAGGCCCTTGTTCACCGACTGTAGCGTCTCGTCAGTGCCCCAAACGCCCAGGATGCTCCCTGTACGACAGTTGAACAGGCTCCGCGCCGTCATAGCGCCTTTGTCGTCTCCCCCTCCCCCGCAGTTTTGCTTCACCATCAAACAAACCCCTCCAACGCTCCAACGATTCCATCCTCCCCTTGGTTCGTGCTCGCAACCAGTCTCCTTCTGGCAGCCAAGCAACCACCTTGGCTGGCCGTTGCCGATGCTGTGACACCCGACCAATCTGCCAGAATGACCTCAGAGCATGCACGCCCACGCGGAGCTGCGCGAGCTGAACAATTACAGCCCGACACGAAACGCATTTGTTCCTTTATTCGTTGCTGCCCAAAGACTCAGGCCATCAATTCGAACAGTGATCACAGCCGCATCCCCGGTGTGTACGCTGCTTGCCCCCGTTTCTTGGCCGCAACAAGTACAAATGACCACAAACTGACGGTGTGAGCTTGGTTTGCGTGTAACTAGAGGCTGACTGCGAGCCACACACCGTGACACCCTGGTCGATGTGCGCGGCGGGCAGATCGGCTCCGCCATCGAGCAATATGGATTCGCACATTGCACACGTTGATTGCTAATAACCACGCGATCCAGGTTGCTGCTTCGTCGTCCCATTTCTCCCACCCACGCTGGCGGTAAGAGGCGGGCGGGCATCTAGAGCCGCCTCCTCCAAACAAGACCCTGCTGGGGGTTCTAGACATGAGACAACTTTCTGCTGCTCCTCCTGCTGCTCCGGCCACGTTTCCGCCAAAGAGCATCTTGGCCAGCTTCTTTTTCGCCTCGGCCCTGCTCAGTAACTCGAACAAGCAGACAGTGCGTGAGCGTCCCTGCCGGATGCCGCTGCCGCTGCCCATAAGCCTTCCCGTTCCACCGCGAGGGACTATTCCTGCTTTCCGGAACGCTGGGAGAGATGACTGCGCTAATTTGGGCTGAGCAACCACCCAGTACGACCAAGGCGCACCGCCGGTCTGGTTGGACGCCCACCAATCTCGCCCTAGTTGGCAGCCAGCCAGCCTAGCGGCCGACTATGCGGTCGGTAGCCTCGTCCAGCCCAGGAGGCCCAGCAGCTCCAGCTCCAGCTCCAGCGAACCCGCTGTCTCGCCATCTGTGCCGCGGTGCCTGGTGTCCGCTGGTCCATGTTTCCCCTTCCTGGGCGGAGCCTGCGCTGTCCACTCGCAAGCCTTTCCAGAGGCGAGGGGGTCACAACTGGGTCCCCCCAGGCGAACGAGGCTAATAAGTTAGCTCCTTCTTTTCCCAGTCGTCGCCCCCGCGAGAGACGAGGAGACGGGCGTGTGGGCATTGAGAAAAGAAGCATGCGAAGCCTCTTGCTTTTTGCGCCTGCAAAGCCAATAGGTGACGGGCCACCCCCCTTGGTCTTCTATGCACTCCTCGCACGCCCACACCCCCGATACTGAGTTGCCGCCTCTGGGAGGCTCCTGTTTCTTTCCTACTAGGAGCTATGTACTTGTAAAAAAGTCTGTCTGAATCGCGGCTTCAATTATAAAGATCCATATCCACCCACCTCCCTGTGCACCCTTCTTGTCCCCTTTGTTTCTCTCAGACACCAGTTCAATTCCTCTTATTGACTGCCTGTATACTCTCTCACAGGTATCAGAGTATTACTGCCTCACGCTGTGCTACTACTCTTGTCTCTACTTGGTATTACAAGCCTCACCAGTTACCTGCATCACGTCAATTGCAAATAGCATATTGGCTACACCATCACCAGCTTGCTAGTACTTATAACAGCATCGCAACCGCAACAAGTCGCAACAATGCGCGAAATCACCAACATGTACACGCTGGATGCGTCAGCGCCATCCTCGTCTCCTTCAACTCCCCAGTCGCCTTCGATCCCCGCCACGCCTCTCTCCCCTTCGTCCAGCATGTCTGTCCCGGACAATGACGCTCCAGACTTCAATTCCGTCATCATTGTTGGTGCCGGCAACTTTGGCGCCGGCACCGCCTTGTCATTGGCCAAGCGCGGTGTACGGGTAACTCTGCTTGATACCGCCGCTTTCCCCAGCCCCAGGGCTGCCTCACACGACATCAACAAGATTGTCCGTGACGATTACCCAGATCTGCTTTACATGCGCATGATGGTCAAGGCCATGCCCATGTGGAGAAACAGTGAGCTGTACAGGTCTTTCTACCACGAAACCGGCATGCTTCGCGCCGACCCAAGCAACTTTGCCGAGGAGAGCATCGCAGCCTACGAGAAACTAGGCGTTGACAATAAATGCGAGATGCTATCTGTTGACGAGGTTCGCCAGCGCTGGAATGGGTCCTTTGCCACGGCCAACTTTGAGGGTCTTGACAAGATTCTTTACAACCCCAACGTGGGCTTCGCTGAAGCGGCCCAGGCGCTGGCCGCCGTGGTGCAAGCGGGCATCGACCTGGGGGTCGAATACGTTGTCGGAGAGATGGACACGCTTACGTTTGGTCTCGAAGGCCAATGCATCGGAGTGACTCTCAAGGGTGGAGATACGATCCTGGCGGACAAGGTTCTGATGGCGGCCGGCGCCCGCACTGAGCCCCTGCTTGCGCAGAGCGCCCCCAAGAACAAGAAGCTGCATGCTGGTGATCGTCTGGTCGCTACGGGGGCTGTTAGCTTCTACGCCAAGCTACACGGCGAGAAGAAGGCGAAATTTGCGCCGATTCCTGTGCTCAAGAACTGCCTGAAAAAGGTCAAGGGCGAGGGCATGTCTATGCTGGCCGACGGCACCATCAAATTCAACTGTGATATGTGCTTTACCAATTTCCAAGACTTCCCCGCCACTGGCGAGCGCATGTCGGTGCCTCCCAGCGACCCAAAGTACAATACCTGGACCGGATCCGATTTTGTCGACTTTTTCAAGCAGCGAGCGCAGACGACATACAAGGGCCTGTATGGAGATGAGATCAAGGATGTCGAGATTGAGTCGTACCGCATCTGCTGGTGAGTTGTCTTTTTACGCTAATTCCCCGATCGTCACTAACATTTCACTAGGGATGCCTCGACACCCACACACGACTTCCTCATCACCTCACACCCTCACTGCGAGGGCTTGTACGTGGCGACGGGAGGATCATTCCACGGTTGGAAATTCTTACCGGTTATTGGTGATTACATTGCCGATATGATGCAAGGCTCGCTTGACGAGGACTACAAGGCACGCTGGGCGTGGGACAAGAAGGGCGGAGACGGCCACTCGGCCAATCCCACCTACCAGGTGGTCGGCGACCTGCAGGACTGGATTGTGTAGTGAGCCGGCTGGCATGGGTCAAGAGAGCATGATGCATGACAGCATGGAGACGATGTGAGAGCAAGGAAGCATGAATGGCAGGGGCAGAATACCCACGGGGCTGGCTTGATGACGGCACACACACTAGAGGGAAGTAACCCGCGAAGGACCAAACCGAAGGCGCACATACAACGGAGACAATCTCTGGTCGGCGTTTATTGAATTGCCATTTTGGCTGTTTTTTTTTCTCAAGTTTTTTTTTTTTTTTTTTTTTTTTTTGCATTCTACCGTACACAATTAGCTAGCTGCAGAACACTTACTTGAACCAAATTCAAGATGCTCTCCGGGTGACAAGCCGAGCAACAACTGCCATGAAGACGGGTTGATGTAAGTGGATACGAGGAACCAAGTCCTCCACATCCTCCACCAGAGCTAAAAAAGAGCCGTTGGCATTGTTGGCAGCTGTATATCTGCAGGATCAAACTCTAATGAATCGGGGGCGGGAGTTTTTTTCTAGGCGAGAAGAACCCAGTTGGCACATGGGAATCATGCTGGAGGAAAGCACAGCACAGGGATGCGCGGCAGGAGTTTAAAAAACGGGGATTTTTTGTACATGTAGGGTCTCAAAGGTGTTCTGCTCGTGTGCGATTCTGATTTCCGAACTTCCGATTATACTTGTTCTGGTAATTTACGCGAGATAGGGGAGGGGAGGGGAATAGGCTACACGTGTACATATAACCGGCCCTTCTGTTTGAAGAAAACTCGCGAGTTGGCTCCTCCCCGAATGGACGTCTAGTTAAACTTTGAGTTGAGTGATGCATGCATGAATCCTTTGGCATGCCCACGCAACCGATAAGTGTGCTCTGTTGGATGCCGCCACTGGAGAGGCTGATGTGGTTTGATCCGTTGGCAAGTAATTTTCTGGTAAATGATGTTTCCCCCTCGATGGAATTTGTTTTCTCCATTGTTGTACCCGTGTAAACAAGACGGGGAGATTATATAAACTGAGAGATATCGGGATTTCGGAATGCTTGGCTCTACGGCAGTGGCGTGTCGGTGTGGACGAGGGGGGAGGGGTGCGATATCCGGGGGGCAATAAATCAGCGAATAAATTAAAAAATACGGACAAGATGAAGACGACGACGGCTTCAACACCCTCCGCGCGGAAGAATGCCGTTCCGAGAAAATAACGAAAAAAAAAAAAAGTCTTGTGTGGCGCTTGGTACGCGGGCACAAAAAGACGGGTGTGATGGCCAAGACGACAAGCCGCCGTGTGTGTCCCTGACGCGAGACAACAAGACAACACAACGTACACAAGAAACAAAAAAACAGCCGATATAATAAAAAAGTGTCATGTGGCCCATTTTGCATGATTTTTGTTTGGCTCGGACGTTGGCGAGAGAAGAAAAAAAGGTCCGCGGCATGACAGCGGGAAAGGGTGGTGGGCGGTCCCGGGCCAATAACTCCGTTGATACTGGGCGGTCCGTTTATTCCCATGTTTTGTCGTCATCTTACTTGGTGTTATAATGCCCCTGGTGTTAGTTACAAGCTGTCGCACTCGTGTAAGTGGGCGATTTTACAGACGTGTCTTTTTCTCTGCAGTGGCAATCTCTCGCTGTACGGAGTACACTATTCCGGAAACTGGGGTCGTCCCAGGTCAGGGATTTGGTGATGCAAAAGCCTCCCTCCTCCCCCCGATGCCTGCCCGTTTGTCATCATGCGCGCTCGCTGCAAGCCACGGCATTCTCATCACAAACGTCTTCTTCTTCCATGCGACCTGCCTTTCTCGCGTAACTCGACACGTCATTAAACAAAGTGCCCAACCGCCCTTTTTTTTTTTTTTTTTTTTTTTTTCCCTCGGTCCAGGACCTCCGTAGATCTCGGGCCGTTCGGGCAAGAGATGAGGGTTGGTGCAACAAAACTTTATCTGCTTTTTCATACATTTGCTGCCACACACCGCAAGGGTGATTCTTTTTTTTTTCCGATTTTTTTTCTTTTCTTTTCTCCCGTGCCACCCCTCTTTGTACAACAACATGGCCACACCGCTACCACTACGGAAAAGGCTGACCGTCGTATGCTGTAGGGTAGGTAGCTTCAACCCGCAAACGCATCCCCAAGTCCCCCTCGGGTTGACAGCGAATCAGACAAGCACAACAACAATGTCTCACGGGGTATCATGTATCATGACCAAACAAAAAATATCCCGGGGGTCATCCATCTACCACCCCGGAATTCTTTCCCCCGTCCACTGTACCCCCCCAGGCCTTATGACAAGGAGCGGGAACACGTGCATTGAGCACCTGTACATAAAACGTTGGCGGCCCAAGCGGACATGTACGTAGGGCGATGATGGTATGATTACGTGCTTTTTTTGCTGTTCCTGCATGCAATGCAATCAAAGGAAAGAGCTCGCCTGCCGCGAAAATCCAACATGAAATAACGGTGTGTAAAAAGAAAGCAACTCCCAAGCGGTGGCTTGAACCGAACCACCACCCCCCCTCTGGTGGAGCGATGCCAGCCCATTTTGTGGCTTGCAAAAAAAAGCAGCGACATCGCTGGGTTGACCTGGTTTCTTTTCCAGCTCTCTCTGATCTGTCCGCGCGATTCCTGGCCCTCCCCTCCCCCCCCCCCCTGGGCCGCCCCTTTTGGGCTGTCGTGGCTGGCTGCTGGGCGCACGGAGGAAGCGCGGCGATCGTCGCCCAACTTGGGCGCGCCAGCCATTTCTGCATTGCACCTTGGCCCCCTCCCCGCGCGCAGTTTCAGCTGTTGTCGTACAGGAAAACAGCGGGACCAGATGGTAGACACCTGATGCAAGGCGGGACATTGGATACCCTGGGGCGAGCCAACCCTTGGATACCAAGGCAGAAACATCGAGACACATGCGTGCAGGTGAAGATTGTAAACATCATATATTCTCTGATTAGCATACATCCAAGTTCTATTTTCCATGCCATGACAACAATAATGCAAAACAAGAAAAGAAAGACGGAAAACATCCCCATCTAGTAGACTTCCAAAACGTAGCGTCCCTCCTCCTTGAGCTTCTCAATCTCCTTCTTGGGGTCAACCTTTTTGCCGGCCGCCTTGGCCTCGGCCGCGATGGCCTCCTGCAGCACCGCCGTCACGTCGGGCACCGGCCACGTCGGGCCGCAGAGGTAGAAGCTGCCCTCGTCCTTGATGTACGCCTGCACAATGTCGCCGACCGTCTGGCGCATGCGGTCCTGTATGTAAATCTTTTGCGGCTGGTCGCGCGAGAAGGCAGCACCGATGAGCGTCACGACGCCCGCGTCCAGGTACGCCTCCCACTCCTCGCCGTACAGGTACTCCTCGCGCTGGTGGCGCGAGCCCAGGTACAGCAGGATGGCGCCAATCTCCTTGCCCTGCGCCTTTTGCATCGCACGGTACTGCACAAACGCGCGGAAGGGGGCGAGCCCCGTGCCCAGGCCGGCCATGATGAGCGGCGCCGTGTCCTTGACGGGCAGCTTCATCACCGACGGCTTGACCGAGACGGTCACGGGCGATCCGGCCGCCAGGCGCGACAGGTAGCGCGTCGCCTGGCCGTAGCGGGTGCGGCCGCGCGTGTCGACCCAGTCGACGACGACAATCATGAGGGCCACCGAGTTGGGCGTCACGGCCTGCGCCGACGCGATCGAGTACTCGCGGCGCTTCAGCGGGCTGACAATCTTGATGAGGTCGTGGAAGCTCGGCCGCGCCGACGCAAACTCGGCGAGGATGTCGACGTAGGTGAGCGTGTCGACCTCGGTGCGCGTCTTGAAGTCTTCGGCGCCGGCCGGGCTGGCGAGGGCCTCGAGCTTGGCCTTTTCCGTCTCGTCCGTGGCAAACTCGGCCAGGGCCTCGTAGAAGCGCTTGGGCGGCTTGCCGAGAATGTCGATGTTTTGCACGAGCGCCTGGTGCACGGTGCGGAGCTCCGTGACCGCAGCGCTGTCGCGCGAGGGCACCTGGACGAGGTCGTCGGCGTCGAGGCCGTAGAACCGGATAAAGTCCTCGACGTCGGCCACGTCGTTTTCGGCGTGGATGCCGAGCGCCTCGCCAATCTTGTAGGTGAGGCCCGTAGTGCCGAGGTCAAACTCAATGTGGAAGATGTTGCGGTCGTAGTCTGACGGCGTGAGGCGGCGGTTCTCCTTGACGGTGACGGTGTGCGTGGTCACGGCTAGGTCGGGGCGAACGGCCTCGCGCGTTCCGTACGCCTCCTTGAAGACGATGCCGCGGGCGAGCGCCTGCCAGTCCTGCAGCTGGAGAGCCTGCTCATCCTCGTCCTTGGCAAAGGAGACGAAGCTGTTGGGCTGAATGGTCAGGGGCAGCGCGGCGGCGGCCTCTTCCGTCTCGGCCCAGGCGGCAGGGACCTCGAGCTTGCTCAGGCACTGGTCCAGCGCCTCGGCGGCCTGCTCGAGAGTGACGTTGTGCGCGTCAATGGTAATCTCTTTAGGCGAGACGGACGGCTGCGCAATCTTGAGGAAGGCGAGTTCGAGAAGGAGCTTGGAGGCAGCGGCGTCCTTTTCAAAGGCGGGCAGGACGGCGGGGTCGAGGACAAAGGCAGCAATGTCCTTGTCCACAAGTGTCTTGCGGAACGTGGCAGACAAACGCTTCTCAACGTCGGCCTCCTTGAAGCCGGTCAGGTTCAGGATGACCTTGCCACCGGGAGCGACGCTGGCGAGAACATCGACATCCTTGAGGATCTTGTCGTCGCCGACGACAATAACATCAGCCTCGTTGATGTCGTAGGGAGCCTCCAGGGTCTTCTTGGAGACGCGGAGGTCGGAGCGGACGGCACCGCCCTGGGTGAGGTTGTCGTAGACCTCGCGAACAAAGACATTGGAGGTGGACTGTTTGGCAAGAAGGGTGCCAATCACAGCAGGTGAGGCCACGGCGGCCGAGCTGTCCAGGTCCCAGAACGTGAACTGCTCCGCGGCAATGAGCGAAGGCAGGGTGTTGGCCTCGCCCTCGTTGCCAAAGACCTTGTGCAGGGTGTTGACCAGGCCCTGCGGCGTCAGCGCCTGGGCAGCCGTGTACTTGATATCGAGTACGGCGGGCTCCTCGGCAAACTTGCCGGAGAAGGTGACGGCGGTCAGCACGTCGCCGTAGAGGGCCGACTGCGTGGCCTCGTCGTGCAGGGCCGCGTCCGTGTTGACCTGGCCGAGGACGGCGACGGTGCGGGCCGAGGCGGGGATGGCGGCGAGGAACGCCTCCTCGATAAAGGGGCGGTAGACGCGGACGTTGACGACACCTACCTTGGCGCCCTCGACGGCAATCTTGGTCAGGACCTCGCGGGCGACCTGCGCCTCGACGCTGCCAAAGACAACTAGGACGACGTCGGGCGAGTCGTGGCCGTGGTACTCAAACGGGGCGTAGACGGTGCCGAGCTCGTCGTTGAAGACCTTGAGCAGCTCGACCGCCTTGCCGGCGTTGTCGAGGCGCGGGTTGAGCTTGCCGGCTTCCGCGGCGAGCTTGGCGTACAGGTCGGCGACACCGGCCTCGCCGAGCGCGTCGACCACGCGCAGGGTCTCGCGGGCGACGCGGACGCCGTCGTAGACGTGTAGCGTCGGCAGGACCGTGGCGAGGAGCGTCGCAAAGAGCGCCATGTGCTGGGCCTCGTACGCCGAGGAGGAGGCGACGAGCCCGAGGCCCAGCTCCTCGGCGAGCCGCAGCGCGCCGTCGTAGCCGGCGACGAGGCCGTGCGCGGCCGAGTAGTCGGCCGCCGCGACGTGGGCGACAAACGGGCTGGCGACGCTGTAGAGCAGCGAGAGCTGGTCGAGCGTGGCGCGCAGCGCCGGCAGGCTGCCCGACGACGCCAGCAGCGTCTGCGCGACGTGGCGCCGGCGCACGTCAAAGTCGGGCGAGAAGATGTAGCCGAGGGCGAGGGCGCCCGCGCCCGCGCGCGTCTGCAGGCGCAGCACCTCGGGCGCGTAGCCGTGCACGTTTGCGTCGCCGGCGGCCGCCCAGCGCTGCGCCGCCACGTCGAGGTCGTACGTCTCGGGCGAGTACGAAAAGATCTTGTCCGAGAGCTTGTAGGCAATCTGCTGGACGAGCAGCTGCGCTGTGACGTAGGTCGGGCCGGAAATGTCGGCGAGCGCCACGTGCTGGCCAAAGGGCAGCGTGGAGGAAGACATGGCGAAGGACGTCTGGGGCGAGTCCTGTTCGCAGATGTGGTCGTGCTGTACAAGTCTTTTTCGCCTTGCCTTTTGCTGGTTTAAGGATACGTAGACAGGCCAGCTAGGGATTTGTTCCTGAGCCTCGAGGAGCCAGAAAAGTGTCTGCTAAACACAGAAAACACACAGGCACGAGAGAATGGATGAATGAACAAAGGAGGATGAAGCAGACAAGACAAATGGCATTACTCTATTCGAAGACGGAGAAGAAATGGACGGACGGGCCCGCCTCCCCTCATAGCAAGGCGGCATTGCCGAGGGTCCGTCCCCAACATTGCGAGCGCGGGCAGCACGCTTAAAAATTGCGCACACGAACGGCGTGTCGTTGCGTACGTTGGCGAAATTGTCGATAGTTTACCAGAATCACGCAATTGTATTAGACCAAAGGCGGTTTAGCGCCGATGGTGCCACCACCCTGGAGGGTCGTCCGCTGCCCTTTTTGGCCCAATTTTGCTGCGTCTTTGCGGCGACCATCTCCGGACCACCGGCGCGCCCCGGTTTTGTCTGCCGGCTGCGACTCTGGTTGGTCCGGCTCGTCGCTCAGGGCGGTTTCGGCTGCTTGATAATGAGAAAGTCAAACCCAACCTCCGAGGAAAGGACCAATGCATGTATGCCGATGGCGGACCGTCGCGATGCTGTACAAGAGATTGCTGTGTTCCATCTTCTCGCTGTCATCGTCGGCGTCATGTGCTCGGCATCGCCTGGCATGTTTCCTACATCTGCCAGAAAGAGATACATGTGACGGCATCGCCAGCTAGCGGCAAACTCTCGCAGCATTTGGTCATGCCGGAATTGAGCAGCCAAAATTTGTTGCCATCATGTCGTGGTAATTATGGTGTGTGCGATATTTGTCTTCATGGTGGCAATCACCCTCACAATCAAGCCTCTGCCGCTCATGGCTCTTGTTTCGATCGCTTTATAGGTCTCTGGCTGCTCTCTTGAAAATCGACCGACGTATTCGCATCGTCGTCCATGTCCATGTCGTCCAGCCGGTTTCGCGCATTCTTCCGCTGCAAGCGTCGTAAAATGGCGTGGTCGAGGTAAAAGTCTTGCGCAAAGGTGGCACGTGTAAATGCCTGCAAGTACATAGATTAGTCTCATATACATAAAAAGGCGGCGAGAGCCAACGGCGATGGCGCTGTATTGAACATACCTGGGAACATCCCGTCTGTGGGCATTGGGCCTGTCCATTCGCTTGCAGATAATCCGTAATGGCCGATTTTTCAAACGTGTGTTTGCATTTGTTGTTGCTGTAGGGCTCTACAAACTCTTGCAGCGTCAGCGGGCACCTCAAGCTAGTAACTTCTCGTGCCACGGCAATGTCGTCGTCTGAGTCGTCGCCCGTATCAGCCGTCCTGCTTCGTCCCCGCCCTGCACGGGGTGCCACCCTCGGGAGTATAGGCGCGCCATCCGCGCCGAACCAGCGGGATGCATCGGGCAACGGCGGCCCGTCTTCACCCTGGGCGGCATCATGCCACAGCTTCTTGAAACTTGCATATTCGTTGTTCACAGCGTAGCGCTCCTGGACGCTCAACTGTTCGTACTCGCGTCGTTTGCCGTCCTGTCGCTGACGGAGTAAATCGAGCGTACTGTCGACAGGAGGTGGTTTCTCATCCAGGTTTTCTTCTTCCTCGGGAGGAATCGGGTCTCCGCTGGCCTGAGCTATTTCAATAGCTTCTTCCCGACGGCGTTCTTTTTGCAGCTGGCGCGTGTTCTCTTGGGCCTGCGCGTTTGTAGCATCTGTGTAGATTTCGCCAATGGCCTTGCCCTCATCTTCGAGCGCAAATTGTTGATCAATCAGGAGGCGAAGATTTGCCTCGGCTGCGCGAGAATTCTCATCAACCTTGCGGGCGAACTCGTCAAGATGCTGTTCGAGAGCGTCTAAATCCTCTTCCCCGTCCTCAGGCTCCTTGTCTCGACGGCGACGCTTCTCGCTGGCAAGGTGTGCTCGGCGTTCGCGCAGGCGATCGTGAATGTCTCCCACGACACTTCCCAGATTGGTGGCACCGGCTTTGAGATTTCGGATGTACTTGCTCTGTTTGCGGTTGGTGGACAGCTTTTCGAGAGCATGGCGTGCCTCGTCGTCGAGGGGATACTCGAGAGGTTCGTACTCGGGCAGGCCTGGGAGTGCCGGGGTGGCAGACCCGTTGGCGGTGGACGACCTTGCTCGATTGACTAGGCGCCGGGACATTGCAAGTACGCTGGGCAAGAGGGGTTGGTGCGAGGGTCGCGATGAAGCTGTGCGTGAAGAATCGAGATGTGGGGAACGCGTCCGGAAGACGCGCCGCGCCGAAGCTGGCGTCACAATTTTAGCACCTACTTACAGCCTACAATGTCTACAAAGGGACATGTATCCTGACAGACAGGTACTTTCTTAACATGCTTTTTAAAGCGCAATCGGGATGTAGAGAGTGGTTTTTAAAGTGTTCCGTCACTATAAAAAAAACGTGTCAATTAAAACATCCTTTGAATGACCCGTACTCTCGAGAAACAACCGCCCAAGAAGACAAAGGATGATTCATCAAGCCTGTGTGAGGGTCCACCTTTTGGAACAAACACTGGCAGCCCCACTGGCAGCAAGTCTTCTCTGGGGTGCAGCCTGTAAATGCAGTCTGCAAGTGCCTGGAGATGCCTGCAAGGCCCTGAAGCGCAATCTGTGCGTAATTGCTTCTGTTGGCGCCTCACCTCGCACAACCTTCTCGATCGTCTGCACACACATCTCAGTCCTGTTTCTTCTGGCCATCATCACGCGCGGCCTGACCCATGCGGTGCGGTGATGATGCCATGAATCGACGTCGGACCGCAGTGATGCACGCGGCTTGCCATGCACATGGCGACTGGTAGGCTACCCTGCCGCCAGCACCTGCCTATGACCGTTGTCGTCGCACAGAGAGGTATTTAGGTAGGTAGGTACCGAGGTACCTTGGTGGGCGACCGCAGCCGGGCCATGCTGCTGGGACGGACGACGGCGCCCCCGTTGCACAGCGTCGCTGCAGGCGGCCAGCAAGCGAAGTCATCTGGAGCCGCCGAGAAATTATCGATGTCTTGCGAAAATGTCGATTTCGCCAAATGTCGTCACGTCGCAGTCCTAGACCAACCTCAGACTTTTCCCGCGACCTGACCTGCGACCTGCCTGCAGACCTGCCGCCCAGCCGATTGCCCGTTGTAGGTCCAGATGGCCGACCATCGCGGCCCCACATTTACGCCCGTCTCGATCGCTGTTTAAGAGGACCATCCGCTGCGATCGGACGGATTCTTCTGGCCCCGGCCGCAGTTCTCTGACGCCCGACGCCCGAATAGGCCTGGAGCCTGGCCCGAGTATGGAACCGGCTCCAAGTTACATGTTTTGCTTGTTAGTTACGTCGTCGATGGGCTAGTACTAGTTCATCATGGGGATCGATAGTTCAGGCTTTGTGCCATGCTGCCTCCGTTAGGTACTCGTATAATATACTCGCCGGATGCCAGAATGGCCTCTTGGTCCTCGCGCATCGCCGAAAGCTCTTGCCAGCCCGAATCTTGTGGCTAACACTCTTGAGTGTATGTATTGTGTCTTTACTATCTCTTTGGTTCTCTTTGCCTCTCGAAACTCGCCGTCTGCTTCGCCATCAAGCTAGCAAGCAAAGCTAAACACCATGTTTACGATTCCGAAAGCCCCTATAACTGTGCCCAGCATGAATCCATGGGAATCCCACGCGCTGGCAGTAAGTAACCAACAACATCCTGAAAGCTTTTGCCGTGCCGTACTCTAACATGACTGTGCAGCACAATTTCCCCGACTCCTCCTCGCCCGGCGCTGACAATAAGCAAACCGCTTCCTCCGGCTTCCAGCCTTGGCAGGATCCCGTCATCTATCCCGGCCTCTACGGCCCCAGTGGGATAGATGTAATGTCAGTCTTGGTACGGTCCCATCATTCAGCACATGTTGCTTTGTGTAAAATGCTGATCTCTCCGCAGTTTAGAGTATTTGCTCGCCCGAATCCCAAGGTCGAGCTGGGTCCTGTAGATTGCTCTGCCGCCCTCACCGTCTGCAACCTCGATCTTCCGGGAAATCCCATCATATACGCCAACGAAGCCTTCGCCGAGTTAACTGGCTACACAATCCAAGAAGTCGTGGGCAAGAGTCCTGGTTTCCTTCATTCACCACAAACCTTATACGCTTCGCCTGGCACTCTGCCCGACAATAACAGCGGTGCCATTCAAAGTCTAGACCAAGCGGTGGCCTCTCGAAACGAAATTCAGCTCCACATAACCAACTACAAGAAAGATGGCCAGCAATTCACGAACCTGCTGAGTATGATACCGATTAGTCTACCTGACGACGAGACACAATACTGTGTTGGCTTCCACGTAGCTTCGGACTGAGCGTGTTCTAGTCGTCGCTGAGCTTTTTTTGCCTCTTTCCCTTCGTCAAACCACATCTTTTTGCATTTATCCTTTACACTATGGCATCGCGGAAAGCGTTTCTTTTGCGTTCTCGAATTCCAACCCGATTTTCGGTTTCTTTTATACCCCAGTTGTTAAAGGCTTGCTTGACTGAACATCCAGAGACCACCGGTTGCTCTTTTTGGTGCTTAATCTATAGTAAAGCTTTGGTTACTATACCCCGGAATACACGATACGGACATACTGGTTTGCGTTAGATTATGACAGTAAACGATATATATTTACATAGACGGCACAGATACAATCAGTATACTGATGGCATGGCCATCTCCAACAACGTCTCCACTCCCCTATATCCAATAATGTGAAGTTCTATTTCCTGAGTCTCCCCGAGCGGCGTCTGCCTCCGTCATCCGCAAGCGGCTCAACTTTGGCCTTTTTGCTTTTGCTGCTCTCGCTCGTAGCAGGATTCGACCGCTTGCCCTTGGCTTGCGTAGCCTCATTCTCGGATTTGACTGTCTTGCTGGTTGGCTGGCGGCTTTTCTTGAGTGGCGCCGTCTCATCGCTGGGCTCTTCCTTGACAGCCTTGCCTGCCGATTTGCGACCCTTCTTGGGTGGCACCTTTTCACCACCAGACTCTTCCTTGACAAGAGGCTCCGTTTTGGCATTGGCTGCCACCCGGCCCGTCTTTTTCTGGATAGCCGGTGCGAAGCAGCTAGTACGGCCACCAACTGTGATAAACGAGAGCTTCTCGCCGTTGGGAAGCTTTGATGACGCGCCCTTGCTACCCTTGCCCCAACGGTGGTTGAATAGCCAATGCTCTGGGAACTCGTCAGAGTCACCAAGCTTCTCCACGGCCAAATCGCAGACATAGCAGATGGATTCGTAGAGCGCTTTGATCTCGGCGTCACTAAAGTCGTCGCAGTATTGCTCAGGATGCATCTTGGCGTGGTAAAGAGTCTCATCAGCAACCCAGTTGCCGATGCCACTGATCATGGCCTGGTCGAGGAGTAGTGCCTTGATGGGGACATGACGCGAGGTCATTTTGCCACGCAGATAGTCCTCCGTAAAGCGATCCTTATCAACAACAGGATCGGGGCCATTTTCAACAAGCGGCGAGTGCTTTCGAATATCTTCTCCGGGGCAGTCCACTAGCCTGACACGGCCAAAGCGACGAGGATCTGTGAATGCAATGTCTACAGCAGGCTTTTCGTCTGTTGTGATTTGAAATTTCCAAAACTTTGGAGGCCAGACTGTGTACTCATTATCTTCCATCTTTTTGAAGTAATTGGTGTATGCAGTCTTGTCATTTCTGATGTGAATCCAGCCTGGAACTTTTGGTCAATGCGGAAACTCGGGCGAAGGGGAATGAACCAACCAGTCATGCCAAAATGCATCACCAGATGCGGGGGCTTGTCCAGCGTAATCCTAGCAATTGTTGGTGAAGTGGACGAGAACGGATTCACGGTCTTGCTCACCAAAAGTATTTGCCCTGCGTCCCGGCGGATACAACCTCCAGTCTGGTCAGCAAAAGTGGTGTGATGACGGTGATAGTTTATACCTTTTTGCCTTGGAGAGCAGCTGCTACTGCAGCACCAGTGGTGCCGACCTTGCCAAACACATTGGCATCGTCAATGGCCTCGGCGGAAGCAATGCGCTTGCCAACCAGGTGAATGCGCAAGAAATGGACTGCTCGTGCGACTAACATATAATTAGCACATGGAATGGTGCCATATGATCGTATCAAACATACTCTCAGCAATCTCGGGCATCTTGAATGTATTTTTTGGACAATTGGCGAGGCAACAATGAAAGCAACAGCAACAACCACTCGTCACCATCAAGGCACGGGAATCCACCCCTGCACGCTCCACGCTACACAGTTCCAGCCTCAGACTCGCCGCGCCCAAGGCACGAAATCCCGTGACACGCTTACATAACCCTGCAACCGCTCCACCAAAAAATCGACTTTTATCAGGTCCGACTTTTTGCACACAAGAAACTTTTCTTTCATCACATCACCAAGATTTCGGAAGTAACGAAAAGCCTTTTGGTAAGTCTCGAGCGCGATATTCTGCCTCGCATTGCATACTTGAACACAACTCCCTTCCCTTTACCTTCCTGATGACATCTTGAAACCGCAAACTAGAGTCTTTGACCACTGGAATGAAAACTCTTTTTCACACGTCAGTCTGAAAGATAGACCACGCATTGCGCCGCTTGACTGCATGAACATTATGACGAGCTCCAAGCTAACAGCAATCGCAGGTCCATGTTTTTGTGAGAATGCTTTGGACATGGCTGGCTCCGAGTCGACTGTGATGGTCAACATGATTTGCAATGGTACGTATGCACGTCGATTTTTCTATTTTTCCTTTCACCCTCTTGTTATGATGATCAATTCGTAAAATATATACGCTGGAAATTACCGGCTGAGATCTTTCACTGAAGATATTAAATGGCTTTGTCTGACACAACTCGCAACAATTTTTTTTCTACACTGCAAACTCTTACCCAAGCTTCCTTGCTAACTGTTGCCGAAGATTTTATAGACAAGGTACGAACCAAATGCAAACACTTCAGTATCCTCTACACATCCTCATCGAATGATGAAGCGGCACTGGGCTCCGAACATATACACATGAGCAAGATAAGCCATTTTGCGGCAGGCCTAGAAAACCTCGCCCACTGACTTCTATCACACTCAATTTACGTCTTGAGCATACCATGGTTGAGCGGTTATGCTAACTCGCTCTTCAGTGTCGATCGTAGTTTTTGACATTTGAACAAGCTGGTCTTGTGATGTGATTCCACATGGTACGTTCTGTCGGCCCCAACAAAGCACCCTTTACCTTTTATGATGAAACGATGACGAGTCTTATTCGAGTTTTCGATGCAGACACTATCTTTTTTTATACCATTCATGCTTTACCTGACAAATTCCCTCTACCACTCATTCTTGGAACATTTCTTTGTCTGGTGCATTGCTGACCAAGAATCAGATTTTTCAGTATCCGTTCCAAAGGGTTAGTGCTGCACATGCCTCGTGTCCCGCCCGCTTCTGCGTGATGAACAAGAATGAAAATGACAAGCATATGTCCGAGCTCACGCTACGAAGACAAACTCATTCGACGTCTGACTACAGAAGACATCTACCTTTTGTCACGATATGTTGGCGGAGCTCGAAGCTAACCTGCCTCAGTATGACAGTGATTTTCGCAAACTAACGACGTCGATACTCCCAGGCTTGTAACAGGTTAGTACTTTGTCCCCTTGCTACACTTTCCTTTCCTCGCTGCATAAAATGATGTTACAATTATCACGACGGTCAACGTAGCCAACGTGCATTGACGATATCGCCTGTGACAAGGCACTTTCTTCTGAAAACATGCAGCGAACCTTTTTTGTTGTTGCAAGCTTGTGGAAGAGACACACGCTGACTTTTCCCAGATATCCCAGACTTGTAAACATGACTATATCTATTCCATAATATACTACTTTACGATTACTCCTTTATTCCCTGCGTGTTGATATGTTTGTTCCATCTTAACGTGTCTGCTCCATCTGTGGCATCTCTCGACAGTTGCGTTCGTATCGTCAAGACTAGGCAGAGTCACTGTCATGCTACTCGGGCTTTGTGTGTACAATGATGGAAATCAACGCTGATATATTAAGGGTGATGATTAAAACTAGTGAATATGCCAACTCCTTCAAGTCGTGCCAGGTGTTCAATTTTCAATTTCTTCTTTCTTTCCTAAGAAAAGTCGGGCTCGGCCACCTTTTTCTCATCGTGCGTGGCAGTAGCAGTCGTGGCCGCGGCCAGGGCCGGCTTCGTCGACGCCCCCGAGACGGTGCGGGTGCTGTGCGCGGCGCCAGAGGCGCTCCTCGTGACGCCAATCTCCTGCTCCGGGTGCAGGGCCGCCTTGGGCAGGACGGCAGACGGCGAGTTGAGGGCCAGGGCGTCGTCCTTGGGGTTGGTCGCGGACACGGGCGAGGCGATCGTCGGCGAGTTGACGACGGCGGCGACGGACGCGGGCGAGCCCGGGGATACAGGCGAGTTGGGCTCCGCGGGGCCGGTGGCGCCGCAGACGCCCTGGACGACCTGGAACCACTTTTGGGCGTCGGCGGGGGTGTGCGCCTTGAAGGCAAACTCGGAGTTGCCGGTGAGCTTGCTGGAGAGGGTCTTGCTGCGGTCCTTGCCCTTGATGTTGAACTTTTCGCCGCTGGGGGCGCCGATGACGGCGTCGGGGAGGTAGAGGGAGAGCTCGGGCTTGGGGTCCTGGCGGGCGTCGTCCGAGTCCTTGAACTCGTGGAGGAAGCGCGACGGGGTGACGACGTAGTAGCCGGTCGAGTAGCCAAAGGCGAGCTTGTTGCGCGACTTGCGCTCGAGCGAGCCCTCGATGAGCGGCTTGGTGGCGGCGTGGGCCATGTTGGGAAAAGTGATGGCGTCGACGGAGCGGGCCGGGTCGTTGGGGTTGGCGAGGCGGTCGGCGCTGCGCGTGGCAAAGTTGGCCCACTCGAAGCCCTTGGGGACGCACTGGATGGTGCCGAGAATGTCGTTGTGCAGGGCGCGGATCTTATCCGCCTGGCCGCCGCTCAGCTGGGTAAAGGCGCCCATGGCCTCCTGCAGGACCTCGATGATGTGGGCCTCGAACAGCTCAAAGTTGTTCTGCACCGAGATGAGGTCGTTGGTGTGGTTGTTCTCGGCGAGGACCTGGTTGGCGAGGCGGTGCAGGACGCCGCGGTGGATGACATACGGGTCGTCGTGGCCGCTGAGCTTGGCGCCGGCCGAGTCGAAGGCGGCCGTCTGCTGGCCGAGCAGCTCAATGTGCTTCTGGGTCACGTTGCGCAGCTTCTCGACCTCCTTGGCGCCCGAGTAGGCGCCCGAGTCGAGCTCCTTCGCCTTGTGCTTGATCTCCTTGTGCAGGCGCTCGAGGATGGGTAGGACGGAGCCCTTGATGCTCTTTTCCGTCTCGAGGTTGGTGTTGATCATGGCCTGCGTGTTGGCGCGCAGGTTCTCGAAGAAGCCGGCGACGCCGCCGAGCGACTGGTCAAAGTGGTGGCCCTCGCGCAGCGGGTTCGAGATGGTCTTGAGTACCTTTTCGTACTCCTTGGCGTGGCGGCCGTGGATCTTCTCGACGGCGCCCATGTAGTCCTCGAGGTAGCCGACGGCGTGCTTCCATGCCTGGAGGCGCTCGGCGAGCAGGCCGGCGGTCTGGAAGCAAGACAGTGTTAGTGCGAGCTCCAAGAGAGAGAGAGAAGGCAGTGTGAAACGGGAGAAGACGTACGCTCGTGGGGTCCAGATCAGGGACGGCCTCCCCGCTGCTCAAGCCGGTAGCTGTGCGCGACGGGAGGTGGGTGGAGACGGGAGAAGCCATGGTTGATGTATATGCGGATGCAAAGGGGCGATTATTGAAAAGGTATACAGGTCCAGCCAAATGTCAGGTTTCGGTCGCCGGTGTGTCGCGGAGGAGAAAAAAAGGTATACGTGAGAGGTGAGAAAAAGGAGGGGGAAGTCCAGCTAATTCAAAGTGTTAGCGAGATGGACCAGCTTGGGGATTCCTTGGCGGAGTAATGTGGCGCCAGGCTGCCTGAGGAGAACCACGACGGCGATGGAGGGGCAGCAGGCGGTGTGGTGCAAGAGAGTTTAGGTGCCTTTTTTGCTGCTCCAAAAACTTGATTTTGGACCACATAGCCCGGGCAGTGGCCGTGCCGCTGGCCACGGTGCATCAGGCCCGCAATCCCATTTTCCTATTGCTTTGCAGCACAAGCTCCCTCTCTCCCCCTTGTTCAGGTGCGGGGAGGATGTGGTGTGTCGTGACAGGGCCGAGACCGTGATGGAACGCTCGTTTTGACATACCAGAAATAAAATTTTGTGCTTTTGTGTATTCGGCTTCTTTTTCGTGTCCTGACTTTTGGTGTCTTGTTTTGTTCTGTTGTAGTGCCAATGTCCGTTCGGTATTAGGGGGTATTATAATTAGGTATTAAATTAAATTGAAAGAAAAGAGTAGAAAGGGCCGTGACGTAGTGGCAGAGAGGTGTTTGCTTTCAGTACATAAAAAGTAGTACACAAAGCAACGACCGAGAGGCGTACGGGCACCTTTTATCCTTTGCACAGAAAGAAACGAAGCCATACGGCCCGCGTAAAACGCCATGACATCAGTGACGTCAGCGCCCGCCAATGCGTAGCAAGCACCGCCAAGAGCATGATAACGAACTTGTGTTTCTAGCTTTGTAGGTCTCACACATTCAAGTGTTCAAGTACCAGATCAAAATCAGGTTTGTCTCAAGCCACATCCCACGGGACCCTGATCGTCCGGTGCCGCCGTAGCCCACTAGGGTCCAAAAAGTCCAGCTTTTCCAGGGTTCGGCGGTGGCTGTGCAAAAGAAGAGCCCCCAAATCATGCATCATTGTCCGATTGATATTGCTTTCCCCATCAGATACCCTCATCATTAATCTAATACGTGTATCGGTACCTTTTTTTTTATCGGGGCTTCTCAACAAACCCGAGTGCGCATCCCCAAGGCTACCGTATTCGTACTTGAAAACCAGCACCACTAAGACGTATAGCGCCTTGACAGAAATTCGATACACTCCACAGCAGCTAGATGTGGCAAACCGTACTGAATTTATGTCGCCGCACTGTGACCATCGTCAAAGCCGTACCGTAACACCTCTCTATTGATGACGACATATGAAACGTCGAAATGACAAATCCTCCCACCCATTTTCCCCGTATCCAAACAATTCCATATGTACTACTCTACTCAAAGATCCCCTTGACAGTCTCCAGCACCGCCATCTCCGCCGCCACCCTCGCCCTCTCCTCCTCCTCCCCGCCTCTCAACCCCTCTGCCGTCAACCTCGCAATCTCCCCCTCCAGCTCCTCCGTCCACCGGCCCAGACACTGCCCCCCCGTCGCCACCGCCTGCCGCAGCGTGTCCAGCATCAGCACGTCCCGCACGCCAATCGTCAGCACCAGCTGCACCCAGTCCGCCGCCGGCAGCGCGCACACGCCGCTGTCCACGTAGCACGCCGGGTGCGAGCCAAACGCCGCCGTCCGCAGCGCGTCGCACGTCAGCCCGCACTGCCGCGTCAGCGGGCCGGCGATGAGGAACCGCTGCAGGCACGCCATGACGCGCAGGATCCAGGCCCGCCCCGCGGCGGAGAAGCGCGCCTGCCGCTGCACAAACTTGCGGCAGTTGGCGAGGCCGTAGCCGAGCGCGTAGCCGGACGCGCCGCACGGCACGGCGGCCTCGGCGCAGGACGAGTAAAAGTCGCACGTCTGGGGCGGGTTCTGGCAGCTGGGCTGGCACAGGATGCCTGGCGCATTGCACGTCGTACACGTCGTGGCATCGTCGGCGGCGGCCCTCTGCTCGTAAATCGTAGTTGTCGAGTCTGCTTCCGTCGTATCATCATGGAGATCAAACGACTCCAACAGGGTCCTTCCCTCCTCATCCGTCGCCGTGACCAGCACCGTACTCTCGCCCGCGACCAAATCTCGGTGCACCGTGACCGCATCCCCGTTGCGTCCCACGCCTCGGATGTACGCGCCGACGACGCTGCCGTTCGCCGGTCCCGCAAAGACACCGTACGGCCCGGACATGTCCAGCTTCGCGCCGCACGCCGCCCGGAACTGAATCGTGGTGGCCGAAGACGAGGGGGGGTTGGTCTCGCGCACGAGGCCGGGCACGCAGGAATTCGCGCGGACAACGGCGGCGGCGGCGGCACAGGGGCCGAGGAGCCACGGACTGACACGCAGCTTCATCCTGACACAACCAGTAGAATAAAGTGGTAAAAATAGAGCAATTGAAGATATACAAGAGTGATGTCTCAGAAAAAACGAATTGGTCAACTCTTTGTACAATGTACGAGCAACGTCGGCAAAGTTTCTCGCCGCGGCTTCATTTACACTGACGTCGATCCAGTCGTCATCCCGGAGCTACACCGTTCACTCCACGGCGATGACTTCCTAATCGGGCGGGCCGTCCGGCGTCGCATTGACATGTGCGTGGGCTAAGGTTGGGCATTTCCTGCATTTTACGGTTACCTAGAACAGCCATAGCCGGAGAATTTTGTTCGTCAAGAAAAATGTAGTATTATCGCTGTGTGGTATTATTGGACTATGTTTCTAGCCCCCAATCTGCCAGCCATGATTTCAGACTGCGATGTGCCCTCGCTATGCAAAAAAAAAGAATCAATGTTCGTATGCGACTTGTACCCATGTGAGAATCCAATTGTCTCCCCATGTGACGCCTAATATATCCTGGTTGTGATTTATAGTTGAGTTTGAGCGAAGAAATGTATATATGTCAAGGAAACTGCGACTAAGCAGAAAGCCTCACGCCACCAGTCGCGCTCGAGGCGTTTCTCGACATTTCTGGGCGGTGTACATTATACTCTTCGGTAGTGTGTTCGGTGATTGACGAGAGAATCTCGGGGACGTTCTCCGTCGCCGGCGGCGTACGAGGCGCGCTGAGTGCAGTTTGATAGTCAGGCAGCGGCGGCCCTGCTGGCGTCTGCACGCGCGAGCGGGCTGGTGTACGCACCGCGGTCGCATAGCTGGGCACGCGGTTGAGCTCAGCAAACTCGGTAGGGTCGAGGTGTACGTGTTCGGTGGACGCCCGTTCGGATCCCTCCTCTTCGCTGCTGCTACGCGTAAGGCTGTTTGACGACGGCGGTTCCAGGTGCGGCGCTGAGGCAGTGCCAGTACCAGTGCCGTGGTTAGGCGACACGCGCCCCGAAAGCGAGTTGAGCGAGTAGTACGAAATGCTGCGCTGCGACGGATCCAGAGACAGCCCGGCCAGTCGTGACGACAGTGCAGCAGGCGCTATTGGAGACATGCCACCGACGGCGTGCAGGTTTTCGGCAGAGCCGCTGCGCGATTGCGCGTAGAACGGGCTGCTAACGCCGGACTGTATGCCCGGAGTCTGGAAGCCGCTAGTATCCATATCTGCGTAAAGCTGGTCGAGAGTATGCTCGCCATAGCCGGGAGGAGCCGCAAAAGCTGCTTGCTGGCTGGCGCCAGCCTCGCCAGGCACTTGGTGGACCATGTTGCCCTGTTCGTCAAACGGAATGTTGGGTGAAATGAATATAGAGACGGGCAGGATAGCGCGAAGCTCCGAAATGTGGCCGTCGGGATTCTGGAGAGCAATAGTAACCTTGATCTTGTGGCGCACCTTGATGCCGTGGTGGTCTAGGTCCTGGATGCATTGGCGCAGCTTCGTGGGTAGGCTCAGCTGCTTAGTGAGAGCCCAGCCATCCTGTCCAGTCTCATCAATCATGTCGTGCCAGTGGTCCTCGCGAGTGACTTCAAACTTCCAAGTCGCAACGTCGCGCTCGGTTTTGTGTTCGCGAATGTTGATGCCAGTGGAGCCCTGAATGACGCACTCGCGGGTTTCAATCATCTTGGCCGTCACATCGCCCAACTCGAGGCCCTTGAGCAGGGGTGTGAATCGCATTTCCATGTCGACGACGCCGCCAAAGACGACGGCCTTTTGGGGAATAACAATCGAGTATTCGATTTTATTTGGCCAGATACTCTCCACACACATCGGATTGGGGTCTTGTGGAACGCCAGCTTCGGGCGTACGAATGATGCGAAGGGGCTTGTAGGCGTGTAAGTCGTAGGCTAGCTTGCCACGGCTGACGGTCGCTTTGAGCCGGTATGTGATGGAGGCCTCGGGGATGCCCTCGACGCTTTCTGGCGTGTCGCCCGGGAGGGTAAAATCGAATGGGTATTCGTAGTTGCCAGCGGGCAAGGTCATGCTCTTTCCGTGTGTGCCGACAAAGGGAGCCCATCGGTGATCGAGAATGACGGTCGTCCTGTCAACCCTTTGGCCAGCAACGGCGGGTGTGCTGGATCTGGGGTCGGCCCAACTGGAATTTTGGTGGTTAGTTTGGCAACTGGCGGCGGTGGCATGGGTCGGGCCGCCGAGCAGGTACTTACGAGACACGGTGCGTTCCTGTCAAACGCAAGTGAATATCCTCCATACGCAGGGGCTGTGATAGGCAGAGGACGAGGACGCCCTTGAGAAGCTGGCCAGCAGATTCATTGTCGGTGCCGCGAAAGACGATAAAGTCCTGGTCGAGCCTGGAGAAGCGTTAGTAGTGATGGTCAAAGGGCGGCGCAGAAATGGCCAGTAGCCAATGGCAGGGGCGTACCGGATATCAAAGAGGCTATAGCTATTGCGTCCGGTGACGGAGGAGAAGGGGTTAAAGCTGGGCATTTTGGCCCGAGGGAATCGTGTGTCGCGGGGCCAAGGCCGCTGCACTTTTGTAAGTGAAGGATGATGCTCCGAGGATGTCAGAAGCGAGTTGTCTCAATCCGGAAGAGCGTAACGGTCGTGATTGTTGGAGAAAGAAACGGCGAGATGTTGAAGCTGATGGCTTTGCAGAAGAAAGCGGCAATGGAGGCAATCGGAACGAGAACAGGCTGGACGAGCAGCAAAAGAGGCGCTATCCAGTGTCCAAAGTCACGTCTTGTCGGGGCCGTTTGCGCCTTGGTGGGGCAGTGGGTGGTGAGGCTGCGCCGGTCCGGATGGTGGGTGGGCGGTCGCTGAAGCCGAATGACGAGTAGGCTACTCGAGGTCAGGTAGAAGCCGCGATGGCGCTGACTGTGTTGATTTGGTGGCTGAGAATGTATCAAGCGCGTTGGGATTTTTTTCGAGTTAATGTTATGAAGAAGCAAACAAGTCGGGAGAAGAAGGGACAAGGTTTGAAAGAACAGGGTCACAAGGAAAGAGGGCGGCAGGCGAGCTCAGTGTCTTTCTAATTTAGTAACGAGTCCATCCATTCAGTACAAAGTACCTCGCAGCAGTACGAAAAAAAAACCGATAGCTGGATTGAAAAAAAAGACTGGAGACCGGAACTGGGTCGGCGATGGGATGCAAGAGACTGGCCCAAAACTTGTGGACGGGACAACGAGTGGATTGGTTGATTGGGCCCTACGAGTTGTGGATTTGATTGGGAGTGGGTGTTGTTTGACGGGTGGATTGGGAAGGGCGGGTGGACAGCTGCGAGGCGAGGCGAGATGATAATATCGAGCGAGGCGAAGTAAAAGCACATCATGGGCTTGCGACGACGTACTCGGTGGTGACTGTTGAGGTACCGATTGTAGGTATGGTGATGGAGCGTTGGCGAGTCGGTGATGGTTTGGAGTGGGTGGAGGGGGAAGTCCTCGTTGAAGAAAGAAATTAGGTACAGGGCATGTTACAGCGCAGCAGTGCCTGAGACACCGCCTGTACTCGCCAATCCCACCTGTTCATGCACGCTGTCGCTCGAGCGCGGGACTCCCTCCTTGGTACATGCCGGCCACCGTCCGATGCACGTTGCGTCTCCCAATCGCCATTGATTGCGACTCATTCGCACGAGACCTGACCTGTTGTTGCATCTACTCGTTCCACTAATTTCCCGTCACCTTTGTGGTAATCCGCGCACGCAGCCAGTTCTCATCGCTAATAAACCCGGCTCACTTACACAGGGCGCTTGCACACAGGCAGCAGCATGCCAGACCTGGAACCCAACCCGGCGTCCCCCGGCTCCCGTAGCTGGTCGCATGTGCTTTGAATAAGACAGCCCGGCTTGGGTTGCACTGGCGCTGCGAAAGCCGTTCTTCTGCAGTAGCCGATTTCAGAGCCAAGTGCTAGCTGGGTAGCGTGTGCAAGCAGCGTTACAGCCGAATGTAAAAAAAAGGAACCGAGCGTGCATACCAGCCAGCGAGTCAAATTCATCCTCTGCCGATTTTTCTTTTTAATCGAGGTGCCGCTCGGTTGCCGCATCCGTCAACAAGCATCGCAGCGCCAATAACTGTACTTTAACCATGCAGGCTTGGCAAGGGTAGGCAGCACACACGACTCATCGTCATCATGAGCCAGAACACAAAAGAAATCACGTCGCAAGTTTAAATGAAACTGTCCATGTACATGTCGTCGAATGGGGAATGCCGTACTACTTACACTTTGTACCTTGCCACCCGCTAAAAAATGCGCCTCGGCCATCGGAAAGTTTCAGCGCACTTTCCGTCTGGCCTATTCCGAGGTACTTTATTACCCAGAGACGTTAACTGTCGCTCACATGCATAGCCATCATTTCTGGTGCTACAGGCTCTCTTGCGTGCTTTGCGCGAGTATTGGTCCCCGGTCATGTATCTAGTGTACACCTGTGAACCCAAGCCACCTCCCTCACAGTGACGTTACTTTAGGCTTTCGTTCCAAACCATGCGATGATGTACTTGGCACATGTACAAGATTTGAACACACGCCCAGTAGCCACTTTTTTTTGCAGAGACCATCAACTCACAAAAGTCAGTCCATCTCCGATGCCCAACCGTCGGGGAGCGCGCGACCGCTTCCTCTGCCCCAAGTCAGCTCATCTCGCTTTTTGATGCAAAAAACCACAGATGACGGCCCGACCAGGGAATACTACCCATACCCATATAAAACCGAAAAGATAAATAAAAAGGCAAAAAAAAAAGCCCTCTTTACTATGGAGCCCCATCGTATCTGCTGCGGCGCCATTTCGCCCTGCATCATCATCCTGATATCAGCGGGTCGTTGCCCGCTGTGGAACCTCTCTCTGACTCCTTGGCTTTTAGCTTTGGCTTTTTTCTATCTTTAAACCAATATTAGTTATCGGATACAGCTGCCTGCGATCAGACGGGCATGGTAGTTTTGAAAGGCCATCCATGTTACTCTTGATCATGGTCCCGGATGGGCATGGCGACCGTTTAAGCATTTGATGTGCAACCAAGCACAGTCTGTCTAAATTTAGTCAGGCAGCAGCTTTCATGGAACATTCGTCGAAGCTTTCCCGAAAGTGGCCAAAGCGTCTCATCTCATCCCCTTGGCATCCCAGGGTTCCGAAGCCACGCTGATAGCCCATGCAGCCTCTGAGACGCCTGCGCCGCGGCACATGGCCCGGGCGATCGAGCTGCCGGCCTACTACCTATCTATCTATCAGTTCAGCAGCCCTGCCTGCTTCATGCGTGGGCCGTCGTCGTCCCTTGTCAAGTCTGTTATCTGGCAAATTTTCCAATCACCATGTCCACCACCGTCAGCCCATTATCGCATTCTACAACCGGCAAAAAAACATGGCAGTACATGAGATGACAATATCCTTCTATTCAAAAGTGACATTAAACGCGCACTTTCAACGGGGCTGTCCAGGATGATGGCCGCCCGTTGTGCGATAGCGAGCTATCTCGTCTCCATCACGACATGTCACTGCACGTCACAGGCTCCTGTAAAAATTATTTCCGACATGGCGGTGTCCCTTTTTTACCCTCCCTCTGTATCCACATGGCCGTCAAAAAATGCCGCCAAAATATCGACCGTGGGAAAAAAAAATCAAGTTTGTTGGCTTATCTTACCGCGCTCACCTCATGACTCAACCTTGGACAACACTCGGCGTTTCGGTCCGCCACACCGAGAACGTTTTTTTCCGCCAAGAGATTTTGTGACGTCTTGACAGATTACCCAAAAAAAAAAACTGAAGAAGAAAAAAACACAACGGCCATGCTTCTAGAAAGAGTCTAATCGAGTGGCCCCTTGTCAAGCACGGCTAGACCACTTAATCCGGCTCGGCCGGCACATCATACCCACTGCCAGCCACATCACAGAGTGCGAGATGCCCCGTAGGAAAACACCAGTCAATTATAACAGTGCCTTCATATACATGTATATGAAACTTGGTATCTGACGAAAAATGAAATCTCCAAACTAGGCTGCATGGAAAGAGATACTGATTGCATAACCAATTTCGACCATCGCTTTCCGATTCTGGCGTGAGCCAACGCCCTCACCACCAAGTACAAGATACCTCACCAGATGTCCACGAACCAAACACCAACGCCAAAAATCTCACATGTACAACTCATCCATCGCCATTACGAGGCTGCTTCTGAGGGTCTGGGCTCTACGGCAGCTCCCATGCCTGGTCTGTTCCACGTTCTAATATGGCCTGTGTGATGGATTAGCAGCTATCGCGACAAAGCTTACGGCGCGGAAGACTTACCATTCTTGCAGCTGGTGATGATGGCATCCTCAGTAAACTCGAGCCAGCATAGCGGATGCTTGTCAATGACCTTGGTCTGTCCATACATATTAATAATGAATTGAGAAGGAACGACTCCTGTTTAGACTTACCATGACCGGGGGAAGCATAGGAATGCGTGCTCTCGGCTCGACGGCATGCGCAATTCCGGAATCCGTTTCGCTATTGTAGCTATCGACTCGCTCCGGTAGGCCGGCATTGGACGAAACCGAGCTCCTGTGCCGCTGCTGCCGGGCTCTGTTAGCATGTTTCCAGCACAAGGGATACAAGATCGTAGATCCATACAGTTTGGGGACGGTGTAACATCACCGCCGAGAAGTCCCACAGGCATAATCTTCCATCTTCGCCGACACTGCCGAAGCGGTAGCTGCGGTCATCGCAGCGCCACGGATCAAACGCCAGTGCTGCGACCCACGATTCATGACCTTGGCATCGCGCAACCAATGCGGAATCCGCCATAGACCAGATCGAAATGAGGTCGTCCTGTCCACCAGTCAATACATATTTGCCATCTGGTGTCCAGGCCACGCAGGAGAAGCCGCCATAGTAAGAAAAGAAGAGATCGAGAAGCCTGATGCGTTTATGTTAGTATTGTATTTAGTTTGGAACAATGTATCCCATGCCACTGACTCTTCCTTGAGATAGTCGATGAGTCTCAGAGTGCCATCTTCAGACACGACAGCCAGGTGTCTGTTATCGGGCGAAAAAGAAAATGCGTGTATGCGCTGGTTCGATAGCTTCCAGGCAGCTACTGGGTTCATCTTCTGGTTCTTGGAGTGCACCGATTTGTGAATAAGCATGCTGATGCCAGGTGGGCTTCCGTTTGTCGCATCCCCAGCCTCCGAGCCTGCGTTGGATAGGGTCTCGTCTTCAGGTGTAAATGCCGCGTCCTCTTTTTCCTTGTCATAGACGATCAGCGATCCGTCCATATGTGCCGCCATGAAGAGGTTTTCGGATCCAGGAAGCCACTTCACATGTGCCACCGGCGTGTTGTTGATGACGCCCTGCAATAGGTCAGCGCCGTAGTATTTAGCAGAAGCGGGCGACTTACATTCTTATTCAGTCGGGTGTAGCGCTGCGCGATGGGTTCGAGCCAGATTATCTCCCCAGTAGAAAAGCCCATGACGACATCGAGGTGGGAAGCGCCCTTGGTAGCCATGTTCACATCGTGGCACAAACAGTGGGCTTTCGTAAACAGAATCTTGACAAGGTAGTCTTGCTATGTGGTCGTTAGCTCGCTCACCATAAAATACTCGATGCAAAGCTAACCTTGTTAGATGAGGACATGTCCAGCCATTGGAAAGCCCGGTTAATGTTGGCAAAGGCAAAAATGCCATCGCCAGGACGATCAGTCAGCCGCCGACTTAAGCTGTCATTGACAATGACTCTAGAAATGAATGACGAGTTGCTCTTTGTGACGTTGTTCTTCGGCTTCTTCCTCTTGTTCACATCTTTGGTGACTGTCGTCGTTAAGGCCGCATTACCCTGCCCAAATGCGGGAGCAGAACCCAGAGCAAACCGTGGGCCTTGGGTGTCGCTGTTGGAAGTCGCTCGGCCATCCTCACTGCTCACGCCACCTTCCGTAGAGTATCGAAGATCGTTGGATCCATTCAAGGTTGCTAGTCTGCTAAGGGACGAAGCTGCGGCTCCTCCATATACGAATGGCGGCGGTTTGGGGTGAAGATTGACAAGGGACATTTTTGTTCCCGAGCTGGCAGGCTGTGGGTTGGTCGCTAGCGGGTTCGGGTTCACGATGGGAGCTTCGGAAGGGTGTGGAGGAGGTGTAGCCAAAGAGAGGTCTTCTCTGAGAACGTAGGTACCTGCACGTGTGGTCAATTGACGTGGTCCACCAGCCACCAGCACAGAGATTGGAGTGCTCACCTTCTCCGACGAGAAACTGCCATTCTGGACCCGTAGGCTTCTCGATTGTGTTATTTGTCTCTACAAGTGGCACAATGCCACCCAGGCCACCGACTCCATAGCCGCCGACACCTGGGTATCGCGGCGGAGGCGGTAGAACGCTGAAGCCGCTGTGCGACGGTACTGTCAGCTTGGCTGCCAGCGCGGACCCCATAATCCTAGCGCTTCGTCGGTCGATACTACTCACAGCATTACTGGGGGTTTTTCCAGATGTCAGTTCTTCTATGGGTTCCTTGTAGAGTTTGTTGAGAGGTGATGGAAAGTCGCGCTGCCTCAGCGTGGGCGGTGGTAACGTTCTCGTAGCTGGTCCTAGCGGAGACGCAGCCGCAGTCGTCGGGTCGGCGTGGCACTTCCGAGTCTGAAGCGAGCACTGGGTATCAAGGATGCGTTCAGAGGCGACGATGATGGCAAAGGAGCATTTGTTGGCGGCAGGGAAGCTGGGGCTGGCGACGCTCACTGCCCATCTGTAGCTGGGGGGGTTGTGTGTGGGGTAGTCAAGCCACAGAGCCTGGAGGAGCAGCCGCCGACTGATGTGCTGCGACTTGGTGGGCTGACAGAGGCGTGGCTGGGACTAGACCAACGCCAGTCTGCCGGGGGCTTTGCAAAAGTGCCCTTTCTCTCCAGGGCTCGTTGGGAGGAGAAATGGATGTAGGTTCTGATGCTCGCGATACCGGGTTGTAGTCGATTCGCCGATCGCCAGGTGCAATATGGGGTACGTTGCATGCTGCGACTTTGCCTGTAGTGGCAGCGTCACCACTCGGTAGGGTGGACCCGTTCGAGGCAGTAGTCTAGGGGTCACGACATGGCATCTCGTCGATAATTAGGGCACCAGACTGAGCTAGATAAGAAGTGATTAGCTTGGTTAGTTGTTGAGGCCTGAGGAGCCTTGAGTTGGTGATGGTGTTCCAGGTGTAGGGTAACGTGGTGAGCAAAACGACTGCATCAAACAAATAGACATTTTGATGCAGATTGGTTGACGTTTCGGATATCTGGAGTGTCAAGACGTAATCTTGCCAGTGTTCGATTGTAATACTGCACATATCGAAGGCAATCCAAAGTTGTGAGATAAACCAGCCGGCCCAAACCAGATGTATGTATGCCAACAAGTAGATGGATGTACTGGGCGATAAGACTCAATACCACACAAGGACAAGGAACATTTATCTAATCTAGCTAGTCAGCCTACCCAGCCATAAATAGCTGCCTATTCCATCCGCGTATTCAACCAGACATAAAAAATGGCACCACTTCGTGGACCAGATTGTACCACTGTTGTGATTAATTAATTGGCTGGTATTTATTGGGCCGTCTTCATTGGCAGAATGAGCCCCACCAAGCGTTCCAATCCAGCAGCTCGAACCGCTGGAGACTGCTATAATGAACATGCCGGCCGCTGAAGAGAACAGCTCACTCTAAGTTGCGTACCTACCTTAGGGAAATGGAAGGGTGTATCCTAACTTGACGGATACCTCTCTCTTGACATAGTTTAATTAGTGTACGTGAGTTTTTAATCAACATGCGGACAACATAAAATAAAAAAAATCGTCGATTCAGCATCTCTCCAGAAACACCCCTCCCCCAAGTCCGTGTTGCTGCACCACTAAATCCCCCTGCGGGCCCGCAATTTGACCCAGCACCGTCCCGGCCCATCTCCTCTTCCTCGGGTCGCGTCTCTTTCTCCTCCACGGCCATCTCGGAAGGCTTCAAGCTTCATCGCCCCGTACATTTGTTGCTCTTTTGATGAAATGTCATGGACATGACGTAAACTAGCGTCCTTGAATCATATTCTTTATCCATTTCCCGCCTGTTGCATCTTTCATCATGACCACAGGTACACTTGCCTCCTAACCCCCCCGACACGCATCGACTATCAGGTTTCCCCCTCCACAGACCACTGAACTGACGCCAAATCTTAACAGTACGCATCTGCGTTTGCGGTGACGAAGGCACCGGAAAGTCTAGCCTCATTGCCTCGCTGGTCAAGGACCAGTTCATCAACAATAAGATCCAGTCTGTCCTGCCGCAAATCACCATCCCGCCCAGCATCGGCACGCCAGAAAATGTCACAACCACAGTCGTCGACACTTCGGCGCGTCCGCAAGATCGCACAACCTTACGAAAGGAGATTCGAAAATGCAACGTCATTCTCCTGATATACTCGGACCACTACAGCTACGAGCGTGTAGCTCTCTTCTGGATGCCCTACTTTCGCTCCTTGGGCGTTAATGTCCCTGTTGTGCTATGTGCCAACAAATCTGACCTTGCAGGCCAAGCCAACACGCCACAGGTTGTCGAGGAGGAGCTTCTGCCAGTCATGGCAGAGTTCCGTGAAATTGACTCCTGCATCCGAACGAGCGCCCGCGAGCACCGCAACGTCAACGAAGTCTTTTTTCTCTGCCAAAAAGCCGTTACACACCCCATCGCACCTCTCTTCGATTACAAGGAAGGAAAGCTCAAGCCGGCCTGTGTGGCTGCGCTCAAGCGAATATTCTTCCTGTGTGATAAGGACCAGGATGGGTACCTCAATACTGAGGAAATGCGAGAGTTCCAGCTCAAGTGCTTCGACAAACCGCTGACCGATGACGATCTCGAAAATATCAAGCTGTCTATCGCCAAGTCTCTTCCCGAAGTAAACCTGGAACCTGGCATCGACTTGCAAGGATTCCTGCAGCTCAACAAGCTTTATGCCGAAAAGGGTCGTCATGAGACCATCTGGATCATTCTGCGCGAATACCATTACACGGACAGCTTGAGCCTCGAAGACAAATTTTTACACCCCAAGTTTGACGTTCCCGAGTTCTCTTCGGCCGAGCTCAGTCCCGCTGGATACCGCTTCTTTGTCGATCTGTTTTTACTCTTTGATAAGGATAACGACGGAGGCTTGAACGACGAAGAGCTCGAAGCGCTCTTTGCTCCCACGCCGGGTCTACCCGCATCTTGGATCGAATCGTCCTTCCCATCGACTACGGTACGAAATGAAGCAGGCCACATCACTCTGCAAGGCTGGCTGGCGCAATGGAGCATGACTACTTTCCTGGAACCCCACACGACTATTTCCTACCTGGCATACCTTGGCTTCGAGCCCTCAAACCCAAAGGATCCCATCACGGCCGCGCTCAAAATCACAAAGTCGCGCAAGAGAAGACGTCGCCCCGGCCGCGTAGAAAGAAATGTTGTGCTGTGCTACTTGATTGGAGCGCCTGGCGCCGGCAAGTCGTCCCTGCTAGACGCGTTCCTCAATCGGCCATTCGACGGCTTGTACCGCCCAACGATCAAGCCTCGACGCACGGTCAACAGCGTGGAACTGCCCGGAGGCAAGCAAGTCTACATGATTTTCGAGGAGCTTGGCGAACTGGAGCCAGCGATTCTGGAAAACCATTCGAAGCTGGATGCTTGCGACCTCGTCTGTTACGCTTACGATTCCTCTGACCCAGACTCGTTTTCGCATATTGTTGATATGCGAAAGAAGCATCCTCACCTCGACGAGCTTCCCTCGGTGTACACGGCTCTGAAGGCCGACAAGGACAAGACGACCCAGCGCAGCGAGCTGCAGCCCGACCAGTACACCGCTGCCCTCAACATGAGCACCCCGCTACACGTCAGCGTCACATGGAACAGCATCACCGAGCTGTTCGTCGCCGTTGCCGAGGCCGCCACGAATCCCAGCACCGGCTTTCCTAAGAGCGAAGAGGAGGCCCCCGATCGCAGCGGGTTGTACATTGCTCTCGGAGCCACGGCCTGCGCCGTGGTTGCCGCGGCTATGATCTGGCGCCGATCCACCAACTCCGCCTAGGACGTCCCCATGTTGTTCGGGCGGCTCCCTGCACATATACAACAAAACCCAACTCTTGGAATATGCGCCCTCAATTTCTTTTCTCTTCGACATATGGCCTGACTTCTTATCAGCCCTGTACTTTTTTTTTGAACCCTGCATGGCAGACGTATCACTCACTTTTTAATCATCACGTTTGCAAATGATTTTTACTCGAAAGCCTAATTCACACTGGAGGAGTAAGAGGTGTTTATTCTGTTAATTATTTTTTTTGGATTATTCTTCATTGTCATCCTTTTATATTGCCCTGAGTAGGGCATTCTCTTTTCTCACCATGTTCATTTTTGGATTAAAACGCAACCCCCCCTTCTTTTCACTCTTTATCTTTTACATGCTGGGATAGCGAGGCGCTTTCGAGGCTCTTGGCTGCTCTCTGTGTTGTAAGAAACAGAAGAACACGCACAACACTCCAGATAGTGATATTATGATACCCAACTTCTTGAAAAAATAGATATACGCTCCTTTAACACCAATGCAATATTGTACTCGATACGTGATTTTATTAGAAAGTTGCGTAAGGAAAACAATAATATCCGCCCTATGCCATCGTTTCCTCTTTAAATGGGATACAGTATGATTACACTTTGTAAAAGCAGAAGCCAATGTAAAAGCTTGCCGCCTCCATCTCGTCGTCGCTGACGAGCAGGGGCCCGCCGCTCGGCTCGCGGACGCGCATGCGCTCGCTCAGGGGGCCCAGCTCGGGGTCGTCCTTTTCCGCCTCCCAGATCTCGGGGAACGTGCGGTGGTACTGCAGCTCGAGGTTGTAGTCCTCGGCCAGGGCGCGAAAGGCCTCCCACGGGACCACGTACTCGGGCACCTCCTCGACGGCCTCGTCCAGGAAAAAGTTGTACTTCCAGCCAAAGGCGGGGCGGAAGACGCCATCCTCGGGGGTCGGGCCGGGGAAGCGCACGCGGTAGATGGAGTTGCCCCATTCGGCGGACGGCTCGGCCTCGCCCTCTTCCAGCTCGCCGTCCTCGGGCTCCGGGGCCTCCTCGGCCTCGGCCGGGGCGGCGGCCCCCTCCTTGTCGCCTTCTTGGCCTTGTTCCTCGTCCTGCTTCTTCGCGGCTTCGCGACGCTCGGCGGCCTTGGCGTTGAACTTGCGGACGTGCTCGCCCAGGACATCCGAGTTGGGGATGCAGCCGATGAAGCGGCCGCCCTTTTTCAGGGCGCCGGCGACGTTGCGCAGCATGTTGCGCGCATTCTTCTCCGACTCGAACGCGTAGTGCATGGAAAACATCATGCTCACCACATCGAAGCCGCGGCGGTTCATGGGCGACGGGTCAAAACCGACTTGCTGGATGATTTCGAGGTCCTCGATGCTTTCGCCGTAGCAGTCCTTGACGTGGAAACGCGCGTCAAACATGCGCGCGGGCGGACCACGATGGTGGCCCCCACGACCTCCGCCACGGCCACCGCCGCGAGGGTTGCCCATGCTTCTGTAGCGGCCGCGGGCCTGCTCAATGCTGATATCCGCGGGATCGAGGCCGACGTAGAGCTGCACAGACTGCGGGGCCTGTTGCCACTTGTTCAGATCGCCGCCCTTGCCGCAGCCGATATCCAGAATGAGCAGCTCCTTGCCGCTAGTGCGGCCCAGCTCGCGCGAGCCCGGCGCGTGGTCTTCATCGGGCGAGTAGCGCTGGATGAGACAGCTCTTGATCCAGTTGTTGAAGACGCGGAGGCCCTTGATCTTGCTGTCGGTGGTGCGCCATTGGCGGCCGCGCTCGGGCACGCTGTTGTAGTGTTGGCGGACAACATCATGGTTGCCGCGCCCGCGATGACTTTGTTCCGCAGCAGCAGCGGCGGCTGCATCGGCAGCTTCCCTGTCGCGTTGAATCTGTCTTTGGCGGATGGCTTCGCGCTCCGCCTCGGAGATGCGAGCGCGAGCGCCGGGGCGCTTTTGTTTGCGCGGTTGCTCGGATGGTGACAAGGCTCTTCGCTTTGGCGCATGCAGACTGTTGGCATTGTATGGTTGTGGAAGATCGTCGGTGGTCTCGTCGGGTCGGCGCTTTCTTGGAGGGCTGCGGCTTCGTGACCTGGCACGGCCGCGGTCGTCATCGTCTCGTGTCATGGCGCCTGAGGGGATTTGCAATGTGCGTATTATTTACTGCGCGATTCGTTGGTTATTCTGGTTCGTTTTGTAGTCATTGGGCTGTGGTGCGGAGTGTGGAGTGGTGAGTTGTGATGCGAGGAATTGCTTTTTGTTAGGAGCGCTGGCGGAAATATTGTTGCTCGGTACAGACCGAGCGCCGTTCCGATGGCACCACGCAAACAGTGGACAAACACGAGGAATCACTGGCCAAGGGGCATCACGGGCGACAAGCCTCGAGACGGAGTGCAATAAAGAGACAATAAATTAATCATGATACTAATGAGATAGTTGATAAAATGGCGTCACCATATGCAATGCTTTAAGGAACAGCTAGTAAAGAACGACTTGTCAGTGTGTTACTTGAGACAAGACCAAATGACAAGCCAGCCAGCGTCGGACTCGAGCACATTTATTGGATATGTGCACATATGAAATTCACACTGATGCCGCAGATAAAAAGGACATGGTCTTGATCAAGCTCGCATGCCAAATGGGCGGGTTGCACGATATGAATAGAGTCAAATTTGCTGACGGCTTGCCCCAGGCAGTCAAGACGCCGTCCGCGTCACGCTGAAGCCTTGAGTTTAGGAGCTCGCGGCGGGCGCTTATAGTGCCGCTTTAATAGTTTCCATGAGGTTTGGGTGAGTTCAGCACCAACACACGTGACTAGCTTCGCCGATGCCAGTTAAAGCAGCGCCACTAGTAGCTACATTGGGCCATCTCCACGACACTTCCCAAGCTACAACCTCACAGCGGCCTGGATTCCACCATCTTCCGCCATCCGCCTCATCTCCCAATTCGCATCAACAAACCTTCCCAAGCCGGTCGTCGGATTTAACTCGCAAGCTCGCCGTCGCCGCCATGGGTTCAGATCCTCAATACGCAAAGTGGCCGCTGCTGCCGCTCTCGCAGCACGTCTTCACCCTCACAAACGCCTACGCCTCGAAGCAGTCGCAGCAGGTCGCCCTCAAGGCCCTCCAGGATGCCATCACCGAGGACAAGATGGCGCCCTTCTACCGCTACCTGGCCCACCCCATCGATGGCGTCCTCAACCAGGTCGGCGAGGGCGGTGCCACGGGCCCGGGCAAGCCGCTCAGCCGCAAGTCCTCCCTCGTCGGCATGATTGCCACCAGAGCTGCCCACAGCGTCCAACTGCCCTGGGACGAGGCCCTGTACGCGCGCTTAAAGGAGGACAACGACAAGGAGCTAGCGCAGCTCCAGAAGGAGGAGGACGAGGCAGAGGAGCAGGCTGGCGAGACGGAAGTCATGGCCGCCCAGGGCAAGCGCGCCGACTTTTGGGCTCGCGTGGGTGACAAGGTAAGCAGCAATGACTGACGACAGCTCGCCTGTGATGACGATAGCGTCCTAATGCTCGGAAACAGGAGAAAGCAATCACAGCATACGAAGACGTTTTCGAAAAGACGGGTATCCTCGGCAGCAAAATCGACCTTGTTCTCGCGATAATACGCATGGGCTTGTTCTATGGTGACAAGCAGCTTGTCAAGAAGTACATTGAGCGCGCAAAGGGCCTCGTCGAGACTGGTGGTGACTGGGATCGCCGAAACCGCCTCAAGGCCTACGAAGGTCTTCACCTCGTTACCCTCCGTTCCCACAGCGCGGCCGCCCCTCTCCTCCTCGACTCGCTGTCGACCTTTACCAGCTACGAGCTCTGCACGTACTCCAACCTCGTCGTATACTCTGTGCTGGCCGGTTCCGTGTCGCTGAAGCGCGTCGACTTCAAGTCCAAGGTGGTGGATGCCCCCGAAATCAAGGCCATCCTCGGCGACGGCGAGGATAAGCTGCTCGCCCTTAGCGGTGCCCTGAGCGCCGGCCCCGGCGCCGACGACACCCCCGGCACAAACACCCCCAAGGCCACCAAGGCGGCCGTCAACCTGACCACGCTCGGATCGAGCACGGAGCACCCCGAGGCCGAGGAGGCCATTGACTTTTCGCCGCTGGCGCTCCTCGTCAGCAGCCTGTACAACGGCAACTACAAGACCTTTTTCCAGTCGCTCGCCTCTGTGGAGGAGCAGTTCCTCAACCAGGACCGCTACCTGCACGAGCACAAGACGTGGTTTATCCGCGAGATGCGCCTCCGCGCTTACCAGCAGCTTCTCCAGAGCTACCGCGTCGTCGGCCTCGACAGCATGGCCAGCGATTTCGGCGTCACAGTAGACTTTTTGGACCGGTATGTTTTTTTGTTCGCTATGATTGAGAGACGGGAACCCGAGACTAATATTGACTACGTAGTGACCTCGCCCGCTTCATTGCCGCCGGCCGCATCCCCTGCACGATTGATCGCGTGACCGGTAAGGGCGTCATCGAGACGAACCGACCGGACGATAAGAACAAGCAGTACCAGGACGTTGTCCGACAGGGCGATCAGCTGATTACAAAACTGCAAAAGTATGGACAGGCTGTTAGACTTCGTGGAAGCGAGAGGGCGTAGGGAGTAGGAAGGAGTTGCAACATGGTAACGGTTTTTTTTTTATGTGTAGTGTGTCATTACCGCTTTATGTATGATACGAAATCCAAGCTAGAGGAAAGACTTCTGATACCAAATAAAACCCGGTTAGGGATCCATCAATCATGCCTGGTGCAATGCTTGATGTACATGGGCTGGGCGAAGACATAGATGCAATATCTGCTGAACATGGTTCTTTATTTATCTATCTATATGTACTAACGTGCCGTTGCTGACAATGCTCCAATATCCAAGTGGTAGCAAACAAAAATCGTCTCAATTTTTATCTATATTCTTTTTCCCTCTATATTGCTTTTTCTCACGCTGCTGCCAGTGGCACATGCAAAGGACTTGGCGTAGAATTTACCTGTACTTGTCCATGAATTCCTTGTGGAACTTGACAATGCTGCCCACCCACGCGGTGCCGGGAGCGAGGAAGGTGGTGCGGAAGTGCAGGGTGCCCTCGACCTGGCCGAAGCCGCTGCCGGGGATGACGCAGATGCCGGTGGCCTGGAGCAGCTCCATGGCGTAAAACTCGTCGGCCTTGCGGCCGTCTGCCTTGGCGGCGTCAATGGCCTTTTGGGAGAGGGTGATGGTGGGGAAGAGGTACATGGAGCCCTGGGGCTCGGCGCAGCTGACGCCCTCCATCTCGGAAAAGGCCTTGTGGAGGGCGGTGGCGCGCTCCTGGAGGCCGTTGAAGATGCCCTTGTACTCCTTGTCGTAGAGGGCAAACGAGGGCTCGCCGGGGCGGGGCGGGTTGACCATGAGCTCGACCATGCACTGGCCGATGACGGGGGCGCAGAGCATGATGGAGACAAACTTGTAAATGTTGGCCTCGACCTCGGGGTCCAGGCCGACGAGCTCAAAGTAGCCGCCGCGGTGGCCGCACTCGCCGACCATGCCCTTGGAGACGGAGTGCAGCGAGGCGAGCTGGACCTTGTCGTACTTGCCGGGGGTTTCCTGCTGCATCTTGCGGAGGACCGACTTGAAGCTGTGAAACTTGCCGACAAAGACGTTTGTCTGGTAGACCTCGTCGGCCATGAGGAGCAGGTCCTTTTCGTTGGCAAAGTCAATGACGGCGCGGATGTCGGCCTCGGGCAGGGAGGAGCCGGTGGGGTTGCCCGGGTTGATGATGACGACGCAGCGGACGTCGAGGCCGTCGGCCTGGCCCTTCTCGTAGCTCTTGCGGATGGTGTCCAGGTCGGTACCCCAGTTCTTGGCCTCGTCGAGGTAGTACGGGACGGGCGTGGCGTCGAGGAGGGCGAGCGAGGCCGTGTAGAGGGGGTACTGTGGGATGGGGATCATGATGCCCGTCTTCTTGGAGGCGCAGATGACGTTGAGGAGCGTGTTGACACCGGACGAGGCACCGGTCGAGAGGTAGATATGGGCAGGGTCGGCGGGGAAGCCATCACGCTCTGTTGCAAAGGAAACTAGTTAGCCAGGGGACGGTTGAGATTTCGTTCTGCGCAGTCTCCTACCTTCAATAAACTTGGCCACGCTCTCCTTGATGACGGGAACACCGTTGCTGGCGCTGTACGCCCCGACCGAGCCGACGCTGGCGAGCAGCTTCTTGGCGCGGGCAATCACGTCGGACTGGTAGCCGAGGCCGTTGACGAGGACATCCTCCTTCTCGAGCAGCAGCGGGTTCTCGAGGATGGAGAGGACCTGGCGGAAAAAGGTGAGGGGCTTCTGGTCGAGCTGCTGGGGGTTGCCAATGTTGGCGCTGATGACCTGGTCAAAGGGCAATGTCTTGTCGCCCTTGGCGAGGCGGGCGCGGAACTCCTCCGACTTGACGGCGAGCTCGCCGCGGACGGCGTACTCGGCGTTGCGGACGCGCTGGTTGATGGTGTCGACGGTGAGGCCCATGGTCGATTGGGGACGTCGAGATGTGTAGGAAATGTTTCTGGTGGTGGTTGTTGTTGGGGAGAAAGAGAGGACCTGGACGTGAGGCAGTCCGAGGACGTGGGGGTGTAAAAGGACGCTTGGCGGGGCAGTCGAGCGAGCTGCGCGATGTAATGGATAAAGGTCAGTTGACTGGTCGCTTTTTTTTTTCTCTGAAAAATATGTCTCTCTAGGCAATGATAATCAACCGGTAACTTGGTAGATCAAAAAGAAAGAGGGAATGATTTTTTTTTTTCGCGGGCTGGGATTACACAACCTTGATGCTTGCGAGACGCGGGGTGACTTGATTTATTTCAGGTAATGGAGGGGCAGAAAAAAAAAACCAGAGCGAAAGCGGCTGCAGGAGGAAAGTAGCGGGAGGGAAGTAGTGGGAAAAAGCAGTTCAAACTTTTGCGGCAGCCGTCGATTTATAAGAAAAAAACCAAAATCTCAAAAAAGGGAGTGAATGAACGGCGTGCCATTCAGCATTCACAGGATAGCCCAGCCGACGCAGCAGTAACTAACATGCTCGCTCATAAGCCGTCATCCTGCTTCGACTCATTAGGCGTCATGATCAGCCCAGCCAGAGAAGCCCCCCCCCGGCTTTGTGGCGTGGCCACCACACACACCCAACACAAGCCAAGAAAGCGGGACGGGCTTTTTGGTTGTGGAATGGTAATGGCTTTGCCCATCGGACCCATCCGACACCGGGCGACGCCGGGGTAGATGGCTTCTTGAGAAGGAGGTCCCTTGTGAGACAACTTTGGCGATAATATGTCGGTCCGGTAACGGCGCGAGAGGGGAATGATGCGTACCGCACAACGGGGGAACATGACATGAACAAACGGGATAGAAAACAAGAGAGTAAAAAAAGAGTAATAAAACCCAAAAAAAGAATATGCCTCTTACCTGCTATTCGCTGCGAGCTGCGCGAAACCGGGCCAAGTGCTGCGATGAGACCCATTGATTGGCTCTCAACACGACCACAATCGAATACAGGCCGTTCTTGGCGAGAAGTCAGACGAAAATGAAGTGTCAATTCGGAAAATAGGCAGTTGCGAGAGCGAATTCCCTCAAACAACACCAGCAGCCGAAACAATCGGTTTGCTGTCGCGGATAAGCCGCGCTATATCCGCTAATGCCTCTTACAATAAAATTCCCTCCGTGTCAGACGGGGCCGCGTTCGGGGGCGCGGGGGGCTGGACTGTGTGAGCGGTGCTATTCATCACAAGATGCTCAATTAACTACTTCAGCATGCTAAAAAAAACAAAAAACCTCTCACACCATGTTACTCGTGACATCCCGGCATACTGTACCATACACATCCCCAAAGCATGTGCCCGTAGAATGGCCCCCAAACAGGCCACCTGCATCCTCGCTCCCTACCGTAGTCACTACCTAGTTAATAACTCGACAACCCTGTCTAGACGTTCACCAGCACCCGTTCCCTACGAGAACGAAAAATGACCTGGCTTCTCCAGTGCTACACCAGGCGGTGAATGGATTCGCGGCGAGGACCACTGTGTGAATGATGCGCTGGGTCCGACTTGGGAGACTTTGAAGCAGCGACCGCGACATACATTCCAACATTCACCTAGGTGCAGGATCAATACTAGAAGAGCACACTGTGTAGAATAATAGAAACAATATAGGCTTTTTCTCCCTTTACATAGCTCGCATCTCAGTGTCGCCAGTAGCCAAATTTCACTTATACTGTTGCTCCATCACCAACTTACAGTGGATGCGTCCACTGAAACACATCGCCGCAACCACTGCAACGC
Source organism: Samsoniella hepiali (assembly GCA_001455915.2). NCBI lineage: Eukaryota > Fungi > Ascomycota > Sordariomycetes > Hypocreales > Cordycipitaceae > Samsoniella > Samsoniella hepiali. The sequence goes on along the minus strand of LNDK02000103.1, from coordinate 557,714 downwards.
CTACGCCTGACCAAGAAAGGAGCCCATGCCAGCGCCGGCAAGCGGCCCTACATTTTTTCCGGACCAACCTGGAAACTCAGGAAGCTTCTCTCCTGCGACATCACTCATCAGCTCTCGAAAGCCAACGAACATTCCAAAATCACCGCAAAGATGGCCAAAAAAGGTGCGCGCGCATGACCCTCCCCCTCTCCTTCGACATTACACCAACCAATTGACCCTACCAAAAACCGCCCGTGTCGCTAACAATGCCCGCTCTGCAGCCAAAACTCGTCTGATCCACGTGCGCCTCCTCTCCATGGCCATGACGGGCTTCTTCTACACGTTCAAGCGTCCGCGCACAGCTCTTCCCATGGGCCTGATGAAATACGACCCGATTGGTATGCGCACAACACACCGACCTCAAATGGCCCCCCCTTGCGACACTCCGACTAACATATGATTCGCTCTGCAGTGCGCAAAAAGGTCCTCTTCCTCGAATCCAAGAGAAAAGGCAAATAAGCGGCATGATCCTTTCTTCATCTCGCAAACCGAGTGTACTTTTACAACCACACCCCTTATTTCGCTCCCCGCCGTTCGAACCGCGACGAAGATGACACCGCACCGGCAACGAGATGCCGCGGTCGTCGAGACGAGTCCGTCGCATTGTATTATAACACACGCATACCTGGAGTTAACGGATGGGCCACTTGCGCGCCATGTGAGCCTTGTACTTATGTTTTGAGACATGCACACAAATGACGTCTTGGAAACTGGAAATAAATACAATAAATTTCGGCCAATGAATGGACCATTCTACCAATTGGTCAAGTGAAGCTAAGCGATGAAGCAAATACAAGCAAATTCTGGCATATAATCCCACATTTCTGTCGTTTGATAACAATCAATTCTTCTCAGACTGTTGCTGTAATACCTGCAGCTGTAGCGTTATTGCCTACAGCCAGTTCGGCGTCTGCCAAGTCTCCAAGCACAACACCTGGTCTTGTATTCGTAGCTTTGTTCAACTTCAAATACTCCGTCATGGGCGTGAGCCCAATGGTTCGATGTGACGATGAAGATCCCCCCGGGGGAGATCGGACTAAAGTTGAGCGTATATCTGCAATAACCTCCTCCGATGTGTTGAAGTTGCTGCGAACCGGAGCAACCAGAGTCTTCGCCGCGCCAGCTTTGTTCTGAGACTGTTTCAAAATTGACCTCGGCTTTGCAGACTCTCTTCTGCGTCGCTGCTCTTGAGCTGTAGTAACTCGGAGTGGCATTTCACCATCAGGCCTCGGACTATGCACAACAACTTTTCGAACCTGGCTCTCGCACGCGTCCTCGCCAGGGCTCTCTTGACCGCCGAACCCAAAGCCGGTGTCCGAAGATGCAGATGACTGGCTACTGGTTGTATGGCTTGCTGATTTATCCGTAGTTCCGGATTCATCTGATTGAAATGCCCGGTTCGCCATTGTTTCGTGAACCCACTGCTCTTCTGTATCCATGTATCTCGACGTCTCTTGGATCAAAAGGCTCAAGTCGTATATCTTCTGAAGTGACAGGGGTACATCATCGATTTTCGCAAGCTGCGACTCAACCTGTTGTAGGTTTGATCGCACGGCTTCAACATCTTGCAGCATTTTACTGCTCATCAAGGTGGATTTGCTGCTGTTGGCTGGCCGTGAAATTTCTGGAAGGAGATTTGTCTTCAAAGCTGCTAAACTGGCTTCAAAATGTTTCTTCAAGTCGGAAACCAGTTCCTGTGAGGCGGCACCGTGACTTAAAGAGTTGGCATCAATCTTCCCGGCAAGAACTTCGTGCAGTTGCTGCGCATCTTCTTGAGCCTTCTCTTGAGCAGACACGATTTTTTCGTTGCTTTCAAACAAACCTTGAGCCGCTTCTAGGATAGTTGCAATCCTTGTGCCGAGAATGCCTTGGGAAGAAACCCCTTTAACAAGATTCTCCAGGCGGCTATTTGCAACCTCCACTCTGCTTGAAACATCTCCATTGGCCGCAGACATCAATGTGAGCAGGTTGAAAACTTCTGCCTGGCACTGGTTGCTGTTCTTGATCGTTTTCCCAAGGTTGATTGCATGTGTCTGGATCTGCTCCTGGAGCTTCGTTAAGCCTCCTTCGACTGCCGACGTCAACGAATTCATGGAAGCTTGAGATTCAGACTGCTTCGAAGTGATGCTCCCAATCGCCGGTAAAATGCTGTTCTGCTGTCAGAATTCGGCGTCCGGTAGTCTAACGGGTGTCCGCCTACCTCTCTCGTACAAGCCTTTCTAAGTCGCTAAATTTGGTATGTGATCCTGAGATCTGCTCCTTTAACTCCAAAAGATCATGGCTATCCAGCAGATCGTCAATCCTGAGAATGATTAGTCTGTCTGAAAGATTGCGAGAAATCACAAAGAACAGTCACGAACTTTGTCTTCAAATTCCTCAACTCAATAGCTGCAGTGTCCTGAGATGCATCTAAAGCTCGAAGCTGGGTGACGAAGCCGCTTAGTTGAGAGCTGACGCTCTCAATACATGCTTTCGTAGAGCGATTTGAAACCATCTCGCTGTAAAATCTCTCCTTGTCTTCTTCAATCGCATCCATTTGGTCACACTGGGATTCGTTCTCTTTCTCAAGGGATCTGATCTTGTGCTCGTCTGTGTGCATTTGTAAGAAAAAAAAGACAAAAAAAAAGAGACTGATACTTCACCTACATTCGGATTTCTGTTGCTGAAAATCACGTTGAATATGTTCAACAATTTTCTTGAGCTCATCGCGTTTCTGCTTACTCGTCTGAAGCGCATGCTCCACTGCCTCTGCATTGGCTTTTCCTCGTGCCTCATCCTGTTTCATCTGGTTGTTAAGATTGACGTAAAAGTGCTTCGACTTATTGAAAAGCTCGCGCTGTTCGGAAATAGCACCCTCGAGTTTTCCTTCACAGCTGCTGTATTTGGTGGACATTTCCTTGACTTGGGATCGAAGCTTGTCGTAATCGACACTTAGCTCGTTGAACTTGAACTCTAAATCCTTTTTATCCTCTGAGGCTCGATTGCCCTGTGTTTGTAAGTCTTGGTACTGTTTTTGTAACTTTTGAAGGCTGGTGTCGCCTGTTTGTTGTGCGTCCTTTGCTGCTTGGAGCTCGTGGGCCTGACGCTGCAGCTTTTTCTTTAGATTGTGTATGGTAGACCTTGCTCGGTCAGTCTCCTCCGTTGCAATGTCCAAGCATTCGTTCCAGTGTTTGACTGCCTCGCTCATGGCAAGTCGCTTTCGATCCGGCTCAGAGGTTTGATGATCCGTAGGACCGAATCGTCTCTTCCGTGAAATATTGCTAGCCCGCGAGTGGGTGCGGCGGGGAATAGAGCCCTCAATGTCGAATGAGCGAGTCCGAGACTGGCCTCGATGAATCCCTCTGACATGGCTTGGAGGTGTTCGGGTCGCAGTGGAGGCTTCGTAAATACCGAATCCTTCCAGATCTCCGCAGCGCGGTGGCGGCGTTCGAGACTGGCTATAAAACATTTGAAAGTATCTGCCTTCTTTGTTGTTGTTTCTCACGTTGCTCTCGGCGGTATCGGAAGTATCCTTGTTGGCGCGGGAAGAGGGCCTGTTTTGCCGCTCCATTGGCGACGGGACAAGGTTTTGCTTGTTGCACCTTAAAGGTGGTGGGCTGCATCTTTGGATCTCAACCTGAACAGACTGCTCGCGACCGTCCAATGTATTATCCGCGGAGTGAATGGAATTTTCCCCTTCCGCCCCCCCGTGATCACTTCCATGAGAGAAGTGGGAAGAAACACTGGCGTTTCCGTTTGCACTGCCCTGAGCTTGATCATTGACGCCAGAATCGGGGTCAAGGGGTCCTGCAGTGTCTCTCTCAAGATTCGAGGTAAATTCTAGTCCAGGAAACGGGAGCTTTAATCGTTGTGTAGCAGACTTTGCCGGCAGGGCGGCAACTTTTTGGCTGGCTGGTTGCACGCCTGGTATGATGCTTTTTGGTGTCGGGCAAGAAAATTGGCCTTGCTTATTCGCTGGTCGAGCATCAAATGAGAATCCTTCAGCTAGATCGTTATATGACAGTCTCTCTGTAGGCACTTGGAAATGGGACGCCATCATTGCGAACCAGCGGCACACGCTGCACAGGCCGTAGGCTGAGTCGCAGGCGGTTGGCGTATAACAAGACGCGGAAATCAATTTCGACTGTCACGTTACGTATCAGGTACTGAAAGGGCGCAAGATGCATTTATGTGAGGAAAATATAAATGTTTGATGCAAAGCCAAACGCAGCATGCAGCTGGCAGGACCGCCAAGTGCGAGTGGCACCTGCCCAAGGTGCTCACGATCTAGAACCAATGTTTTCGCCTTTGTGTCAACTCCATGCCATTTTAAAATCTTAGATACTCGAAAAAGACCCCCTCGCTGCTTCGGTATCCGTCTGCCATGCTATGCCGCCGCGTTATTTTTATACCAGGTACTAAGCCGTTCTGAGGTCGGCGAGGCAGCCTGTTTTTTTCAGCCGCTGCCCGAGTGGTTCAGCCGATGTGCATCATAGGGACCAGCCTTGAGTAAATGAGTCACAGGTATACTGGGCATGAGGTGCAGAAGATAATTCGTGAGTTATTTCGAACTAATTTTCATTGCCTTCAATACTTTTTCTTCTTTTTCTTTGCCTCTCTTCAAATGGCTGCAGACAACGGAATTGCTCGTGGTGACGTTGAGCTGGTGGCTGTCAGGTCGACGCTACCTGTGGTGCCTTATCCACCATTGGAGCAACGGGGCGCAATCTTGACTGAGCGTCTACTTTTACGACCTTACCAGGAATCAGACTTGCAGGCGCTACATGAGATGAATTCTGACCCGGACGTTGCGCAATGGTCGGCAGCAGGTCTCGCGGACGCCGATATTGAAGCGACGAGGACGTCCCTCGAGCCCATGCTCCGGAATGTCTTGGAAAGGCAAGACTACATCATCTGCCTAGCATCAACTGGTCAGTTTATTGGCCTGGGCGGTCACCACAGGCGCTGTGGCACTCTTGGCTGGCCGGAGCTAGGATATTCTCTCAAGAAGGAGTTCTGGGGCCAGGGATACGGCACCGAGTTCCTTCAGGGCTATCTTCAGTGGTGGTGGACTCTTCCCCGCACTGAAGTTGAATTGGAAGTCGACAAGGCTACCATAACAGATGGCCAAACCGGCGATACTGTCCCCGAGTGTATGGTAGCCATCACCATCGAGGCCAACAGAGCCAGTCGCAGGGTGATGGCCAAGAGCGGCTTCCAGCTAGCCCGACTGCACCCTGTCACTGATCTGCGAGACAATACACAAACTATAGACTTGTTCTGCCACGTTGTCCGCCGCACACCAGAAGCACAAAGCTAGTGGTGCCATATGCAGGTCTGGGAGTGGTGGCATGCCATGTCTTGCACGCTATTGGCTGGATGCTCCTGTTCTAAGCGCCGACCTCAGCGCTTCGCGATGGTGTGGATCGTATTCACACCAATCAGCAAAGTACCGGCGTGGGACGGGAGATGGGCCCTGAAATACCTGCAATTTTCGTGACCCTCTTCGACGCCTATTGGTAGCCCATATATTTTTGTCCCTGCACTCTCTACCGGCATTGCAGTATGCAGGAACGTCACGTCGTGTGAGAGGGGTGCCACACCAAGCCAAGCAAGTCCTCGGGGGGAGACACCTGCATGATGGATAAATGTATTGCTGACTCTCGTCTGCCTCTAAATCTATTTTATTCTCCTTTTGCACTATCCAACCTGCGACAGTTTTTTTTTTCGCCGTGATTATATACCCTTGTACTTTCGCAGACCGACGTCGTTTAACATATCTCGATACCTCCATTGTCCCCGCTTCAGACCATGTCTACCACCGCAGGCAGTTTTCCGACTCCGACAAATTCTTACACCGATGCCGGGGATGGAGGTTCTGGGGGCGCCAACTCAGGAACAGAGGCCGGTGCCGCGGGAGATAGCTCCAAGAATTCCATCACCCTGTCTACCGGAGGCATGATCGCCATCATTGTCGTCGTGGTTGTCATTGCCCTTATTGGTGGTAGGTTGATGGCGCGCTGATGAACACATCCCCGAAATGCTAACAACTACCACACAGCGTCTACCGCCACCCTTTTCTTCATCGCCAAGAAGAGGGAATGGAAAGTCCGCGAGACCCTTCGGCGATCGGCGCGAAAAGTGGCTGCGGCCTTGACCCCTCGCCGGTCACAATTTCCAGACTCAGTCAAGCGCTCCGTTGAAGCACCGAAATCCAGTCGCCTGCAGACGGCCAGCAGCAGAGATGGTATACTCAGATCGTCCAACGAAGACTTGGAGAAAGGATATACTCAAAAAGAGACGGGAAAGAAGTCGCGGAAATAAGTTGACAGATAAAGCATGTAGTGACCGGGCTCAAGTGTTTGCGGACGGCGGGTAGGAATGAAGTACTTCATTGATGCTGGGGAATCATGAGAAAATGTTCTTTATAAAATGACAAATGTACATATAGTTTGACTGCAAGTGATGATTAAATCACATCTTGCGGAACGTGTTAGAGCTGGCACTCCGCCTTCCGGCATTGAATCGTCTTTGTGGTTTCTCGGGCTCCTCTTCCTGGTTCTTCTTTTTCGACTTGGGCACAAATGTGACTTCGCGATCGCCGACAACCTCGCCTCGAGATTTGACATGACGACCTGGGCCGGCTTGTCTTGACCCTAAACTGGTGTCTTTGAGCGGCCGTCCGTGGTTCTGTGTAGAGGAGACGCGCATAGTGACATCAGCTGCCTTCTTAGGAGCTGCCCGAATCTCGTCCTCATCGCTAGATTCATCATCTGAATCCTTCGCTTGATATCTCTTCGGAGCCTTTGGATCCGGTTGCTGGTCAGGATCGATAATGGTGCTAGGGTTGAGGACCTGGAATTCTCGACTAGTCTCATCGACCTTGAAGTCTTCGTCTTCGAACAGCTTGCTGAAACGGGAGTCGCCGAGTAATCCGGCACTGGTATCGACCTGGCCTCTGTTCTCCTGCTTCTTGAGAAGTCTGTCGACAAGTCGCTGGTTGACCTTGACCTTCTTGCTGCCTCTGATTCTGCTCGCACGCTCCTTTTCAATCTTCTCCTTGACGCGCTTCGTCCTCTCTTCCTCAAATGCGTAGGGGTTTGCAATGAGCTTAGCCTGCTCATATAGCTTGGATGCAACAAAGTAACCGTGCATATAAGGCCGCAACAAGTTGCTCTTGCCAACCAAATGGTCCAGGCTGAGCTGCTTGAGTTCAGGCAGCGACAAGAACTTGTAGTTGTCATATGTTTCTGTGCGCACTTCCTCTGCCATCTCCTCAACCATATTGTCCAAGAAAGAGCACCACTTTGGCGCGGGGCCTAGCTGAGGTACAAAGAAGGCATGTTGTTGAGGGCCTTCATTGGCAGTGAGAAGCATACCACTGTCCTTGCACCATGCGACATCGTTTATATCGACAGCGGGCTCGACTGACGTCCAAGGCTCGCCATCCTTCTCGTCCCAGATTTTGATAATGCGCTTATCTGCCGACATGACTTTCTTTTCTTGAGAAGAAGTGGTCATGTGCTTGAGATTTTGTACCGGGAAGCCATATCCGTGATCTTTCTTCAACATAGGTGTGGGACGACGGAGGTCGAAGAGTTGAACCATACCAGTGCTTGATCCTGTTGCCAGAGACAAACCGGACTCGTTGAAGTCGAGAGCCGTGACCTCTCCATCGTGACCAGCCAGCAAGGCGACCCTTGATTTAGAGCGGGAATCCCAAAACTCCACCGTACCTATGGATGTGCCAAAGGCTAGCAGGTTGTGCGAACGCTCTGCGATTGCCGCTGTATTGACACTGCCCACATGAATACCACCCTGGAGACCACCACCCGTGAGCTCATCATCACCACCGACATCGATTTGGTATGATTTCATGAACCGACCCGCCTCGAGGTTCATGCGGAAGACTTCTCCCTTGCCATCAGCGTCAAGGCCGACTGCCGGTATGAGTGCTTCGGTAGACGTTCGATCATATTTAATGTCTCGACCGTATCGAGGCAAACGGACTTCATAGTGGCAGCCCATGGGCGTGTGGAGCTCGATTTTGCGGTCGGTCTGCAAGTGAAGAGATTTGGAGTAGTCGGATGATAGCAGAAGGAAGCTGTGGTTGAGGGAGTTGGTGTGGCGAGCGAAAGAGAGACCGAGCTGCGGCAGATTATGAACGTGAATTTGAGGTTTATAGGTGCCAGTGCTCATAACCCAATCTCCATCTTCACTGATTCGGACGCAGGAACTGGCCTCCTCGAATTCGAAATCCTGTAGTAGTTCGACTCGGCTCTGGTATTCCGCGTCGTTTTTTAAGCTGCGCTTTCTGCGGCGGGCGAGCCATTCTGGGAGCTGTCTGGCCGTGTTCGAGCCTGAAATCGTATACACGGGGACCGTGCCGGGATTGGAGAGCTTCATGACGATCCTAGAGTACTGTAATAAGAACTAGAGTCAAGTAAACGTCCAGAAAGCATTGTAAAAAAAAAAGTTGATCGGCCTTATCGACAAGACATGGAAAAAATGCCCGACCCGCTTTTTTGGCGGTTCAGTCGAACCCCACACAATGATAGTTAGTGCAAGCAGCCTTCGGGCTTGCCTGGGCCAGACTCCGCTAATAAGGGCCCCTGCCAGCTTCCGTGTGCCATCTTGTACCTCGTCATCTTTCGCGAGCTTCCGCGCCGCTTGTTCACGTCCGTCCGAATCCGAGTTGGCAGATGCGCAGGGAATACGATACGGCGACAGAAGTCCAGTCTGGCATAATTGGTTCGAACTGCGCCCGAGCTTCGACAGCGGATACCCGGGCTGCCAGCGCAATTCCGCGCGCCGTCGGCCTCACCGTCTTGCGCAACCTGTTAACAGAGTTGCTGAGATGGAGTCGAGCTTTTGGAGGTGACAAAGCGTGCTATTTCGGCTGTTATCTCGACGTTGTACGCAGGTGTGGCAGCGTTTGGTCCTAGCCTTGTCTTCTCTGCTACTCGCGCGAGCCTCGGGCGTGCCGACAGCCTTCCCTCGAACCGCCATATTTCGGGCTCTTGCAATAAACGCTTGTTAATATGGATACCGTGGATGTCGAGACAAACGTTCTCCTCGTTGTAAGGCTGCGTAGCTCATTGAAGTGGTGAAATATGGCGCACTGGAAGCTAACAAGCTGCTAGAACAACATTGCGAGCGTCGAATACCGGTTCTACGAGCCTTCTACAGATTCGAAGCAGACATTTTATCCGAACGCCCTTAAAATTGAAACGAATCTTCGAGATCAAGGCCATATCGTGTCCTTCGATGCCACACGGCGAGGCTTATGGTATTTTCGCATTCGGCGTTCTGTGGGTGCAGAGCCAGAAGGTCCGGCAGAACTGGGCGCGACAGTTGCTGTAAATGGCCAATCTTTGGTATCGGCCAAGAATGGATCTATGCAACCGTCTGTGTGGCATAAAGCTCTTGCTCCCGAGTTGCCGAATCTGCAACGGCCGATACCAACCTCGTTTGCCCAACCCACACAATTGCAACCTACCGGATACCAGCAGGACTACGACGCGACATCGGTCATAGAACAAACAGAAGGGCAACAGGCAGACGGATATGCTCCCAAAGCGCTCTACGAATCATTCATCGGATCTCTCCTTCTGACGATCTGCTCCAGCTTTTGCGCCCGGTCAGAAGCCGTGCCACTTAATTTCCGGACTGTCCTTCTCCCTGCTTTGAAGCCTCCTCAGAGTGCTACAGACCAATGGGTAGGCGAGCAAGCCCAAGCTTTGGGGACTCTGAAATGTTACATGATAAGCACAGGATCGCTGGTACTGACGTTTTCTGTGACTGTTTGCCCAGGGTTGGCGAGCTTGGAAGACATTTTCAGCACCAATCCCAGTCCCATAGGGAGCAATATACTTGCCGCGCCTTTCGGTGTCATGACAAACGAAGAGCAACAGTCCTCATCTCACCCGACGGGATCCAACCTTGCTCACACACCCAACACTCAGGCTTTAGCTCAAAGATCGCCTTCAGATGTCAACACCTCACTCTGGAAGCAAGCATGCTTGACTGTTCTGCAACTTCGCGGAGTTCCAGGAGCTGCGCTGCGTGACTGCTCTTGGGTTAACTTGCTCGTTTCTAAGCCTAAACTCCAAGACACGAGACCAGAAAATGGACGTGGTGCACTTTCCACCATCAGCATCCCCTGGCCTGGATCTCTATGCTTCCGGAAAAAGGCTGTCGAGTTGTCCGCCACGAATCGTATCAGTGACACGATTGTAGTCGGCCACGACGAAACGCATGACCCGCTAGGGGATGCGCGCGGATGGCTTTGCTCTGCCAACGAGAGAGAAGAGCGAGCCTCTAAGCGACACGCAGAACGGTCTGCTGCAGAAGCAAAGGAGAATCTGGCTGTGGATGCGCGCCTCGCAAAAGCCAATGCACCGTCTCCAGTGACGATGCGGCGACCAAGCACAACCGGCGGAAATGCTGTATATCCTACACCACCTGATGCTATCCAGAACCTGAACGGCGTGACTCCGTCGATGGATGGCAATCTCTCAAGTCCCGGACACCCGCTCTCGGTTGTAGCTGACGTTGATATTGACTCTGAACCACCTGGCGGAGCCAATTCGATACACCAACATGACGAAGAGATGGTTGAGGCAGCAGACGCAAAGCCGCTCCGGTCGGAGAACAATTTGCTGAGTGATGCAGAAAACATGTTTGAAGATATGGGTGGAGACATGTTTGGCGAAAATGACATCACTGAAGATGACTTCAACTTCTTTGACGAGCAGCCTGATGATTTGGGTATGGATATGTCGTTGGATAGCGTGAAGGGGGCTGACACTTCCATTTCAACTCCGCTTCAATCTGAGGAGCCATCCATGCCAACATCTGCTACGATACCGCCAGTAGTGGAATCGGTCGTCTTTGCCAAGCCGCAGCTAAAACATGCGAGGAGTTCACAGCCTGAGGACGGGTCGCAGAGGGGCCGAGAGCTCCAAACGAAATCGGCCAAGCGTGGCTCAAGTCCTTTTGACCCTGATAGTGTCTTCAAACGGCTTCGAGCTGCTGCGTCACAGCAAAGTCAGCGAGCAGCATATGGCGTCAGCCCAAGCAGGGGAAATAAAGTCTTTGAAAAAGTCGACTTCGACCCAAAAATGCCGATGCTCAATAAGAAATATGAGCATGGTGGATTTTTTGACTTTGTGCAAAATGATAAAGATGCTGCCAAACTAGAGCCCGGTACACTTCCGAAGACCGATTACCTGCGTCGCCACAGCAAGTCGAAAGCCAAGCCACAACCCCGTTCGCGCCGGTCATCCTTGGTTAGATCAGGCAATGACTCTGATAACCAAGTGTTAGACCATCAGCTCTTGAACTTGGATGGCGATATCTCCGATGGGGATGACTCGAGCAGTGGTTCGGATTGCGCATCAAACTTGTCTGTCAAAGAACCTATCTCGCCTGTCAAATCGACCGTGAAACAATCTCTCTTGGGTGATGACGACGCAGCCTCCTATGCCACTACAGGTAGAGACCAAGAGCTAGCCGAGGAGCCGGATGAGCAACTCGCATTGGAACTGCCTCGACTTTCCCTGTTGGACGAGCCGGACACATCCCTTTTCAAGTATTTTACTGATCCTGAGCCCCTGTCGCTAGATATTTCCCTCAGCGACGAGGATATGATTCAAGTGGCACAGCTTGTGGCAGAACAGGCAGCAACAGGAACGTTGTTGATATTCAATGATCACTCCGACTTTGGCCTGGCTACCTCCACCGAGGCAGATACACGAATCGAACAGCTTACAAGTACACGCAGCGCGCTGCAAGCGCTTCGTGACGCGGCTTCTGTTGTTCTTGGGAGCGTTTCTCCAGTTGGCCTAAAAAGCCTACTTGAAATTCAAGACGGCTCGCTTCCGGGACAAGGAAATCGTGTACAACCGCGACAAGTTCCTTCCAGAGACTCGAATTCAGAGCCTATCAAGCCTAGCAACCTCTACCAAATACCATGTCCTCATCTGGAAGTTCGTCGGGCAGATGTGAAAATGTCACTATTACCTACTGCTGTGACCTTTTGGGAGAATCTAGGACTCGCACCTTCCTCTGGCAGTAAGGATATTCATGCCGTGTGTGTGTGTCCTAAATGGACTGGGATGATGGACAATGCGCAGACCTTTCTGGGGCGACTGAAGAGTGTTTACGAAACTTTAAAACTGGGCACCTTTGAGAAGATGCCGCTCTCTGCAGAAATGGATGATGGCGTTCTTCTGTATGGAGTTGACCGAATTTCAACCGCCCCGGATGCCACCATGATGGGCCACGGCTCTGCGCTGCTGGAAAGCATGGAAGCACTTTCCTGTGCTATGTCAGACTTGAAATTCGTCGATACAAACGTAGTGGTTTACTTTATGTACTCCGCTACTAACCCCGGCACAATTGTCGAGGCATGCATGGCTTTTCAAAGATTTTTTGAGTCGTACAGAAGGACGCTTTCAGCTAAGCGGGAAGTGGCCAAACATGAGATCGTTCTTCAACTCGTCGCCGCAGACGTAATTTCTAGCTCTACATCCGTGGTTGTCACGCCTTCTTCGGAGTTGGTTAAGCTTTGCATGGAGACGTATGACCGTTGTACGCTTTTCGGCGGCAATATGCCTGCGCCAGCGATTAGGCTTGAGCAGCCTCTGCCGCGCATCATCGACTTCAAATTATCTCCCGCTCCATCATCATCTCTGGCTCGAGAGAATTCATGCATTCATATCGCGTATGCGCGGAGTATCGACGGCCGCTGGGTTACCGCAGCTTGGACAGATGACAGAGGAAATGAGCAAGCTACAGCGGCCTATTGCCTTGGCCGTAAAGGCGAGCCTGAGTCTCGGACTATGAACGAAGTTGCAAACGAAATCTGGGAAACAACTGTTGAGCTAATATCGACATGGAAAGTTCACTACCGAATTATTATGACGAAATGTGGCCCGACGGACGAGGGCGAAATCGACTTTTGGATTGATCTCGCTCGCACCGAAATCAATGCCAGCGTAACTATGATAGTGATGACTGTTGACACAGACCCGTCGTTGCAGCTTGTGCCTGCCCCGATCAAGATGTCCTTGCAGCCACTCTCGATCTACACGACGCCGGTGTCTACGCCACAGGCCAACATACTATCACCTGAAGCGAGCGCGACGCCTGTAACTCCTGCTCGAGATGCTGCCGTGGCTGCCGCGACCCCTGGCGGTGAAAGCCCCGGGGATGCGGATGTCGACTCTGTGCTGGCGGACGTAATGGATCAGACCTGGGGTGCTGTTGTCAATCACCGACTAAACAATACCGTCAGCACTACAAGCATTCAGCCAGCACTTATCAGCGGCTACCTTATCAAACGCACTGGTCCAAAAACAGAAGACGTGCCATGCATCATGGAGGTCAACCTCGTCTACACGGAGGCGGCAGCTCGTACATACGAGCCTTTGCTGCGAGAGATGCTTAGTTATTTCAGGGGCCTGGGTACTCTAGCAAGGGCCAGGGGCGTCGTCGACCGCGAAACGGATGTAAGACCTTGGCACGTCGCTGCCGCCGAAAAGGCTCTCCGTGCGCTCTATATCTTGATGTGAGAGCAAAGGTTCACGCCTGCATGGGAAAGAGAAGGGACTGAAGAGGAACGGCATTTGACGAACATGTTTGATTATGAAATGGGCATCTTCGACGTGCATGGGGAGTTACACTGGTGTAGAGGACATGGCGTTAATTGTAATTTTTGCATTGGGTTGGGGGAGGACATTAGGTCACGACTTGATTCATACAGCGGTGAAGCAGTTTTCATTCCTAGCTTTGCCGAACTTTTGTATTTACAATACCAACTTTACGACGAATTCTTTTCTTCTGTTACGCTCAATCAGGTTTTTATTTTTCTCCTTCCAATCAGGACGCCACGAGAGTCCGTCTGTTGGGCGAGGCTCCAACCCCAATCCTTCGCAAAATTAGCCACATGATATTATGTGATGGGGGCGACTAGTTTCTCCATCGCCTGGTGGAAAGCCAGCATCTCGCAACATTAAGAAGCCTCCAAGCACGGCCAGTACCTCACCCACAGTAAATATACTACTTACTAGCGATCAAGGATTTGAAACTGAACGTCATGGACACATTTGAAGCAGAGCTAGCTGCTGCGACGAACCCTGGGGGTGGGTATCTGTTGGGAGCTGTTGCCATGGTCATTGACAGGGACGGTGAGAGCGCAACACTGGGACACGGTGTGGTGCATATGGCTGACTTGAAGCGGAAAAGCAAGGCTATTTTCTGTATAGACATGCCTCCGGAAGGCAATTCCTGGACGATGACTCGCCCGCCCTAGATGCGGACTGCGTAATTTCCCTGACCTCGGCGGCGAAATTCGTAACCAACATTGCAGCGCTGCAGCTCGTCGAGCGCGGGCTGTTGACGCTCGACGAACCCATCAACAAGTACATTCCCGAGATTGACACGTGCTTGCGCATTGAAAATCCCAGCAATAATGAATCGAACAGCAAACCAGAAATTGAGCTACGCCGGCCAGTCAGAGACGTCACGCTGCGACATTTGCTCCTCTACATCAGCGGCCTGTGTACAAACGAGGCGTACGAGAGGTACTTTGGCGCTGATGCCGCGGTACCACCCATTGACTTTCCCGAGGATGCCCACTAATTGCTCAAGATGAGGTCCACGCATCTGTTTTTTGAGCCAGGCGAGGGCTTCGACTATGGCTGGAGCATTTACTACGTGCAGCTGCTTGTCGAGCGGCTGGGTGGGAAGAGGACCTATGTTGAGTATGCCAACGAGCACATATTCCGTGCCCTCGGTATGACAACCTCGACGTATGGGCCTGCGCAGGCACCCAAAGTCTGGGAACGCCGTTTGCAAATGGTGGAGCGTGTGAAAGACTCTGGTACTGCTGGGCAAGGCAGCACATCTCGCCTTGTTCCATGTGACGAGGCCACGCAGGGCATTACCTGCAGCATTTCGGACATTGCACGACTTTTTAGTGACATCATGTCGCCTAACTGCAAGCTTTTACGGCGCCAAGAGCATCGGGATATGCTCTTCCTGCCGCAGCTGGTGCCGGGCAGCCCTGCGCATGCGTCATTCATGAGCGACCCAATCAACTATGGCTTTCTACTTCCCTTGGAGGAGGGAGTGTCGGAGCAAGTGTCTTGGTCGATTTCGCCGCGCCCAAAGGTCAATTGGACGGTATTGGGCACGGTCCTGGAAGAAGATGACACCCTGCCTGGCCTAGGCATCCCTGGCGGCACAGTCACCTTTGAGGGTATGCCGAACGTCATCTGGACGATAAACCGTGAAAAGGGCCGCGCTATGCTGTTTGGAAATCAACTTTTACCAGCCTATGATGTGAAAGCGCATAACATTGTGACGGACTTTATGCGCCATGCCTGGGAGACATTTGGCTAGGGCAACGCACATCGCACGTGGGGGACATGGGGTTTGGATAAGTCAAAGTATAGCAGTGGCTATAAAGCAGAAGGATACTATCATTCCAATATGTTTAAAAAAAAATGCGGTCTGACGAGGTTTCTGTATTCGAGACATATGTGGTGCTCGGCCTATCGGCGTGTACACATGGTGCTCAGTAATGGGTTTACCAACATCCTATAGAAATCCGACCGCTTCCCCTCTACGTCAGAGATTTACAACTCACATGATATCTTTCTCTTAATATCAAGGGAGAAAAAGAGTAAAAAATTGAAAGCTAAAGACCTGACCAGAAGGAAGCCGCTAATAGTGTGCGACCTTGTAAATGCCCACTAAACCGGTACAAGCGGCACAGTCACAGCAGGATCTACAGTAGGGTAACATAAATTCCGTACGGGTTAGTGCATCTGGCTGGTGTGGAGCGCACTGGACTTCTGTCATGGTACTGCGGCACTGCCGCTGCGGCTGTAGTGCGGAGGCGTCCACTTGACAACAAGGCTGTGCTTTCATCGTCATCAAGCAAACTCTCGCAACGGTGCTGTCCGCTCATGACTGTGTTTCCGTGACTTGGAACATTCCATCTCTGGAGCTCTCTTTTTCCATCTTGGTTTTCTGTATCTGCTGGTTGGATTCTTGGCTCCTGGGAGGCCTCCATCTCAGAGCAGCAGCGCGCATCTCACAACTAATTAATACCCAAGCCACAGCCCAAACAATCACTTTCGGCGCAAACATGATGTCGGAAAAGGCAAACTTTGCGCAGAGGGGGCCAGCGCCCCAGGAGATGCCCACAGAGGCGTATCCTACTTCTGATAATCGCGAGCCGCACGCTGGTGGCGGCATGCCGACTGTCGATGATCCATTCAACTTTCCGACTGATGAGCCTCTGCCGGCCTACTCAGCTCACGCAACCGATGCGGACGGGCCGCCTGCCTTTGCAGACACCGCCGCAGGCCCGAGCAGTGCTGCGGCCTCTGCGACTGCGGCGGCGGCCCCAGGCGGCGCGCCGCCAGCTCGCCCGTCGATGAAGCCTATTGCCATTCCGCAAGTGGTTCCCGATGCCTCCTCCCCCTTTGTCACCGCCTACCCGCCGTGCCTGCTGGCCCGCGGCATCACGGAACAGTCATGGAGCTCGTTCCTCGACACCGTCTCGGCCTTTCTCACGGCCAAGGTCGGCGACCGGGCCGTCAGCCACGCCGGCGACATGGCCAAGGACTTGGCCGCCGACACGACGAGTTTGGGCAAGAATATCGCCAGCCACGGCAAGCACCTCGGCAAGGACATTGCCAAGCACGCGAAGCGCGGCAACATCTTTGGCGTCGCGGCGACGCTCATTGCCGGCGCCGTCTCGCTGCCCGTCATGACGGCGCTCGGCGCGGTGGGCACGGTGACACGCCTGCCCGGCGCCGCGGTCGGCGCCATCACCAAGAAGCCCAAGACACCGGCGGACCGGGTCAACGCGTACAACGTGGTGGTCAACGAAAAGTGGCTGCACCAGCGCGGTCTGCACATCCAGCTGGTCGACACCCCGGGGCTCGCGCATGTCTTGGAGTTGCCAACGGCGCAGCTGCTGGCGGTCGCGCGCTCCGGCAAGGAAGGCAGCGCTTCCGGCATGCTGCAAGCGCTAGACCTTCACATTGAGAGTCTCAAGGTGTCTACGGAGACGACGCTTGGACTGTCGGACAAGACACTCTGGCTCGTGCTGGTTGAATTTGACCCCGCGGAGCTGGAGGAGCCTGACGAAGACGACTACCTCAAGGACAACCATGGCACGGGCAAGGAAAAGAATAGAGACCGACAGACCCGGAGACGGGAGTGACATTCGAGAGCAAACAATTTTGTCTTATGAGAGCAAACTGTGTGTCTTGTGTGATAGGCTCTTGGTTACGCAAACTTTCGTAGCCCGACGGGTTGCGACGGCGCTCGCAAGTGGATTGATGTAGCCATCAACTAAGTAAACATGTAAATATTAATATCCTTTGGTCATTGCGGCTACTGTCACTTCTTCCAGGAGCAAACATCGCGGGCCAGGCTGGCGGCGCAAATGGCCCGCCAAGGTTCCTGTACTCACCTTGCTGCTGGTGGACGCGGTTTCTAATTTGGTCGCCACAAAGCTGGTGTGGGCTGCGTTGGTCGACTGCTACAGGTTTGCACACTCGTTGCTTAACAGCAAGTTGTTTACGATCCCGAGTTGCTCGTAGTCCGTCCCTTGAAACATTTACGCTGGCTTGACGAGGCGAAAGGAATTGGCCGTCTCGATACCAAGTAATATCTAGTAGCCAGTAGGTTTACATTGTCTCCGTTTTATGCTCATCTTCATGTCAAAAAGCATTCACCCGTGCCGCATACTTTGATTTGCAACCAGAAAGCTAAATATAGCTAAGACAGTACAGCTGAACTTACCGCGGATCAAGAATTGGTCTATTGTCATCTTGCCTACGGTTAGGTCTGTGTCGTGTACACGTCGCCCAACCGGCGTCGGATCGCCATACAATGCTTACGGTCGCGAGATCGGCCATTGCTTGGCACACCCGAGCGGATAAGGATGCTGGTTTCCTTTTTTTTTTTAATTACTGGAGCTTGGAAAAGATGGCCCGAGCTGCTGCGCCTTGTCATCTCGTGACACCGAAGTAATAAATCTCGTACGACTTGGTTGCCCCGCGGCCCACGTATTAATTAATCAAAAGGCTGCAGCTGTTTTCCGAGGCAAGAAAAAAAAAGTTGCTTAGGCGTTGATCATCTTTTTGTTTCCACAATTTAACCATCAACCATGTGTGGCTTCTCTGCTTGCATTTCTCTCCAGGCTGCAGCTGTCAATGGCTGCTGCACTCCAGAACCAGCTACCGACAATGGAAGGAGTCTGGCGTTAGATCTCCAAGCGTCTGTTGATGTACTCAATCACAGAGGCCCAGATGACTCTGATGTCTGGGTGAGCGAGGACGAGCAGGTCGGGCTAGCTCATTGCCGACTCGCCATCAACGACTTGTCTTCTGCCGGGCGCCAGCCGCTCCATAACGGCGACAACAAGATTCATGCCGTGGTGAATGGAGAAATCTACGACTATGTCCGGCTTCGCTCCGAGTGCGAAACAAACCAACACTACAGCTTTCAGAGTGACAGTGACAGCGAGCTTGTCCTTGCCCTCTACGAAATACACGGAGCGCCGCACTTTCTGACACATCTGCGCGGCGAATTTGCCTTCGTGCTGTACGACAATCGCCCGGGCACGGGACGGGTGATTGCTGCGCGCGACCGTTACGGGATCAAGCCATTGGTGTATACCCACATTGACTCGAGGCTCCTCATTGCCTCCGAAGCCAAGGCGTTTCGGCCACTGGGTTGGAAGCCCCGCTGGGACGTGCGCGCGATTGCTGGTGCTGGTTGGATGTGTGATGATCGCACACTGTTCCGCGGTGTCAAAAAAGTGTTGCCGGGTTACTACCTGGACATTACAAAGGAGAATGGCATTCAACATGTCAAATACTGGGATGCCGAATACGAAGACAAGGTCAGTTACTATCGCCCGTTCTTGACAAAAAAAACCACCAACTGAACTTCAATAGCACACGCCTGAGACCCGTACCATTGATGAAATGGTCTCTGGAGTTCGCGAGAGATTAGTTGAATCTGTACGTCTCCGCTTGCGTGCCGATGTCCCAATTGGTGTCTACCTCTCTGGCGGCATCGATTCCTCTGCCATTGCCGGCATTGTCACGGATCTTGCGCGGAAAGAGAATGTCAAGATTGGCAACGCCAAGGAAACTCGTGTTACCTGTTTTAGCGTTGCCTTCCCAAAAACGTCTGGGTATGATGAATCAAGTAAGAACTCCTGCCTTCCGTTTGGACATTTCGCGTCTCAAAGTTGCTAACCATATGAGGCATTGCTGAGCGTACCGCCGATTGGCTTGGCGTGAAGACCGTTCAGAAAAATATCACAGAAGAGAAATTGGCTGCAGACTTTGCCGACGCCGTCTTCCACTGTGAACAGCATCACTTTGATCTCAACTTTGTCGCCAAGTTTGCGCTCTCTACCCTGCCACAGGAGCACGGCATCAAGGTTGTCCTGACAGGCGAAGGATCGGACGAGCACTTTGCTGGCTATCCGTACTACGCCGTCGAATCTCTCCGCGAGGCGGACTATGCGCTCTTTGACTCCGCCTTGTCCCAGAACAGCAAGCTCCGTGAGGAAATGTTCCACGCCGTGGAGCAGGAATTAAAGGAGATGTGGCGCCACATTGGAGCCACGGCCTATGAGGAAACACCCGCGCCTGCTTCGGTTGCCGGCACAGGAGCTACCGCTATGAGCAGCAATCTCCTGGCCTGGCATCCCGCGCCTACTTTCTTTGCCCCTTGGCTTTTGGCTCAGCTAGGCGACTATGACTGCCGCGAGACGGTCTTGGACTCGCACCCGACTGATGTTCAGGCTAAGATGCGGTCCCGGTGGCACCCGTTGCATACGGCCCTGTATATGTGGAACAAGAACGCGCTACCAAACATGTTGCTGACATGTCTCGGCGATCGTACCGAGATGGCGCATAGTGTGGAAGCGCGCACGCCCTTCTTGGACCACCATCTTACAGACTACGTGAACCGGCTGCCGCCTAGCGTCAAGCTTAGATATGTCGCTGAGAATGAGAATGACGATCTGGGCCCGACATGGACGTCCTCTAGCAAGGCCCTCCGGTTGCTGAACGAGAAGTGGATTCTCCGGGAGGCGGTGCGGCCATACATCACAGATGAGCTCTACAAGAGAAAGAAGCATCCTTTCCTTGCGCCAACCAAATGGGCCAAGGACGGCCCACTGCATTGCATGTTTACAAAGCTGCTGACGGATAAGTCCGTGGAGGAGCTTGGCTTTGTCAGCGTTGATGCAATCAAGCAGGCTATGGATATTGCTTGGGGCGAAGCAGCCGATTCCAAAGCATTCCGCCTTCTTTTATACTGCGGTGCGTGGGTTACACTCGGCCAACGATTGGGCGTCGCCAAGGCAGACCTTTCTGACTGGGAGTAAACCCCTTTACGCATCCATTCTCAGATGGAGCATGCTTGATAGATTACCGCGCATTATTTAGATGACCATGTATTCAGCAATGTAATACCGTGTCTAACAATAGAGAACCGGTGGTCAGACTTGAAAACAACTCCGATTAACGAGCCTGCCTCAACAAGGCTACGGCTGAAGCTTGGTAGCATGATAATAAGGGGAGGCAAAAAGTACTAATTGGTCGGCAAGTAGTGATTTGAGCCACTTTGGCACATGCAAGGTTAAACTCGTAAATTCGCCATAACTGTATTAGTAACCGCGCAAGTATCTGACCATACAGCTGTCGACCCCGCAGCTACATAGTCCTTCGCCAAGTATCACGCAATAAGGTTGCCTGGGAGAAGGATTACCTGAGAGAATATAAAAAAAGAAGTAGTTTCCCATCACGCAGTTCTTTATCTCTCACAACGATAAATCACACTTTCGGTAAAAGAGGCAGTAGTAATGGCCGATTCAAAGGCCCTCATTTGCACCGCCGCTGGCAAGGTCGAGATCCAGTCCACACCCATACAAAAGTTGCCGTCGGGCTATGTTCTTGTAAAGACAAAGGCCGTCGCCCTCAATCCGACGGATTGGAAGGCCATCGATAGCCCCGATGGTTATGCCGTAGGAACACGTTCTGGAGTCGACTTTGCCGGCGTCGTTGAAGACTTTGGGCCTGATGTGAAGAGGGGCCTTCAAAAGGGCGACAGGGTGTTTGGTATAACATTTGGAGGGTACGTATGGAGCTTAACTGAATGGCAATATTGGTCTATTGCAGGGCTAGGCGAATTTCTCTAACATTGTGGAACAATAGAAAGGATCGTGAGCATGGTGCCTTTGGAGATTACACCATTACCAAGGAACACGTCCTGGCCAAGATTCCAGACCATCTGAGCTTTGAGCAGGCCGCCACTCTCGGTGTCGCCGTCAATACCGGTGGGCAGGCTTTGTACCAGCTCCTGAGCTTGCCTCTTCCCCCAGCAGCCGCGGCCTCGCCGCCGCAGACGATTTTGATTGGCGGCGGAAGCACAGCTACCGCAGTCATAGGCATCCAGTACGCCAAGCTCTCGGGTCTGCGCGTCATCGCCACCGCCTCCCCTCACAACTTTGACTATTTGCGTACGCTGGGCGCTGATGTGCTTCTCGACTACCACGGGCCCGCCGAGGAGCTGGTGCAAAAGATCAGGGCCGTCGTGGGCGACGACCTCACCCTGGCGTGGGACTGCTCCCCCAACGAGCATTTCCAGCACGTCGCCGCCCTCTCCCTGAGCACGACCAAGAAGGGCATCTACGCCACCGTGACCCCGCTCACGCCCGCCGATCTTCTTCGGGACAGGAATCCCAACGTGGAGGTCAAGTACCAGCTCGGCTACACCGTGTTTGGCGAGTCCTTTGGGCGTGGCGACCACGTCTTCCCGGCGTCGCCGGAGGATGTCGCCTTTGCCGCGTCGTTTTGGGAGCGAAGCGCCGAGTTACTGGCGGAGAAGAAGCTGCAGCCGATCAAGGCCACGTTCAATCAAGGAGGGGAGGGATTGGAAGGTGTGATTGCGGGCCTTGATGACCTTCGCCAGGGCAAAGTGTCTGGCACGAAGCTAGTCTATTCGTTGTGAAGTCTGTGTGTATAGAATAAACAGGGAGGTTTCTATGGAATTACCTTGGTGCTCGGATAATGAGTTGTTCATAGACTTACATAGACGAAAGACATGTTGGTTCTGATTTTGTGAACTTGGCTGGCCCTGTAAGAGAAGGGGCTGATCTTGCTCAATGTCAGCCGCTAAAAGTCATGAAATGTAGAATGTAATGTGTCGTGCTTTCTTTGACAACGACCGATTCTTGACGCTGACGGCGAGCCTGGAGACGCGGTCGGCTCGACAAAGGCTGTTCACCACCTTGCTTAGAAGATAGCTACCACATAATTTGGTCGCTTACCTTACTTTCCCTGTAGAATCCTGTTATAGTCTTCTACCTGTTCTTCTGCCGATCGCGCATTCTTGCTAGAGCAGGTGGCAGCCGTTAGTGATAGGGCTCCTTGTTAGTGCACGTTGTTAGAGTAAGTATGGCAAATCACGATGTAGGCACCATTTAACTTGGGGTTAAGAAGTGTCTCTTTCTATTGAACTGATAATTAATACACTAATTATTGCCTTTTTCTTGAATTCGTGGCTATCATACCAAAGGCTATACTTCAATGCTCTTACACCTGGTGGCCAGCTTTCTAGGCGACCAGTACATTAGCTGATTTTCGCTGCAGTCACAGATGCAGCAGATCAACATCCGCTTCCTAATTCTAGGTAAAATTAGAATAAACCGGAATTTTAAAAACTTCCCCCCAATAGACTCAACCGCCAAGGATACAAAGGCTGGCTTACACTCTTGCACCCTCTTACAGCAGAAGCTAGCTGTGTGGCCCATAGAAATGCCACATTCGAGTTCCCCGCGGCAAACTATTCATCCGTCCACTCCACCAGAACACTTGGCCGCGGTACTTTTGTAATCATCATTTGTGACTTTGTGTAATTGCAGCTGCACTTGCACCTGAAACTTGACTGTGCTGTGGCCTACATGGATGCTCACGGCACCGCGGAACGGCCGTATCGGTCGCATCTTCGCCCGGCCTGCATCCCATGCAGGCGGCGCAAGTCACGGTGTCAAACCGAGACCAATGCCTCGACATGTCTAATGTGCAAATTGCACAAGTCAGATTGCAACTTTCCAGATTTACCGCAGGCGAGCCCGATACGACCTGCTACCCGATGCCAAAGTATTCGTCAGAGCAACAGAAATGGCCGTGGCAGCTCAGCAGAACAAACCCGCGCCACCACCACGCGCAGCTCAAGTCGGCGTACCAACACGGGAACGACAGGCGCAAACTCATTGCAAAGAGTGAATTCCAGGCCATATTCGTTCTTTCTGCAAGTTCCGGAAGAGCCGCCTCTGGGTCTGAGTTCGGCCGAGGACGATAATCTCAACCTCCACATCGTCGGTCCCGCCGCCACGGATGACAGCCGGGTTCTGACAGACTATCTTGCCGGCATCCCGGGCGCGCCAAGGAGTTCTCAGCTGGCTGTGCCTGTCTCTTCCGACAGATCCAAGCCGGTCTTCTTCACCACAGTGCAGAAGCGGCCACTAGGTATCGCGACTCACCAAAGTCCGGCGGCAGAGAAGCTGGAAATCATTGAAAAGCTTCTGGAGCCGAGCTTGGATGATATCATTGAGACGTAAGATTGAATCTGCCACATTGCATGCCCCAATACTAACTAGGGACTGAAGCTATTTTCACACAATCAACAGATGTATGCCACTTCTGGATGAGGCCACCTTCCGGCGGCAATTCCAAGACGACAAGGCAAATATATCGCCAGCATTACTTGCATGTCTCTACGCCCATATGGTAGTGTATTGCAGAAGTTCGCCTCCATCAACCAACCGACCATGGCCTGACGGGAGGTTCATCTGGAATCTCGCCAACGAAGCGCTATATTCGGAGCTGCATCTGTCGCCTGGCGTGTCCATTATTACTGCTATCTTGCTAAATGTTGGCGGCCGTCCGACAACATCGCTGATCGGAAACGGTGTGCTCCTAAGTTCGGCCGTGTCTATCGCACACTCGCTAGGCTTGAATCATAACCCACTCGACTGGAATATAACAAAATCCGAAAAATATCTCAGAATGAAAATTTGGTGGGCACTTTATGTTCACGATAAATGGTACGTTGTCCTTTCTTCGGGGGAAGAGCCAATCACTGACAATTGGAAAGGACAAGCCTCGCGCATGGTACACCACCACGCATCGCACAGGGGCAGCATAATGTGCCACCCCCAACGGTGCAGTACTTGTGTGAGCCTGATTCTACAGAGAAACAGTTGCGTATTGCCTCTATTTTCACCGCCCTGGTAGGATTGACTGGTGTTCTTGATGTTGCACTGGCGCAAATATACAACATCGAGCCACACAAGGGCAGGTCCGCACCTCAAGTTGAGTTGGCATTAAATGCATGGGTGGAGTCGTTGGCGGGAGTATGCCGACAAATAGTTCTACGAGGCACGAATCTGGACTTATCTGGAGCCTCCAATCTTCGCCTAGCATACCTAAGTATGAAACTGCTCCTAGAGAGAATCAAGCTCGAAGCGGCGAAGCAAGATGCAGGCTGCCTAGAAGGGCCGGTATTAAACAGCCACTCGCAAGGTCGCCAATTAGCAGAGGAGATTCTTAGCTTCACTCAAGACCTTCAGCCCACGCAGTTGAACGATTTCTGGCTGTCGGTGGGCGCATTTGCCTACTCAACCACGATCAACTTCTTACTCCGACACGCCCTGGAGACTGACAGCTCTCCGTCTGGCCTCGCCGAAACATCATCTTTTAAACTAGCTAGGCAGCTACTCGATACACTGCGCCTCCACAAGGAAAATCACGGCTGGGACATGGGCGATGTATGCCTCGCGCAGCACGCTGAGATTGTCGACAAGGTGCTCGCAAATGCGGAACCAGACAACCACAGCACGGACGACATGTTTGATCTTCAGGATTTTGTCATGCTAGACGCTTCCATCTTGGATCAGTACCTTACTGGTCTTTCGGACCCGCTACAAAACGTCTGGTAAGGGTGTAGAATTGGTAGTTGCTGTGGCTGCAGTTTTCCGAGGGAGAGTTGCCCGCGGAAAACTACGCAGCGGGGATATACGTACCTTGGGGCCATATCCCATATACCCACCAAGTATAAAACACCAAAAGTCCCCTCCGGTTTCCATTCAAATAATTTTCAATCTCTATATCATGATAAATCACCATCTTCCATCTTCTATCCTTGGCTTATCATTATGGCGCCTGGCTTGACTGCAAAGACTGACGTGCACTCGACGACGCCAGCACTTACAAAAGACGATGCAGCACCAACGCTTTATCAAAGCGAGAGCTACCATGTTCTCGTGGAAAAGTCGCAAAAATATATATTGGGATTCGGAAGCGCTGTACACGATGAGATAGTCACTGGCACGCGTGGCCTCTATTTTTATACGGCGAAAGGCCAGAAACTGCTTGACTGGACTTCTGGTCAGATGTCTTGTCTATTGGGCCATGGCCACCCAGAGATCGTAAAGGTCATTGTCGATCATGCAATGTATCTCGACCACACCTTCTCCGGCATGGTTTCCCCGCCTGTGGTCAACCTTGCCGAACGCCTATGCCGTATGCTGCCCGAGGGACTCGACCGGGCCTTGTTTCTCTCGACCGGCGGAGAAAGCAACGAAGCCGCCATCAAGCTGGCCAAGGTCTACACGGGGAAATTTGAAGTCGTCGGATTAGGTGCGTCCTGGCACGGCGTTACCGCGCAGGCTGTCGGCGCTCAGTTCCACTTTGGCCGCAGCGGCCATGGTCCGCTCATGCCTGGCACCATGATGCTCCCAGCCCCCAACGCCTACCGCTCCGTCTTCCGCAACGACGACGGCAGCTACGACTGGGAGGCCGAGCTCGACTACGGCTGGCGCATGATTGACCTCCAGTCCTGCGGCTCCCTCGCGTGCTGCATTGTCGAGTGCATCCAGAGTTCTGGTGGCATGCACGTCCTGCCGCCCGGTTACCTCAAGGCGCTGAAAAGGCACTGCGAGAAGCGCGGCATGCTTCTGATCGTGGACGAGGCGCAGACGGGCGTCGGACGTTGCGGTGACTTCATGGCCATCAACCACGAGGACGTGGTACCCGACATCCTGACGCTCTCCAAGACGCTCGGCAACGGCCTGCCGCTGAGCGCCGTCGTGACGAGCGAGGAAATCCACCGCGTGTCCCAGGACAAAAAGTTTTTCTTTTATACCACGCACCTGAACGATCCGCTGGTGGCCGCCGTGGGCAACAAGGTGCTCGAAATTGTGCACCGCGATGGGTTGGCGCAGCATGCGCGCAAAGTCGGCGACGTGCTTCACTGCGGGCTGCGCACGCTCATGTCCCGCTACGGCTGCATTGGCGAGGTGCGCGGCCGTGGGCTCATGGCCGGCATGGAGATTGTCACGGATCGCGCGTCCAAGTGCGCCGGCAACGAGCTGGCCAAGCGCATCGGGGACAAGGCGTTCGAGTACGGCCTCTGGGCCAATCTAAGCACCCACCCCAGCTTTGGCGGCGTGTTCCGCATCGCGCCACCCATCACGGTGACGACGGCGGAAATCGAGCAGGGGTTGGAAATATTGGAACGCGCCTTTGCTGAGACGGAGGGCTCCCTGCCTCTATACTAGATTGATCTTCTGAAAGTCTTGGACGGAAAGTGAAAGTAAAAGGAATATCACAATGAACTTGATGTATTTGAAAGCCAAATTCTTCATTGTGTTATCCGTGAGTGAGGTATTGCAGCTGAGCTAATGGCGGCGCATGACCTTGGAAGCTAGTTCGGGGGGGTTGAGTGCCGCGATAGAGTATTACAAAAGATCCATTCAATGACGCTTAAAGAGCTAAAATGGGACTTGGTGAGTACGTGCCATAAGATGTGTATTTCGCCAGTTGGTACTCTCGGTCCATAGCAGCTGAACTCTATAAGTGTCAGGTAGGCATCACTAGGTGCATTTCAGCCATGGTGTAAGACGGCGGGGTATAACGCCACTCGGGTGCTGGGGTTCATCAAATAGATGGGACAGTAGGTACAGTAGATGTTATCAGCTCAATGTTTTCGAGAGACTACAACGTTTCTTACGCACGGGCGTTTTTACTACAAGTCATCTTGCTCGACTTGTCATCCAACCTGTGCGTCTTCTACCCGTGGCGTAATATCGCACTTCGCCAAGCCTGCGCCAACATCACGCCTCCGTCTCCTCAGCGGCAATGGCGTATTCGGTGGCTAAAGAGGGGATATAGCCAATGACTCTGCCAAGCACGTTCGATTCTTTGCATCTTGCCAAGGGGGGGCTTATCAAGCCGTCGCCCGCCAGGGGCCAAGCACAAATCGGGAATAATGAGAGACACGGAGCGGCATGGCAGTCGCACGGTGGCGCGGGCTGTAAGCCACCCCATCTTGATACGGCGACAACGCGAGGGCGATGCAGATTCCGCCACGGGGCGCCGGATTTCGCTAGCAGAAGCAAGTCGCCAGCTTGCATGTGGCGGCAGATGAAATCAGGGTCCATGGCACATTTTTGGCTGCGGCAGGCCATGGGGCGGTGTTGACTTCTGTTCTTGTGATGGTGTGATGCCACTGACGACTCGCACAAGACCAAAGTGGCTTGATGATTTGTCTGAGAGGCGCATACTAGCTCGAACTGACAGCAAGTTTACAGACATTATTCCCTTGCCGAGTAAGGAAACTGTACATGTAGTTAATGGATGAGGCGTTGGGGGTAAGTTGAAAGAGGAAGGAGATGGGCTACATAGTTAGTTGGCGATTTCACAGCTGTTCAACACTACCACTTCGCTAGCCGACATGGGGCTCCCTAGGCGGATCCCGATTGCAGAGCAGATCATTCCCATTACTATAAAGTGTTTCTATAAGTCTCATCTTCCTAAATACGTTCTGACATTGATGAACTCAACTTATCAATACTTTATTCCCTCGTTCATTTGGACTTTCCCCGCACACTCAGTACACAATAAAACTCAGTATACAATGGATGCCGCCGAGTACAACTCAGGTCCGTCTGAGCTCAAACGCTCCTGCGAAGAGTGTAGCTCTTCCAAAGTCAAATGCAGCCAGGATAAGCCAGTATGCAAACGCTGTCAAAAGCAACGCATCTCTTGCACTTATGCGCCCCAAAAACGCACCGGAAGACCGCGCAAGATCCCGAAAGATAGTGACCGCTCGCAGCCTCGAACGATCCGGCCCTTGGCGAGTGCCGCGTCAAAGAGCGACAGCACTGACCCACCATCAATGGAAGCGAACTCTCCCTTTTCTGCTTATAGCATTGAGCAAGAATTATACAGTCATCATCAGGATGGTTTGGATATATACAGCTGCTCTGGTCTCCATGTGGCTGGATATGCTGCAGGGAACACCGACGTTGCACACGCCGAGACGGAGTGCCACTTTCTTGACCATGACTGGTCAACTAATGCACAAGATCTGGAGGCTCTTTGGGGTACCACGCTACATCAACAGCCCTATTTCGATAGTGGCTTTGGCGGCAGCGGTACCGATCTCGGGAGCCACGGCTTCATGGGAGAGGACTTTAGCTTTGCGCATGGCACCTGGAAGGGCCAACAGAAGACCGCTCGCATAGCAGGGTCCCAACCTTCTTTCATGTATCTAGATTTGCAGGCAGGAGAGGTCGATAGCGGGCAGTTGTCAGTATGTGGTCAAGATGTAAGCTTCAGTCCTTGGTAAATGAGAAGGGTAATTTGTTTGTTCACTCAACCAAGAGAGAGTGTGTCGCTCTAGATGCGAGAGGGTATTTATCATGTATGTATAGTCAACATTAGAGGGGAATTCTTTTTTTTTGTTCATCGCTCTCTGAGATTGATATTATTTAGTTATTTTCCAACCTGTCTCACACAGCCGCGTACAGATAGATACATCGAGCATTCAATAAAGGTCGAAATGAGGAGTATACATTTATGTTCATGATTTACAAACGCAGTATGAAATAGACTAATGACTGTGATCCTCATGCATCAAAGACACGCCTATACGAGAGCCGTTATGCTTACCATTAACAAATACCTGGCCTAGACAGAAAGTATGTTAGCAAATTCCGGCGCCTTTCTTGTCGAACCAAAGCGAACTACTCGGGCGCGCCACAACTTACCAAATTTGGGATGTACCATTCTTCCGTCCTTTTTCGCATCTACCCAGTTATTTTGGGTCCAGTCATCAATGCGAGACCAATCAACACAAGTGCGCGGCGTGGACCAGTTGGCAGCCGGGATTGGGCTGAAGTCAAGCCAGCGCATGGTAAGAAGAGTGGTGTCTGCCTGGCACATGAGCGCATTCTTTATCAAGGCCATGCAGTGAACTGAAAAGTTGATATTAGCATGATATTAGACATTCTTGCTTGGTAGTACTTACTTGTGTGCTGCGACTCCATTTGTCTCTCTTCATCCGTCATGTTGGGAAAGTAGTGGTCAATATTCATGTGTTGATATAGGCGCTTCTGTTTGGGATATTAGCGCCCTGTTTCAGTTCTTGCGGATCGAATTTGTCACGTACCAAGCAGTGCAGATTGTGGTGCACGGTCAGCATGCCGTAGTATCCTCCGTCCGTAAAGTGAACGCCTTGATACTCTCGACCGAGGCGCTCGACCTCGGACTCTGGG
The DNA here is from genome assembly GCA_001455915.2 of Samsoniella hepiali. NCBI lineage: Eukaryota > Fungi > Ascomycota > Sordariomycetes > Hypocreales > Cordycipitaceae > Samsoniella > Samsoniella hepiali. The sequence goes on along the minus strand of LNDK02000103.1, from coordinate 528,022 downwards.
ATTCTCACATCAGACCCTACAAAACACAATGGTCAGTCCTCAGCATCAAAGGAATGATTTTCTCTTACTTACATTTTGTGAGCTCGTGCCAGTTGTGGTCCACTTCCTCGCCCGGTTCTCCAAAGTACGGATGATCGGGCTTGTGGTTATCCGCAAATGTTTCGAGGCGGTACTCGATCGCATCTTCCAGAAGATTTGGGTACAGATGCGGTCCGCCGCGGCACTCGTAGTCAACTTTGCGCAGCGTTGACACCGTGATGCCCATAACGGCGAGTGTATACACAGCAATGCCGAAAAGCGACACCAAAAGATAGCGCATGCGCTTCTTTTCGAAATCGGCGCCTAGCCGGTACTTGAGCAGCACATTTGGGAGTAAGGAGTCAGACTCAAAGTCATCGTCTAGTGATGTTGAGGAAGAGTGTTTCTCGGGATCCATGAGGGATGAGAATATGCGAAACAAAATATGAACAATTGCGCGAGAATTGAGGTGGGCTTTCCCTTGGGGCCTTTGACAGCAGGCACCAAGAGTTATAGAGGCAAGAAAATCAGCTTGCAGATGTCTTGGGTAATCAGCTCCGAGGGGGCCCAGGTGCAGAACTTGGATCAATAAGCTCCAAATAGACAATAAATATGCTAGTTTTGCGAGAGCCAGCTTACCCCAGGATTTTATCTCGCTGCGAGGATATAGTTGTCGCTCGGTACCTTTCTGGCCAATAGAGGTCAGCGTGGTGGACGACGTGATCGAGCATCCATATGCTAAATCGCAGCTAATGCAGCCACTATTTGCGCCCGTCAGCTTGCAGTATGCAGACTTGACGTTTCGGCACGTTTTGGGCCAATAAAAGACCGCGCTTGGATATTGCTACATAGATTCATTGTCGCAATATTATGGTGCATTTCTGGCGACAGGGAATCGCTAGGTGCTCACACAACCGCAGACTGCATTGCGCTACTTTATTCCTCCCAACATCGGAGCCTTTCTGGCAAATCAAAGAGATGTTCTAGAAGCAAGTGAACGTTTTAACCGTAAAAGAAGAATTTGCGGGATGTTCATGTCATCTAGGCTGAGCTTCAGGATCAATCACATGCATCATGCGTGACCTCGGGAGCTTTACAGCCAATTAGCCAGACTCAGCTTCGGTCAAGACCAGGACTAGCGGTTCAGCTTTTTACTGTGCATGCGGAACGGAAGGTGCAATCGTCCAAAGTGGGATTAACAATAATAGCTAAGTGATAATACACGTAAAGACAGGCATACGCGATAAGAAAGGGCAGTTTTATAAATAATAGCTTTGCGCCTGTGTTGAGGCAATCCCCAGTCAAAAGACAACCATCTACTTCAGCTTTTACACGCGACAACTTATTCACCATGCGCTTCCTTGCCCAAACCGTTACCGTCGTCGCTTTGGTGTCGGCTGCTTTGGCGGTCCCTACCAATCTGAAGAGTAAATATGACTACCTTGGATCAAACTGATAGCCCAACTGACCAGTTTGCAGGTGCCACTCTCGCTCAGCGTCAGGAGTCAGAAGAGCTCGAGCCTTATGGTGCTTATGGCAACGTCAAGAGACAGGAGTCTGAGGAGCTCGAGCCCTACGGTGCCTACGGCAATGTGAAACGCCAGGAATCCGAGGAGCTGGAGCCTTATGGCGCGTATGGAAATGTCAAGAGACAGGAATCCGAGGAGCTTGAGCCTTACGGTGCCTATGGCAACGTCAAGCGACAAGAGTCGGAGGAGCTTGAGCCGTATGGAGCCTATGGCAATGTCAAGCGCCAGGAGTCTGAGGAGTCTGAGCCTTATGGTGCTTACGGTAACGTCAAGAGACAGGAAGCTGAAGAATCGGAGCCCTATGGTGCTTACGGTAACGTCAAGAGACAGGAGTCCGAAGAGTCGGAGCCCTATGGCGCGTATGGCAATGTCAAGCGACAGGAGTCCGAAGAGCTCGAGCCCTACGGTGCCTACGGTAACGTTAAGCGCCAGGAGTCGGAGGAGCTTGAGCCCTATGGTGCCTACGGAAACGTTTAAAGCAGCTTACACTATTGAGTTGCAACCACCGAGGCAAAATACTATCCAGAGCAGGCTACATCCTAGACCTTTGCTAGCTTATATGAGTCAATTGTTATTATTTTACCCCCAGTCTCGTGTTTGGAAGTCATACTTTTAGTTTCCTATCGCGTCCCTCTAGCATATTCCTCATCCGCCAGACAGGCACCACACGAACCACGCAGATCCAGTAAGAACTTGGTGATGCCCGACTTGCTGTTTGGCACATTCCAACGCGTTGGTGTAATTGAATTATCACCGCGTACCTCAATGCTTCCTTTTGGGTCATTTACTGCCGCTAATCTGTGTCAGCGATGTTGCCCAACACCTTCTTCCGAGTACATGTACTAACTAGGTGGGTGCGGGCACATGTAACTAGTGTGATAGCGCAAGTCCCCGCCTAATTGGCGAAGTCTTGCAAGAGCTCTCTGGACACAAGATCCGTCTGATGGTAAATAAAACAACCACCCTTACGGTATTTAGTTTAGAAGCGTATCCATGTCGATCGTGTCTCACTGTTCCGCGGCTATTGGCTGCCTATGGTGAGTCACAATCATGATTGGGTCTTGCGGCTGCATGAGGGGCTGTGCTAGGTGCGAGTGCGTGCAGGCCGGCGCCTATTTAAACCCACCAACAAGCTCCCTCCTGCGACAAGTGTCTCTTCATCATAAACTGAGAGTGATCATACGCCATCAGAATGTCTACCGACGAAGTCTCTCGCTCTCTTGGCAGCGATGCGTGGCTTGGCGCGAGCGAAGACGAACCAGGAAGTGAATTTCACACGCGCGCAACCAACTTCTTGAAACTTGTGAATTGGGATGCGCTTGCAACTACCGCTGCTCAGTGCAGAGGCGGCATTCCCTGCAGCTTTACTGAGAAATTCTCCATAGGGCATTTCAACATGACCCGGAGACTGAGCTTTGTCGATGGCATTAATTGGGTGGCTAGGGTTCGTTTCCCGAGGAGCGACGAGGCTGTGGCGCGTGAATCTTTGTCAACCCCTCGCACGATGGAAATTGAGGTTGCAAGCATGAAGTTCTTCAGGTAACAGTCTCCCTGGAGTATTCCAATCTTGATTTACATGACTGACCATGCAAAGATCAAAGACATCGATTCCAGTCCCAGAAGTTCATGCGTACAACTTTTCCTCGGACAATGAAGCTGGCGCTCCTTTCATCTTGATGGACTACATTCATGGCAGTGTTGCATCAGAACTCCGTATCCAGCACAACTCTACACGCGGCTTGTTCGGTACTCCCGAGCAAGACCGCAAGTTTAGGGAGCAAATGGCCCGCGTTCAAGCCACTCTCGCTTCGTTCCAGTTCCCGCAGATTGGTGGCCTCTACTACAACGAGGATGAAGATGACTTTTACATTGGACCGGAACTGCAAACTGGCCTCGGGCCTTGGGCCTCATCAGCAGAATACTATGATGATCTAGCCCGTCACTTGATGAAATCGACGACTAAAGATTCCTTACGGCAAAGTCCATCATTTATGCTACCGTCAATTCTTAACTTCTTGTTGCGTATTTGCGGTGAAGAGCAGAATGGGCCATTTCGATTGGCTAATCGAGATTTCGGCGCGCACAACATTCTCGTCAACGAGAACTTTGATATTGTTGGTGTCATCGACTTTGATGGTGTCATGGCCGCACCACTTGAAGTTGTTGCTCAGTATCCATCACAATGTTTTCTTCATGTCGAGCCGCCGGGCGTGGTGGATTCACGCCCTGCCGTGATTGAACGGGTTGCCGCGACGTTACCCAGGCTGCAGATCTACAAGGACATGTTGGCCAAATGTGAAGGAGATGCTGGTGGTAGTGTCAAAATTGCAGATCGCTTGGGAGCCGCACCTGCAAGTGCTTACCAAGGCATGAACGCCTATCAGTGCCATCAGGGTTTTGTGAATGATAAGTGGATGCAATCGTGCTTGAATATGCTACATGACCAGGCATAGACATAGGATAAAGCGAGGTGTTGGGATGCAAGGTTGAATGGGTACCCAAGGGGTGGCGGTTACGATGAAAGAATTAGAGACACAAAGAACCAAGGACAAAGAATAGAGTATAGGCAAATATCTTCAAGCTACTAAAGCGTAGGATAAAGTCCCAGGTCATTGGCATAGATGCCCTCGATTTTGAAACCATCCTATAGCATAAATCGCGTAATAACTGGATGTAGATCGAGCGGTTGAATGGCGTGTCGGTAGCACTTTCCCCCGCATTTTCTTAGGGTGCACAAATCTCTCGGCGGTTAGCCTGTAAGTCTAATTGGTTGAATGAGCCAACACCAAACGCCTCCTCACATGGGTGGCTCTGTGGACATGAGCCCAGACACGAAGTGCCTAGCCAGTTGCCTAGCCAGCTGCCTAGCTATGCTTCCTAGAGTTTCAGCTTGGTCTCACTCGCTCAGGCCAGCTTCTTTTTATTGGTGGTTTATCGGGCAGGTAGCTGGCTGTGTCATTGTGATTGCAATGCCTAAGCATGTGGAGAGGCCGTGTCTTTTGGCCGGGCAGACAAGCACCGGTTCTCGTGCATAGAGGGATGCAATCGATAGGGAATCTGCCTTGTGAGTGAGTTGTTTGCAAGACATCGACGTCTATTTAAAGGCTGCAACCTTCCCATCTGTTGAGCAACTCTTCTCTCGAACACCATCCCATCATCAGAATTCAGACCTCCCTCAAAAAAGAATCACTCTTCTCTTCTCCAACTCTATCACCATCGAGATCGTCAATCAGCTTACTTACTATGTTCGCTGTTCCAAGTGCGACACTCCCGGTTCATTGTGGTACTAAGAACTAGAGCCACGTACCCTGCATGGTATAGTATGATCTCCCAAAGTGAATTGATACCTTCATTAACAAATCGTTATAAACTTTTACGGCCCCTGATTTTCATGTTAGCAGATTGTGGCATGTTCGGGTTAGGTAGCGGAGACAGGATTGGGGGGGGGGGGGGGGGGGGGGGGGGGGTTCCGGATGAATGTTGGCTAGATCTAGGACAATGAACTGTTTATTTTTCACGAATCCTGTCCCTGATTTTCCTGTAACTCGAAAAATCTTTAACTTTCAACGACGAGAAAGGAGATTGAATTTCATTTTAGCGAAGGAACTGATGCTGCTGCCTCAAATAGCGACCTCTGCTTGCTAGACTCTTCAAGCGCCAACATGTGTTATTAGCAGACCGCAAATCGCTTTACCAATACGATACCTGGCATATTATGCAGTTTGGCCCCACTCCCACCGATTCAATTCAATTCTAGAGCCGTCTTTTATCTTGATGTTATTCATTTCAACTTCCAATCTCGCCACCTGGCCGCGGAGCTTTGCCATGGCCATCCTTCTGCGAGCGGCCACATGCTTGCAAAGGACTGCAACGACGTTTGGCATGTTCTCGTCATGGATCCTCCGATCGCGTGCCCAAGCTTTTATTACAGTGCAGTAGTATTCTTTTCCGGCTGTAATTGGCACTTTTTTTTCCGTAGCGGCGTGATACACACTGTCATGATAGTTTTCTGCGATTGCGCGGGTGGAAATGCTGTACGTGCCGAAGTACGGGAGTGGACATATCCAGGCTTGTTTATGCCACTGAAGAGCTCTCGCTCACAATATGGTACTCCTTTCGTGTCCTCGTAGTGCTTCTGGAGTATATCGGTCAGCACGTTTTTTTGTTAGTCTGCGCCAGGCTGGCTGGCTGCTGTGCAGAGCTCTGTGAGTCGCTGAAGGGTATAAATTGTGGAATTATTGATCCGAGAGTGGCATATACGCGAGGTTTTATATGGATATTGCAGAATAATTATCGCTGGTCAACTTTCCTTGAAACACAAGCCTGATCCAGCATTAGTATCGTGTAAGACTTCACCAAGCCATGATTGAGTTGAAAAGCGCATTAATTTTAGGACACCTTTGTTTATACCACATAGCAATCATAGTAGCGGTAACTTTCGCATAAATTCCTGTTGAATTCTATCAATGCGTCGTTCAGTTTCTCATCAAACCGTCGATAGACTTACTTGTGGATTGCAGTATCAGCAACTTTGCCCTAGAGGGCATGTTTCACGCGCTTAAGACAGAAGGTTACGTACAATTTTACAAAACCGCCCTCAGGGTCCTCGCTGGCACTTGTTCACATGTTTCCAGAGGGTCTGGGGCCATGGTAGCTGAACGATGGAGGCAGCCCGCCTAGCGCTGTTGCTGCGGATCAGCACCGCCACAGGCCTGAGATGACGTCGCGATATTTGCCCCGCCCCAACATCTCGAGCTATCAATATTGCCACGAGCACATGCTTTCTGCTTCTCTCAGCCAATCTTTCACAAAGATCATTTCATTTCCTTTACTACTTATATCTCTTTTCCTCTACCTCTAGAGCATATTCTATTCACCAAACACACTAATTTATCACCTACATTAACCTGCCCGCACGAACCAGCACCATGGCGTCCAAGGCTACTGTTATTGTCAAGAACATTGCTGCCTCGACCAGCGACGGCGAGGTCAAGGACTTTTTCGTCTTTTGGTACGTCAACGCAAGATGACCCATGACATCGGCTTCACATTGCTAACCAAACCCGCAGCGGCAAGGTCACCGACATCAAAATCACCACCGAGGGCGAGACCAAGGCCGCAGAGGTCACTTTTGAGAAGGAGACGGCCATGAAGACGGCGCTCCTGCTCACCAACACGCAGCTGGGCCCCAACCACATCACCATCACCAGCGCCAGCGGTGCCGCGCCGGGCGACGACGTTGCGCACGACAGCAAGGAGCGCGACTCTGACGAGATCACGCAGGAGGAGAAGCCGCGCGCGCGCATCCTGGCCGAGTACCTCGCGCACGGCTACGTCGTCGGCGACGCGGCGCTGGAGCACGCCATCGAGCTCGACACCAAGCACAACGTCTCGACGCGCTTCCTCGGCACCATCCAGAACCTCGACGCAAAGTACCACGCGACGGACCGCGCCCGCGCCACGGACCAGAGCTACGGCCTCTCGCAAAAGGCCAACCACTTCCTGACGGGCCTCGGCTCGTACTTTGAAAAGGCCACCACCACGCCTACGGGTCGCAAGATTGCCAAGTTTTACACCGACGGCTCCCGCCAGGTCCAGGACATCCACACCGAGGCCCGCCGCCTCGCCGACCTCAAGAAGGAGGAGCACGGAGGCAGCGCCTACAAGGCCGCCGGCCTCGAGCGCGTCTTTGGCCAGCAGAAGCCCAAGGAGGAGGGTGGCGCTGGTGCTGCTCCTGGTGGCGGTGCGGCTGCGGCGCCTGCTGCTGCCACTGGTGCGGCTGCTCCCGCGCCCACTGACACCAAGACTGGTTGAATCGCCCTTTGTGGGGAGGATTGATGGGATGAAGGCTTTAAATTGATTAGTACGACTTTCATGATTGATAGCATGTCTAATGTATTTGTATTTTTCAACGAGTTGGAACCTATAAATACAAGAATTGTGTGACGTTTGTGGTAATTCTTTGCAAATTCGGTGACTTGTGTTCGAGAAATGACTGGTAATAACTGGGTCGCATACGTTGGCCCAACATAGTATTGTAAGATGCGTAATGATGACGGTACCTGTGTTGAGTCACTTACAGACTTGAGTCACACATGGAGTCCGCTTCGTCTATCACTACTTGATGGTTAATTGTTTACTTAGTTGTCTTGTATTTACATTTGTGCCTTGTAGCTACAAAGCGAGTAGCAAATAAATCGACATGGCTTCAGAGCAATGCATCATTCAGGTGTCAGGTGAAGGAAAGGTGATGCATCCTGCAGAGCGCGCCACCGTTCACCTCCAGGCTCTGGGACGGGACACGACTTCGCAGCAAGGCGCGTCGGATACTGTACGATCCGCAGCCCAAGCGGTGCAGAATCTGGTGCACGACTTTTTCCAGGCCGACACGCACCCGGGCCGGGGCGCCGCAGACTCGCCCATCTCGCACTACTCCATGGCCTCGCTCAAGACGACGCAGCGGAGCGAGCGCAACTCAGCCAGCAACAACGGCACCGAGACCGTCTACACGGCGCAGGTCGACTTGAGCGTCACGTTTCGCGACTTTGCGTCGCTCAACGACTTTGCCACGACGGCGTCGGCCATGGACCACGTATCCGTGACAAAGGTCGAGTGGCTGCTGACAGACGACACGCTGGCCGCCTTTGCCGGCCAGGCTCGAACGCTGGCCGCACGAGATGCCCGCGTCAAGGCGCTTGACTTTGCGCGGGGGCTGCTGCTACATCAGATTCCGGACAGTCGCCTCGCAGAGGTCCTCCGCGCGGTTCACGTCGAGGACAAGTCGAGGACGGCGCAGGGCACGCGACCCCAGGCTCGCGGGTACTGCGCTCGCACGCCCGCGAGCCGGGTGAGCACCACGCCGCTCAGCTTTTCTCCGGAAGATGTGACCATCAAAGTTGACATTAACGTCCGGTTTGAAGTCGTGGGTATCTGAGGTTTGCGAATATAGCATGTTTGGGCTTAGTAGGCAGCAGCCAATCCCCCATGCGTCGGTTAATTTTAGCAAGACGTTTCGTGTTTAATGAACCTATTAAACTTGAGTGCATTTTTCCCGTTTCTTGGCGCCACAAGGGCCGTGTTGGCCGACATTGTCTCACAGTATGCCACCTCCCGTTTATTTCAACAGACTTTGGTTGGTGATGGCAGCCTTCATTCCCAGCGCCGAGTGGGGGAGGCAAGATGCTTGGCGTCGGTCACTGGACCGTGCCATGACAGCCGCTAAAACAGGCCATCAGTCCCCTGCAATCGCTGCTTGGCTCCCCCCAAATGTGCGCCACTCCCCGCCCTGGACGTAACCTCCAAGGTACAGGGCTCTGCAGCGCTTTGGCAGGGCTAACCTCCACCGCTGCACGTCTGCCGAGACGTTTTCTTTTTCCTCGCAAAAGCAACACACCCACTTCACCTCTCTTCATAGTCCCTTTGTCGTGGCATCTTCTCTCCCTCTTCTCTTGTGACTTTCCTTTTTTTATTCTTCTTCTTCTTCGCCCCGCTTCCGAATACATGCGTCACCATCAACCGACTCTGTGCATTGCTCCATCTTTATAGCCTGCGTTCCTGTGGCAAGGACTACACACAAGTACAGAGCCGCCATAACCAGCCATGCCAGACCTCAACTCTGTGCCCGCCTCCCCTCACCCACACAAATCATCTTCACGACGCCAGTCTAGCAACCTGCAGATGGCTACCGCCTCCGCGATCGCGCAAACCGGCAGTTCCTCCTCGCCAGGGAACCTGACGCCGTCCTCGTCGCTGAATATTCTCCCCTCGAACCAGACCGCCGTGAACCACCAGCAGCATGGCAGCACGAGCGTCTCGTCGGTCCCGTCGCCGCAACTCCCGTCTACACAGCTCGCCCAGCACCCCGAGTCCGCGAGCGGCCCTGGCCCTCTACGACATCCCCGTCCCATGACCGCGTCTGAGCTTCATACAGAGCTCGAAAAAGAACAAGAAGCCATGGTATGTCACCGTGTCACATGGCTACATATTGCAAGTGCTGCCCCGCCGGATGCTAACGCCATCGTATCAGGTCAACCGCCTCACTCGCGAACTGTCCCTCTTGCGAGCCACTCACAACGCCTCTGTAGCGTCTAACGCGTCCTCCGCCTCCGCGGCCACCAGTCACGACCCCATCACCGAGACATCGCTGCTGTCCGGGTCAGGCTTCTCCATACCCACCACCCGCCGCCACCATCGTACCTCGTCCACCGCCAGCCAAAGCCACCAGCTAGCATCGTCTTTCGAAGGCCGTGGTACACACTTTCCCCGACCGCCCGCGCCCGTACCGCTCTCGAGACAGGATAGCAGCCAGTCGCGATCCAGCCAGGCCGCACCGGGCGGCGGCGTGCACCTGACTGGTGCCGGCGCTGGCGGCGGATCGGCCTTGGATCCCTCCAGCTATTTCCACCACCAGCGCGTGCCGCATCACGCGGCGTCGAATTCTGTCGCGGCGACACCGGGCAGCAGCTTCGGCGGCGACCACGTGAGCCCTGCCCTCATGCCGGCGACAGTACGTTATGAGGAGACGGCCTTTCACCGACACGAGCTCGAGACGGCCAAGAAGGAAAACGAGATACTCAAGAAGCGGGTGCGCGAGCTGGAGAAGATGTTGCGCGAGCGCAGAGAGAGCAGCGCCACCCGACACGTGCGCAGCGAGAGCGTTAGCACCACCGCGAGCACGAATGTCGTACCGACCGGCGGCTCCAGCATCGCAGGCCCCCGCGACAAGGGCCGCTCCAGCGCCAGACAGAGCGTCATGAGCGTGGCCGTGGGTGTCCCCGAGGACGAGGTCAAGGTTGGCGAGAGCGCCGCGAGCTACGCCTCCCGCAATGAGGAAGAGTAAACACACCTTGGTCCGGCCCGAAGCAATATGCAAAACGGTATTATCTAGCAACAGCAGGGAAAAAATTGGAAACGGACAGTTGTGATTTGATAATAGCAAAAAACAATGGCGTTTGAGGGAGTTTTGTATTTGACATGCAATAGCGTGTTTGTCGTCCTGTTTCTAGAAAAACATATTTCCAATGACACTCAACTCTGCACAAGCATAACTTTTTTTCCCCCTTAGTATTGCTCCCCTTTCCCAGTCCCAAAGCATCAAGTAAGTAACATGAGCCTTGCCCTCCCCGCAAACATCTCTCATCAAGCAACCAAAAGAAATGTCAACCTTGCGATATCAAAAGGGTATTACCACCTCAATGCCTAAAACAAAATACTCCGGCAAACAAACATGACTTGCAATCTCAACGTCGAGCGCCAAACTTCCGCGGAGTGCCGCCCGAGTAAAATTGTCTTGCTGGGCGCAGCATTCCGCCGCGAGGAGTCGTGCCGTAACGCATGGCGCTGCTCGCCGGTGTCGGACTCTCGTCGACGGGCTCGCGCTTCACCGGCACGGGCGTCAGAGGCAGTCCCATGGCAGTCTGCGCTTGCTGCTGCTTCGGCGCTCCGAGAGCGCAGCAGCAGCAGCGCGGCCTGGGACCTGCGGCTCCGGCGATTGTGGCCGCGGCGCCGGCGGCGCGTCAGACCCCGTGAATGCTATGCGGCAGTGTTTCAAGATGCGTATGAGCTTGCGCCTATGCTCCGGGTCCTCAAACGTCTCATGGGCAACCCGCACGGCGCAGCGGTGAATCTTGCTCTCAAGCTTGTCGTGGGCCAGCTGCGCCTTGACGACCCGCAGCTCGGCCTCGCTCTTGCTCAGCCGTGTCGATGCTACCCGGCACGCCGAATCCAGTGCAAAGATCTCCTCGCGGCAGACGGCGAGCTCCCGCTCGAGCGCTTGCTTGTCGTGGCGCATCTTGTCGAGGGCCCCCGCGAGGGTGTCGTTGGTGCTGATGAGCGCCGCATTGGCCTGCTCCAAGGTGCGGACCTGGCTCCAGAGGGGCGAGGGGGAGGGGGCGGGGGCTGGTTTGACAATGTTGTTGCTGTTGCTACTGCTGCCTTCTATGATCCGCTGTAGAACGGTGGTTTTGCGTGTCGCAATAGCCCTCTTCTGAGCATGGATACTGCGGCGCGTTTGCGCCATGGGTATGTTGGTTCGAGGCTTGCGATGGCGATGGTGGTTGAGTACAAGCTGTACGATTTTGAGATTCTGGCCCTGCAAAGGAGCCAAGGGAGATGAAGGGAGAAGAAAGGCTTGGATTAAGCTCGAGTCTTGCGAGAAAAACTATGTGAACCATATAGGAATAAAACCGTGTATGGCACAGCTGACTTGCACTTCAGCTTCGTCTCGCTGTCAGCTTCACCTGCAGCCCATCTGCATCATTCACGTCAACTCTTTGTTTGCACTCCCCGCTCTGTTTCTCTCTTTTTCTTTTAGTCACCGTCTTGTTTTCTTTTGCAGTGTTGACTGTACATGAGGGGGGAAACAAGAAGACCTTTTCCTTGCATGCTGCGCAATATTAGAGCAAGTTACCCTCACTCTGTCTCCGCGCCGCCGGATACCCTGCCTGCCGTTCACCATAGTGAACCCAAAGGCTTCACTGTATGCCCTCCCGCGAAACAGCGCTTGTAATGAATAAAGTTCATGGCACTAGTGACCAGGATGTTCCTGGCCCGGAACGGCCAACTGCCTCCCTTAACACTGTTGGTGACAAGCACATTTCATGTTCAATGGCTTGGAGTGCGAGGGAAACGTCGACCATGTGCTTAGATTTTGGAGAAATGCTAGAGTTTATTTGAAGATGTCTAGCTCATGATTCAAATAAAATGAGAATGATTACCCTTTCCGCCTTTTTGTCGGCTCTTTTTAAGCACCTTCTTCCAGGGTAGCCTCCCTTGATACCGCGCTCATCCAATAAAGTGGACTAGGCACAAAGGAGTCCTGCAGCCTCTAGAGACTAGAGGATCTGTGATTTTATGTATTTAGGACGAGGAGGAGGAAGAGGAGGTCTTAGTTTAGCCAATACATCAGTTTTTACCCTCTACCATCCAGCGCCCTGCCTAGGTAGGTACTCACGCAGCGCCCGTGCAGCGCCCATCCAGCGCCCGCTCTATCCAGCGCCCTGCCCAGCGCCCGCCTACCTATCCCGCGCTCTATCCAGCGCTCTATCCAGGCTGACTCACTGTCACTATGGGGAATGCTATGTAGCTGCGTTGTTGCATTCTTTCTTCTTCTCGACCTCGTATAGAAGGTTTGAAAATGCGTCTTGGCGGAAATGTCGCTATAGGTTGCCCTAGTCAGCTGGGTGCCATATTGCCCTGGGGCAAAGTACTATCATCAGGGAAGGACAAGTACAAAAATTGGCAGGGGCGTTCGAATAACTGACGAACTTGGGTGCATAAATTTACTCAATGCGAAGAAAACAAGACCATTATTGCCAAGCAACCCTCATCCTGGCAGCGGGATCCCCATGTCGCACGCCGCAAGCAAACTAACGTTTATGTTGCACCTCGTTCCTGGTCCGTGAGGTATGGACGAAGAGACATTGGAAGGACGTTCTCAGTCTCCCTCTTTACTTTTTTCTTACTTTCATCTCTCTTTTTAAAAGAAGCCGCATCACTACTGCTATCCATCATCATCTCTCCTGCTCTCAGCGCTTCTTGGTTTTTTTACGGGCGGCATTTCGACTTTTTTTCTCCTTCTTCGTTTTCCACCTTTTTGCGGTTGTGGCTTGTTCTACCAAGCCATTTTCAACGGAGATTTTCATCCGATCGGTTTGGCGGCCGCCCAAGTCGCAACACGCAATTCCACAGTCCCGCGATCCGGACCAGGGTCAAGGAGAGAGAAGAAAAAAACACCTTGATTAGGTGAAAAGAAGCGAATACCGGGTTCCAGAACAGGACACATTGATAGGAACGAGCAAGTGCGTCACATCTCGAGCACGCCCTGCCTAAAATGGGCAATCCCGATCTGGAACTGCAGAATCCCGTCCGGGACCCACCGTGTCCGCGCCGCCGGCAACGACGAGATACCGCCGCCGGCCTGTGCACGGCTGTCGCCGCCGGCATCCTGCTGGCCATTGGCGTCTGGAGCATCTGCGTCGACGCGACGACGCGGTCCCTGCAGCAGCTGCAGCAGCAGAAGTGGTCAGGACACTCCGCCCCTCGCATTGTCTTGGCGGCCAACAGAGGTGCCAGCGCCACTGTAGACGAAGTGGAACAGTGCGCCATTCGCAACCTAAACAAGGCCACATCATCTCTTCAAGGCATCAAGGGCATCGAGGCGGATGAGTTTCTGGCCCGTCGTGATAAACTAGCCCGGCAGCTCAACGACGAAGGCGTCGATGCATTTATCATTGAGCCAGGCTTTACTTTCGAGTATGTTCAATCTTGGAACAACCCCCCCTCCCCTCCATCCTCAACATCACGGCAGGAATAAAGAATACCTAAGCTAAATGCTCGTCTAACTCGTCTTAGACATTACGCGAATGTTTCCCGCATCGACTGGGACGAGCCATATGAGTCCCAAAAGCCCCCCTTGCTCATGGTCGTCCAGCCCGTCGAGGACGACCACGGCGCGGTCGTCGCCAAGACGGCCTTTGTCGCACCACGCTCCGCCGTTAACCGCGTGCGCGCACTCTCCATCCCCTCCTCCCGGCGCCGCCCTCTCGACATTGTCGCGTGGGAGCCGCACTGGAACCCCTACGCCACGCTCCGCAGGTCGGACCTCTTCCCGCCCGCCGACCCCAGGGCCAGCGAGCGAATCGACCAGCGACCCGTCCTGGCCGTTGACCGGGACACGCGCGCCTTCATTGTCGACGGCCTCTCGGACGCCGGCTTCCGGCACAAGCGCCTCGCCGCGACGCCGCCGCCCAGCAAGAAGAGCCCCGCCGAGGCCGCCATCGCGCGCGGTCTCGGCCTCGCTGCCGCCGCTGCCGTGCGCGCCGTGCGGTCGTGTCTCGTCCCCGGCGTGATGGCCGACGACGCGCGGCGGATGCTCCGCGCCGCGCTGGCCTCGGTCGGCCTGACGCCGCACAAGGCCGTCGTGCTGTTCCACGACAAGGCCGGTGGCGACCGGCCGGGCCGCAGCGTGCTCGGGGACCACGACGTGGTGACGGTGGAGGTGGGCGTGCGTCACCTGGGGTGTCCGTTCAGTGTCGTGCGCCGCTTCTCCGTGGACCCCGCGGGCAGGCAAGACGCCGGAGAAGTAGATGGTGCAGGCGACGGCGCCAAGGTCGGCGGCCAGTAAAGTCGTGGTGGTGAATATACAATCCAAACAAAACTAGATAGCAAAACCATGTCACATCCAAGCAAGGAGAGAGTGCAGAATAAAGTATAACCAAGATAGAGTTTGGGTATCATTTATTAATATAATAATTTTACAGGGACTTTCGATAACCCAGATGCAGCCGTCATCAGCCGTCTAACCGTGAACAATGAAAAAAGCATGTGACATATGTAACCGTGCCGTGATTCAGCCTCCCTCCCCAAGAGGCAAACAAAAGAAAACGTTTTTTGTGCCATGATTCAAAAAAAGATCCAGATTCCCAACTCCCGACCCATGAAAGGAAAAACAAGAAACGCCTCAAATCATGTACTCTGCGGTGTGGAAAATCCCGACAGAGGAAACCCGGATGCTATCGCCGCCCCATGAAATTGTTCCAGCCACGCCATGCTTTCGCCCTCTTGGACTGGTTTGTGTGATAAGCTGCAGTCCATGTAGACGGACCCGTTTTGGTACGCCCAGTCCGACACGGCAATGGCGCATTCGGAAATTGAGCCGCCGGGGAAGGGCGATGCGCTGAGGGCGGCACACGTCCAGCACATTTGCTGAAAAATCTGAATGAGCGTGTGCGTCCATGCGGAAGCGCTCACTCGGATCGCATTCTCTTCCACTTCTAGATGGATCAGGCGTAGGCCAGGACAAAATATGGAGTCTTCATCGGTGCTGTCCCATACTGACATGCCTGGGCAAGGATCGTCCGATTGATGTGAGGCGGACGCGTTAGTTACTGCTTCTTCGAGGCATTTGAGAAGCAGACGACCGCACTTGGGCCACTGGTTGTCAATGTACTCGGCAACGGTGGTGTAAACGCAGCTGCCGGCGGTACCGGTGATGGCAGGCAGGGAGCCGAGGTTGACTAGTGCCGGGTCACCAATGCCGTCCAGGGGGCCAAAAAGCTGGCAGTCGAATTTGAATTGGACTAATTGATAGCCGTCGGTAGGAGGTGGAAAAGGTCGTTTGCGAATGACGTCCCAAATGGCCGACTCGGCCATGTGAACTTGGAGATAGTTTGGTGAGAGGAGGACGCGGTCAATTTCGGAGATGAGGCGTTTAGAGGCTTGGCCTTCAAGGATGAGTGAGTGCAGGGTGCGAGCAATTTGTTCGGGACAGCCGCCGGGGGAAAGGTCTGGGAATTCGCGATGCCAGAATCCGCAGACGAGTTGGAGGGCCAGGGGTAGGTCAATCCCGCCGGCATTCGCAGACCAAGTCACATTGCGCTGTGACAGGCTGGGGCCGATACGGTCAAGGACGCAGCGAGAGGTTTCGGGGCCATTGAGGATGAGGATAATTTGGCGAATAGGGCCCTCGAAGAGGAGGATGACCTGGCTGGTGGGCTGCAGGCCGTTTGAGTCGCTGTGGTAGAATCGGTAGAGCTCGTCCCAGATGCGGCCGCAGAAGTCGGAGATGAGGCGATCAATGACTCGGTCAAGATTGATTTTGACTTTTTGGTCTTCGAGGTAGTAGTGTGTGAGGAGGGCATTATCGAGGCCATCGGCGAGCGAGTTGGCAAAGGCGGCGACGAGGGCGCCGGCAATTAGAGGCGGCACCTGGACCTCGGTGTCCTTGACGTGCTGGGAAAAGCTGGTCGGGAGCGTGGGCAGCGGCGGCTTCAGCAGGTCAGGCGAGGCGGTCGCTACGGTGCCAGGCCCTCTGAGAATGTCAGGGAAGCCATGTGGCGGCGGCATATCTTCGCATGGCTAAACGGACGAGGGCCAAGGAGAGAGGTTTTCGGGGGACGCGGGGAGGCTCTTTGGTTTGAGTCGGATTGCGCAGTCGCATGCAGCGGTTTTCGCGGGATGAGGGCGGCCGCGGCAGGACAGTGGCCGTCAACAACCAGCGCAAGAGAGCAAGGAAGAAGCGAGGGCGATGCGCAACGGCGAGATTCAGACGAAGCGAATGCGCTTGGAGAAGAAGAAGAAGAAAAGTGGTATTTGGTGTTGCAGAAGGGTTGACCCAGGGAGGATCTGGAAACAGGCCAATGGAGAAAGTAGTAAGAGAATGGCAGAAGCCAAGAGGGACGAACAGGCAGGGGATGGCTGCAGATGCCAGGTGCCAGGTGCCAGGGTCGCTGAGTGGATACGGGGCGGTTTCTGAGTGCTCGTAGGGAGCCTGTAGCGAGCGGCAGTGGTCCTCCGGGGGGCACCAGGGACGTAAAGAGGAGCGCAAGTGGGCGAGCAACACGCACTCGAGACTCGACAAAGTAGCAAAGAATAACTAATCACCCATAACTAATACATCGCTTCCTGTTAGTCGCAGTCCGTACTCAACTCAACCAGCTTCCATCATCAGACTCACCCGAGACCGCCTTCAAGCCCTTTGTCTGCATGGACGCGAATGCCTGCCCGAGGCGCTGAGGGGGGTACGTGAAGGGTGACGTTGCGCTGTCCGCCTGCATTGCGCGTCCCCCCCGGCTTACCAAGAGGGAAAAGGCGCTGCTCTTTGGCTCTTTGGCCACCAGCGTCCACAGCGCCAGCTGGTCTCGGACCCATCCATTCCCCGGCCACGCCAGCTTTACGAACCACCAGGCGCGCCTGGACGGCCTGGAGCATCTCGCGGGAAACTCGTCCTGCAAGCCCTTTTTTTTTTCTTGCCCGTATCTTGGCATGACTTTTCTTGCCCGTTTTTGTCTTGTTTTTTCCCCTCTCTCTCATCGGTTCTCTGCAATTATTGTCCAGAGGACTTTTGTGATGTGGATTGACCGCTGGGGTGGCGGTCCATCGCAAGCCCACACTTCCCACACCAAATACACACCACCAACCGATAGAGCATCGATACTCATCGCAGAAGAGTAAGAAAAAAAAAGCCAAGCTTTCTCTTCCCTTGACGGAGCCCCAAACTAAATCATGGCCCAAGCGCTGCAAACCAATAGCAACCAGAAATGCGAGGGGAACGTAAGCAAGCCTCCCGGGGACAACCTGCCGCCGATGAGCGCCACGCCCATGGACCGTACCGTAGCCAAGGAGCACACATCTTCTCCCCATATCTCATTCTCCAGTAAGAAGGATCTTTTTTTTCTCCTCTCCGTGTCAGCAACTCCATATTCTCCTCTTGCGTACAGCCCTCGTTCTGAGCCCGAGTTCGCCACTTTTCGGCCAGTCCCAGCCAGACGGCGTCGCTCGAGGCTTGCGCCGCTCCAGTTGTGGATGGGACGGCCGCGCGTTTCGCTTGCTGATCGGCCCCAGATGGTGCTGATTCGGTACAGCAGAGTCATGCGGCGGCCCAGAACAGCAAGGGGGCTCCCGCCGCGGGCAGACGGCCTGGCCGCCAGGCCGCCAGGGACCAACGAGACTTGAAAAAAATGAGCGACTATCCCGCGCCACGATTGTCAAGTTTACCGATGAATGTTGGTTCCGGGAGAAGTTTGCCGCAGCCTGACTCTGTGTCTGCTGCAGGCTGCGGAGATGGAGCACGCCTTCTCTTGCCCAAAGCCGAACACGACAGCACCCACCAGGGGCTCGTGTTGGGAATAGATTGCGATTCAAATTGCTCTTTTCAAGAAAAAAATTGCAATTTCCATTCTGGCTTCTATGGCCATATTGAGAAGCTGTAAGTCCCGCAAACACTCATCATCGACTCACCGCTGTCAGATGTGCAGCCCGTGGTTGGTTATTCAGGGTTTCGGCAACTGTGGCCATTCCTCAGGCGACGCTGTCAGGCTTTAACAGCGTCAAAGTCACGCCAGAAAGACATAGTTGCGTTGCTCATAATGGAAAAACACAACGACATTGAAAACCCATCCATCTACTTTTTTCTTCGTACTCGCCCGAAATGTGCCTGCAATATGTGTGAGTGAATGGCTACAGAGCTATAGGGTAGGTCTTCAGAGGATAGATTCCGATGCCCCCCAAAGTTCGACAAACAGCAGCAGAGGTGGCAAAGGTAAGCAGTCGAGAAAAGTTAGAGCCAGTCTGGTTCCACTGCAATTGGAACAGTCTGAGTATAAATTTGGTCTTGTATTTTCGGCATCGCTGGGAGCATCCGATATGGTTGTTTCAGCAGCCTCATCACAGCAATGCTGGCTTCTCACGGCGCCCATCTTGAAAGACAAGGTGCTAAAGAGCGGCAGCTCCAGATCGTTGGGACTCAATTACCACAAGGCATATTATTGGTGGTGCATACCTGATTAATACCTCAAACTTTTGAGAAAAAATTGTCCTCAACACGCTTCGGTCGCCAGTTGTCCGGACCTGCGTCGAGTACCTGCCAACGGTTCCTGCGTGTCAGGCAGGAACCAGTGATAGCATATATAATATACTCTAGGCCAAGCATGGGCGAATGGAGCCGATATACATGCAAGTACAAAAGATACCTCGCAATTTACGTGCCTTGCTGCCTTGCCAGCTTGCCTACCAAGTTGTGGTGCCATTTTGAACCACTGCAGCGTGCTTCGGGTCGATGCCACGCTGGGGTCAATGGACCCTGGCCCAACAGTTGCGCAAAAACGCCTCGTCGAAACTCGGCGACACGAGCGAAAATTCGAGACTCTAGGGCCATACGACCGAGGCCCGGCAAAGATTGAGTATTACTTTAAACAATTGAGCAAGTCTCATTCCCAATCTCTAAATTACGGCATCGTTGTCGCTCCGAGCCGAGCCTCCGAAGTCGCCGGCCTCACGGCGTCGATGAAGGGGCCCACCAGGCCTGGCAGTCAGGTGCGCGAGCGGCCCACAAAAGTGCGTTCATCGACGGCTGGGTGCATCCGATGTGACGTTTGCGTGCAATTGAGAACAACCTGAAAACATTGAGAAAAAGTCCCGGGAATTGATGGGAATACAATGAATTGAAGTCAGAATGATAGAAAAGGTCATCTAGCCAAGCGATCATCAGCAGTGACGTCGTCTTGTACATGTGCGTGGCGGCTGGCGTGATCAAGCGACGCCAGGGGCCGGCCAGGGGCTGCCAGGTGCTGGCGTTGTTTGCGTCTGTTGGAGGCCATTCCTGCCTGCTAAGTTACCCCTCACGACCGATGCTCCTCAACGCCTCCGCCTCCTGGTCATAGAGAGGCGCAGGAAGCCAAAAGAAGCAATAGCTCGTGGCCAGGTCGCCCTGCGAACTTGCACTAGCATCCAATAAAACCAAGGCGTAGGTCTGGAAACTGGCTTAAGTTGGGGGAGTGGGAGGGGCCAAGCAGCTGGGAGGTGCAGAGGGTGGGAAGGTACATGAAGATACCAAGCCCAAAGTATCACTCCCAATGCAGCCAAGGTACTTGTGTTTGGTAGGCAAAAGTGGCGTGACGGCTTGTAACCAGCAGCAGATCCGCGCCGGCCGTCGTGAGGGGTCGCTCCCTGCCGGTCCGTTTGTTGCCAGGCGGTCCGTCACACACACACACCACTCGCACACCCTCCACCAGGCAAGCAGCTTCAACGACGGGGACAGCGCCCATCCTGATACATTTTCTTGCCATTACTTTGTCTGCACCGTCTCTCTTCTCGTCGTCACCTCTGCCTCGCCTTTCCATCGCCCCGTCTTCCACCTCTGCAAGCAGCTAATCGGACAGTGGGTCTGAGAGCAGGCTTCCCCGGATTTTAAACCCCAGATTCGCTGGAGACAGGCCACCAGCTCAACACCTGCCCAGCGCTAGGCCTAAACTAGTGGCACCTCACCTTCCCAGTGACGCCCGAGTACCTCCAAGTCACGCGATCCCGCGTCCAGGTGCCTCGCTTTCCCACCCCAGAATACCAGGTTGCTGTGCACAGTCACAGCTGCTTACCCCGCCCGGCCTGACCAAGCTTGAGCAGCTAGGCGCATTCCCCTCGAACAAATATCAATCCCCTCCTCCCCCTCCTCCTTTCTTTTCCCCTCTCCCCTTCTTCCTCCACCATCGACTCGCAACACGTATCATATTTAGCTTACACGCTCCCAATTTACTTACAACTGGTTAGTTCTATCTACAGCTGCAATGCTTCTGCGCTGTCGTCCACCCTGACCATGAAACGACACGCTCACACGTCGCAGCTCCGCTGGTGACTCGTCTCAACAGCTCACAACACAACTTGTCAACATGTCGGAACCTCTCGCTAAAGTCGACTCTGCCGTCCAAGGCTTGTCTACATCGCCGCCAAAGGATAAGGGTCATAGAAGAGCCAGCTCTGCCGCGGCGCCCGGTGTCTACAACGTCAACGACTTGGGTATGTAACTTGGTGCACTAGGCGCCGCTCACCTCACTACCCCGCTTTACCTCGCCCGTCCACCCCAATGTATTGGCACTGACACGAACGTCTTCAATCGCAGAACGAGATGGCATTGACCTAGAAATTGCCGTTGAGACTCAAAAAACTGGTTGGTAGGTCCTTTCCTCATCGCCCTGCCTCTTCCGTCCCATGTGGTCGTGATGCCACGGCGGGTCGTCGAGCCCCACCTCTTGCTGCCGTGCATTAGGCTGCTCCAAGCTACATCCACTCTATCGGATGAGTCTCCGAGTTCGATCGCTAACAATTCTGTCTCCAGGAAAATCAACAAGAGCTCGTCGACTGTGGACGACCCAAGCGTCCTGAAGCTTCACCTGACGAAACCCCCTGTTAAGAGAATTGACCTGCACTTCCCCCTGGGCCTGGAAGTCACTGCCCGCAACCTCAAGGGTGTCACCATCAAGGATGCTCTGGATGCCATCCACAAGTCTTACAAGAAGCGGGTACGTCTTGATGCCACCCAGAACCAGCTACCACATACAGCGAACGCCTTGACTGACCGAGTACCAATAGGCCGACGACGAGCTCGACAAGCCCTACCTCGCCGGCTTTGAGTGGGACAAGGAGGAGTCCTGGACGCGGCTGGTTGTCCACCTCCAGAGCCAACCCAGTGCCACCGGCTTCAGCGGTGGTGGCAAGAAGAAGAAGAACAAGAAGGAGGAAGAGTAAACACCCTCCGCCAACCCTACTATCTGTTCCAATAGTTCCTTCAACCTGTAATGTAAGGCCTCGCAAGGTTCCCCGCGGGGCGGCGCCTGGGATATTGCAATGAGATACCTAGGTACATTTTTGGCGTGTTTTGCTCAACAGTGGCTGCTATGCGGCGCACTTTATGTACTCTTCTCACGAATGACAATTATTACTTGCTGGGCGGAGGCTGCGTCTCTGCTCACTTAACTTTGCTCAAAATTTCATATTGACTTGTTTCGAATGACTGCGACATGTTGACAGACACCAGGAATTACCTTGGTGACGAAATATCCTGAATTTTGCGCTTTTTGAAGGGCTTGTGTGTGATACTGGACTGCATGAGGGCTGGATGGAAGCCCGCAGAACCCCGCGCTGCGACAACCCCGCCAGGCGGTACTGGGTCTTCAGGCACGGCCTGATCCGCACGGCAGTCTCGCTACAAGAGTAGACAGAGCGGATCCAAATCGACATTCGGCTGACGAAATCTTCAAAATCGTTCTTTTTTTATTACCATTGTCTTGACTATGTGGCAGGCTGTCTAGCCCTGGCGGTTCCGGCTATGCTGTTTTTGCTTGCCTCTTGAGGGGAGAGTCGGTTGAGTAATGTGCAAGAAATAGGTCGACGAACTTGCATGGGAGCAGAGTCACTGCATTCGGCTTCAAAAATTGCCTGATTTGTTCCAAATATGCGCTCTTGAATCTTCCGCTTTTCGATCGGTTCCTCCAGCATTGCGGTTCCGATTCCATCTGGTGCTGTTCCCGCCCAACCCGGAAGAGTTTGCGGCCGCCAGTTCCCTGGCGCACTAGCAGTTGCACGTGCTGGGTACAGTGCTGTCGTGCTAGTGCGCCTGGTTTCAGAGGCCCGGTATTACGTGACTGGGCCTGGCGGAACACACGGGCATTCACCCACAATGCCTTTCCGGCCTAGCATAACAGCGCGGCTACCCTCGGAATCATGCCCGCACTCCCCGCGGGCGGAACCAAGGCGCATCGACGGCCGCTCCAGGACAGCTTCACCATGACGTTTTCGGGGTGGTCCGCCGCGAATAGCCATTAACAATAAAACTACTGTGCTACGCCGACGTTTTTTTTAAACCCTCATTTTCCTCTTCCCCTTCTTGAATCCCTATTCCCCAAGCAGCATTGTCAATTTTCCAAGACTTGCCTGCCAGAGTCGCCACATTCGTCAAGATGCCCGTCACACAATTCACCACCAAGGAAAAGTACCGTTATCAGAACGGCTTCGGATGCCACTTTGAGTAAGCCACTACTTGCCCGATGCAGAACTTATTTCCGCGCTTCGCCAGAATCAATGCGCAAATCGACAAATCCTGCTTCGGGACCCATTTCCCTTGCTCACACGACTGACACTTCTGCCCCCCAGGTCCGAAGCCGTCGACGGCACTCTTCCCATCGGCCACAACAACCCGCAAAAGCCCCCACACGGCCTATATGCCGAGAAGCTCTCGGGCACCGCTTTTACGGCGCCGCGACACCTGAACAAGCAGACCTGGCTGTACCGCATCCTGCCGTCGTGCGCGCACCCGCCGTACGGCCCGGCCGAGAAGTCGGCCGCGGCCAACGGCGTCGACGGCGCCGCGCTCGACGACAGCCACGGCACCGGCAGCAAGCTGCACTACATCCCCAACCAACTGCGCTGGGACCCCTTTGACCACAACGCGGCCCACGACCTCGACTTCGTGTCGGGCCTGCGCCTCATCGCCGGCGCGGGCGACGCCACCATCAAGTCTGGCCTCGGCATGTACGTCTTCACGGCCGGCAAGAGCATGGACGCCAGCAGCGCCTTTTACTCGGCCGACGGCGACCTCCTCATTGTCGCGCAGGACGGCGACCTCGACATCCGCACCGAGATGGGCTGGCTGCTCGTCCGCCCCATGGAGATTGCCGTCATCCCGCGCGGCGTCAAGTACCAGGTGCACCTGCCGTCGGGCGCCGCCCGCGGCTACGCCCTCGAGCTCTACGAGGGCCACTTCCACCTGCCCGAGCTGGGCCCCATCGGCTCCAACGGCCTGGCCAACGCGCGCGACTTCCAGGCGCCCGTCGCGAGCTTCACCGAGGACTTTGGCGCGACCGCCTCGGAGGGCGGCGGCCGCCACACGGTGACGGTCAAGTTCAACAACACGCTCTTCACGACGACGCAGGCGCACACGCCGTTTGACGTGGTCGGCTGGCAGGGCAACTACTACCCGTACAAGTACGACCTGGGCCGCTTCAACACGATTGGCACCATTTCCTTTGACCACCCGGACCCGTCCATCTTCACCGTGCTGTCGGCGCCGAGCGCGTCGCCCGGCACCGCCGTCGCCGACTTTGTCATCTTCCCGCCGCGCTGGCTCGTCGGCGAGGACACGTTCCGCCCGCCGTGGTACCACCGCAACACCATGGCCGAGTTCATGGGCCTCATCTGCGGCGGCTACGACGCCAAGCGCGGCGGCGCGGGCGGCTTCGTGCCCGGCGGCGCCAGCCTGCACAACGTCATGAGCGGCCACGGGCCCGACGCCGAGAGCCACGAGGGCGCGCGCGAGGCCGCGCTGGGCCCCGTCAAGGTCGGCACCGGCAGCTGCGCCTTCATGTTTGAGACGTGCCTCATGGTCGGCGTCACGGAATGGGGCCTGCGCACCTGCAAAAAGGTCCAGGAGGGCTACAGCGAGGAGAGCTGGGGCGGCGTCATCACGCACTGGAAGCAGCCCGAGGACAAGCCCGTCCGCAGCCACCTTCTCGAGTAAAGAAGGGGTGTGTCGGAAATCGCATGGACCAATTTCTTCATGGAATATTCGCGACAGTTGCTGGACTTGAACTTTTGTTACGGCCTGGGGAAAAAATGAACCATAAATTGTACATAGACGAGCTTGTGCTATACGACCAATATGACTACTAGATTACGTTTTAAGCGCATATATCCGTACTTTGCCTGATGAAGACCCTTGGCGTTGAAAATGTGCCACCTGACATCTCGTGAAATATCGACAAGTCGGTCTGCTCCTGCAGCCACATGACATCTCGTGCCCTCGCAGGGTTGAATAGCTATGCTATGAAGAGTCGGTCTGCTCTTGCAGCCACGAATAGCATGTTACACTGGCATGTCACAAGGGCTAGAAATGCATTCCAGATTATTCGGTGCGGTTGTCCACCCACAAATAGCATGTCGAACGAGCACTGTCAAAGCCGAACTCGTGTATGGACAAGGGCTAGCAGTACACTTTCCGATGGCCGGTGCGGCCTCCCAGTGTCATGTGCGAATCGTACGCCAGCCACCGATATCATGTTACACACAGCATCAAAAGACGTACGTAACCGCTGGCCAGGATTTGCTAAACTCCCTGGAACGTCTCCTTACAGGGGGGATTGAAAAGTGCATCGCGTAGGTCTCGGCCTTTCCGTGATTCTAATACAAAATAATTTGTCTCCCAGTAAACTTCGGCAAACTCTCGCTCCCTCGGGATGTATCAGTGAGCGCCTCCTCACGCATGCCTGCGTACGTGACCATCGGGCCAAGCCAATATTATACCATTTTTTGCCGCCGCCGAGGAACAAAAGATCCCGAAATAAGGCGACGGATGTTAGTGTTAGCTACTTTATATTACACTACTCTTCTTCTAGACAGGCGACAGCCTCCTCGCCACAGAGCTTAGCAACTGCATTGGCCTGCTTGAATCCAAGCAACGGGGCTGTATGCCAAGCAGCCTCGTGTCCAGCTCCCGTTTTGCTCCTTCCTCATTAGGAATTGTCCTTTTTTTTTTCTTTAGAAAAGAAACACCATGGACAACAAACAATGAGCCTTGCCAAATAGGGAATAATGCTGCGGGCCTGTGAGCGTGCAGTGTAAACGACTTGGTGGCTGGAGCGCAATACTGGGGCACAGAGAGAGAGAAAGAGAAAGGAGACAGAAGGCTCTCCTAGAAAACAAAGAAACGTATCTTTTCTGTCTTTCCTGTGTCTTTCTCATGTCTTTTTTTTACTGAGACATGACCGGCCGCTGTTGTGAACTGTTCCGACGCCACTGGCTGGGCGCAGCAGCCGCTCTGTGCGCTTCCTAGGAGCCGTGCCGTGCCGAAAAGAACAACCAAAAACGAAGGAGGGGGGCCTGTTGATCTCAGTCAAGAGCGGGACAGTCGTGAAATAGTGCAGCCAAGTACACGCCAAAGTCTGGGGCAGCAAACGCCGCGCCGTTGGGGTGGGTTCTATAGATGTGGTACAATAAACAGACTGCTTACTGCTGCCGATCTTTTGGAAGTTGGATGGCACGTTCTTTTTTTCTGTCGATGTCTGCATCGGCATTTGGAGAGCTCAGAGCCTTGCCCGCCTCGTCTGGTAGATAAGCTGAGAGCAGGAGAGCCTCGGTTAGTGAGACACACTCATGTAGAACAAGAAAAAGCGACAGTAACACAACGCCCTGCAGCGATAGCTGAAGTGTGTGTGCTAATGGTGCTTATCTCTTGCTAGGGGCAT
Organism: Samsoniella hepiali; assembly: GCA_001455915.2. Taxonomy (NCBI): domain Eukaryota; kingdom Fungi; phylum Ascomycota; class Sordariomycetes; order Hypocreales; family Cordycipitaceae; genus Samsoniella; species Samsoniella hepiali. The sequence goes on along the minus strand of LNDK02000103.1, from coordinate 501,969 downwards.
GTCAAGGATGTCCTGGAGGGTGGGCAAGGTCCATCTCACTCGGAGCGGGGAGTTGCTTTGAGACCTCTCCGAATCCATTACGAGATGGGAATATCGTTGCTCCTTTACTTTTTCGATGCGGGCGTGGATAGCTTCCCCCAAGTCTCTTTTTGCACACAAAATACATAATACACGAGACACTCGACGCAAATGACCGAGGGGACGGTTTGGGAGGCCGGACCCTTGCCGGGCAGCTGGATCAGGTATGGAGGATTGTATCCATATCTGCGACTTTAGATGGGACAAAACAAAAGTTCCTGTCCTCGCTGCCATTGTGCCAATGACCCGGCACCCGCCAAGCTTCAATCTAACTCGTATTGGGGCTTGTCCGCGTTCTTTGATTGGGGGCGAGGCGGGCGGGGATGAAGGGCCAAGAGAAAGAGACATGATCAACCTGGCTCTGGCCAGTCGTACAGCCCCGTTGCAAGAGGCTGTGTCTCACTTGACACGTTTGCCAAGTTGCTGTCTACCCAAATGTTTACGCCATTTTCAGGTCACCTTTTTATTTTGATTCGCATCTCGCGCGGCTGACGGGCAACGGGGGCGGGCGTGTGTGTGTCTGGACAGGGAAGAAGAGAGACATGGCAGCGGTCGCCGCGGGGCACACACAATGATAACCTTAAATTTGCTCGTCGAGTAATATGACTGGATTCATTGGCCTCTTGGGGAAGGATTTGCGCATGTGGCTTGCTCTAAGTCAAAAACAGGACCCCTACTGCCTTCGGTGCTGGAGCCGTAATTAGTGCCAGCACTAAATCGTATGCAGGCGACGGAGGATGAAAAAAAGGCGCCTGCCAAAACAAAAAAAAAAGGACCTCTGCGGACTGCCGCGATCTGCCGGGATGGCAAGACGTGCTCGCCATTTCTCCTCTTGTCTTCACGATAACGTATCGGTACTTTGGAGAGATGGACCAAGTGCCACGCCCAGGAATGATGACATTGCCCAGAAAAGAAAGTCCAGTCGGCGGTGATATTTCCTTGTTGTGTAAGTCCCCCAAGACTTGTCTGTCGTGGTTGCGTCGAACATGACGCCACATGGGAAGCAAACAAAAGGCCCGGATGATGCATAACATGCCTTTAGCGGGCGTGGCCCAGGGCTTTTGCCACGACCGGACTGGGCTTGCTCCTTTTCCTTCGCCGCGGGCGCAGCAGACCTGGTAAGCCAAGACAATGCCCAGCTCTTCAATTCTAGACCGCTGACGGGGAAGGGGGGAGGGAGTGTGTTGCACACACACAAAAAAAAAGTGCGTCCCCCAGTCCATTGGCTCTTGGTTCTTCTTCTTGAGGAACACTGATTGGCCTGTCTAATAAGGCAATGGGAAATGGCATCACGCGTTGCATCAAAAGTCCCCCCCCGGCCCCCTCCCCCCCCCATCCCATGCAAGGCGGACGGACAGCCAGGCCTCAGCTTGAGACGTGTGAGACAAAGCAGAATGACGGCTCCATGGAAAGCGGCGTAACACTATTTAGTGGAACAGCCTCGGAGAGGAGCTAGTCGGTCCCCCAATACGCCTGCAAATCCAGCCTTTTTTTGCTGGAGCCCATCACCGATCTCCCTTCTGCGCGGGCCGGAACTAGCGAATACGTTTTAGCGCCACGGCTCAGAAATATCAAAAGAGCCGCTGTCATATGAGGAACACCCTTTGGGCTTCTCACTTGCCAAAAGTTCCTGCGGCGACCGATCTCCGGAAGACGCAGTTGCGGTGTGGTGTGTGATTGAGAAGTCGCAGTTTTCACATGTCCAGTACGGTGAAAATCATTAGTTTAACATACTGTAAATGTCTTGAATCTGGCGCGACAGGGCCCTTGCCAGCACCAAAACACTACCACTCGGCCCAGCTCCGAAGCAGTAATCACTGTTTCAACGCACTATCTGTCCGTATCTCTTGCCATTCTCTCATGGCGTCTGTCTCTGTGCCACCGAAAACAAAGTACCCCGGCTGTCCTTGGCGAGCAGGATATCCCGTACGCCCCAAGCTCTAGGGGCTGGGCAGCCTACGCCCTTTGAGGAAGCTCAACCCCGAGATCTCTTCCTGTTCGCTGGCGCACTAACCCCACCGCAGTATTGTAGCCTCTTTTGTGTTTTTCAGCCATGCGAACCCCCGCGATCTTGGCGCTGCACTCGCTTCGGCTGAGAGAGGGGGTAGGGGTAGGGGTGGGAGGAGCGTGTTTCTCACGGACACTTGGATGACCTAGACCCAGCCCTGGCCTTTTAGACTTTCCTATATGATGCCTTCAGTTCCCACCACTCCTTTCTGTGTGAAATCAGTTTGTATCCCCTCTCATCGCTCCAAAACTTGGCTTGAATTGTTTTTTTCTTCCCTTCCTGGAGCCAGGAGACGGGACAAGTCATCATGGCGAGATCTGTACATGAAACCCGCGAGATTACCTCGCAAGACCAGGACAATGGCGGTGTTCTTGGTGAGAAGCAGGACATAATGGAGAAGGTGGTGAGTAGAAAGAAATTCTGGCATCGCGAGTCTTTTTCGGGCGACTAACATCGTCTTTTTTACACCAAGGCCTCCTCTGGTTCGGATGAGATGCAAGGCACTCAAACATTTGAGGGGTGAGTTTTTACTGCAGCCAGCTTATACATGCAGCCAATAAAATTGACAAAATTTTGTAGCCATCTCAACGCCACGGAAGATGATCTTCTAGAGGCCAAGGAGCTCGCAGCTTCGATGACCCTCGAGAGTGTCCAAAAGGTACGCCGCCACCACCTTTTCAAGCACATCCCTCACCTGAAATTAACCACGATATTAGATGATGCAAAATGTGATCCTCATCCACGATGGAGACCCCAATTTTCCTTTTGTTATTTTGCAGAAGATCAAGGAATTTCTCTGTACGTTTTACCCTCGCCTCCAAAGATGCCGGGCGGCCAATACCTCCCCTCTCTTGCTTCCCCCGGCGTGTGTGAGATGCGTTCTCTTTGCTAACGAAAAGTTTTCCGCACGTAAACAGCCATCGAGGACATTCTCGAGAACCCGGAAAAGCACGAGCGCCTGATCCAGGAGATGAAGCTCGAGGCGGCGCTCATCACCAACAACAGCCCCTACGCCGAGGTGCGCGCCGCCGTGGACAACCACGACGACCCGTCGCTGCCCGTGTCCACGATTCGCGCCTGGACCATTGGCATCTTCTTCTCCGTCTTCCTCGCTTTTGTGAACCAGCTCTTCAGCATCCGCCTGCCGAGAATCCACTTCGAGACCAACGTGGCGCAGCTGCTCTCGCTGCCGCTCGGCCGCGCCTGGGAGCGCTGGATGCCGCACGTCGATGTCCCGATCCCGTTCACCTCGATCAAGCTGCCGCTCAACCCGGGCCGCTTCAACAAGAAGGAGCACATGCTCGTCGCCATCATGGCCAACACGTCCCGCAGCACGCCGTACACAAACTACATCATCTGGACCCAGGTGCTGCCCCAGTACTTCAACCAGCAGTACGCCCGCGACTTTGGCTACATCTTCTGCAACGCCTTTGCTACCAACTTCATCGGCTACGGTCTCGCGGGCCTCACGCGCAAGTTTCTCGTCTACCCGTCGTACTGCGTGTGGCCCTCATCCCTCGTCACCATCGCCCTTAACACGGCCCTCCACAATGAGGACAATCCTAGCGTTATAGGTCCGTTTAAACGCGTCTGGACAATGTCACGCTACAAGTTCTTCTGCATTACCTTTTCTGCTATGTTTGTCTACTTTTGGTTCCCCAACTACCTCTTTGGAGCCCTCTCTTACTTTAGTTGGATGACCTGGATCGCTCCCAAAAACTTGCACCTTGAAATCTGGACGGGTATGAAGTATGGCCTGGGTCTTTTCAACCCTGTCCCGACGTTTGACTGGAACATTATCTGCTACCTCCACGACCCCCTCATGATCCCTTCTTTCTCTACCTTCAACTACGTCGGTGGGTTCTTTATTGGCGGTCTCATGATTGCCGCCGTGTGGTACACCAACACGTGGAACACTGGTTACTTCCAGATCAACTCTAACCAAATCTTCGACCACTATGGTAAGTATTACAACGTCTCACGTACTCTCAACAAACAAGGCATGTACGACGAGGTCAAGTACAGGGCATACTCTGCTTCATATATGTCTGCTGCTAGCTGTGTCGTCTACGGTTTGTTCTTCGCCGTCTACTCTGCCATCGTCACCCACGTCATTCTCTACCATCGATACGAGCTGGTCATGGGCTTCAAGAATCTCTGGCAGGGTTTCAAGTGGAAGAAGAACAAGACCACCGCCGAGACAGCGGGTGGAGCTGCCGACGACACTATTCGTGCCAACGAGGGCGAGTACCAAGATGTTCACAATCGTCTCATGGCTGCCTACCCCGAAGTGTCAGAGTGGTGGTATTTTGGCATTCTTGTCATCTCCATTGTATTTGGTATTATCGGCATCGCCGCCTGGCCTACCTACACATCCGTTGGTGTCGTTTTTTACGGCATTCTGCTCTGCCTCATCTTCGTCGTTCCCGTTGGTATCGTGGGCGCGATGACTGGTATCGAGGTCACTCTCAACGTGCTCGCCGAGTTCATCGGCGGTATGATTGTCGAAGGCAATGCTCTTGCCATGAACTTCTTCAAGTCGTATGGCTACGTCACTTGTGCCCACGCCCTGTCCTTCGCCAATGATCTCAAGCTTGCCCACTACGTTAAGATCCCCCCGCGCGTCACGTTTTCTGGTCAGATGGTCGCCACCCTTATCTCCACCATCGTGTGCAGCGGTGTCATGAAGTTCCAGATGAACATCAAGGATGTCTGCACAAGCAATGCCCCTATGCGATTCCTTTGCCCCGGCCCTAACACATTCTTCTCGGCTTCAGTCCTCTGGGGCACCATCGGTCCCATCAAGGTCTTTGGTGCCAACGGCCAGTACCGCTGGCTACTGATGGGCTTCCCCATGGGCATAATTCTCGTCCTGATATTCTGGGGCTTGAAGAAGGCCATGCCCAACAACCGTGCCGTCCGGCAGATTCACATTGTCGCGGCCATTGCTGGCCCTCTCAATTGGGCTCCGTACAGTTTCTCGTACGCCTGGCCCTCCGTACCCGTTGCCTGGTTCTCATGGATCTATATCCGTGGTCGCCACCTGGCGTTCTGGTCCAAGTACAACTATGTCCTCTCCGCATCCCTGTCTTCTGCCATTGCTGTCTCTGCCATCTTCATGCTCTTCACCGTTCAGTGGCTTGGTATAAAGGTTGAGTGGTGGGGCAACACCCAAATCTCTGTCGGCTGTGAGAAAACGCCCTGTACCTTGTACAAGCTCGCCCCGGGCCAACGCTTCTACCCCTGGTGGGCCGATGGCGGAACTCCTGCTCCTTGAATACTGTTTTGTCGAGTACGTCGTATATCCTGCGTTGACGTAATGATTTGTGTGCCAAGTATGATGACACTGCTTTGATCTTTATTGTTTGAGCGACGAGGCGGATGAAGATGTGGCGTCCTTTTGATGCTTTTGATGCAGTGTGTATCTCGCAATATTGCCTACTCAGTTATACAACAATCCGAAAATTCCCAAATTGGTTATCAAATATACTCTGAAAACACAATCGCGGACAAGCGCATGATTTTAAGTGCTTTTATTGCCAACTTATAAATAGAGTAGGTGCTAACCCAGTAGTCAGCAGTAGGGCACTGTTCAAAGCTAAGGTGCGGCAGAAGCCAGAAACGAATCAACATCTGGGATGCTAAAAAATCGCCAGAATACAACTGAGCCCCGAAACTCCTAATTCGTGGTACAGCTCTCCATAGAAAACATGGACATGATAAATATATTCGCTATGTTGTGCTCACATTCAACATCCAGAACAATAATCTCTACTCGTCCTTCTCCTTGGTCTCCTCCTCGTCTTCTTCGATGGCCCAGTCTCTCCAGCCTTCACCACGGACCCAGCTGACGCCCTTGCGGAACGAGTTCTGCTGGATAGCCTTGGCATCGCGCTCGTAGACAACACCGGTAATCATAAGCGCAAGGACGAAGACCCAGAGGTCGCCGCCCTTCATAGCGCGCCACCATCGTCTCTTGACACCCACCTTCCAGAGAGAGTTTACGCTTGCACGAGCGCTGTAGAGGAAAGCCATGCGGCCATGTTTGCGCTCGATCCAAGCCCACAAGCCCGCGGCAAAGCCACCAAGGAAGAAGCGCTGAGTCGCCAGCAAGTGGCGAGGGAGATAGGTCTGGAAGAAGCAGATGGAGGCCCAGGCAGTCGAGAGGGAGCCGGTGGCAAAGGCTGTCATGCGCGTCGAGCGCGACAATATGCGCTGCAGGCCGCTAATGGGGTCGTGGTAGAAGCGGCGGAAGCCAGGGATGATGGTCATGGCGGAGTAGAAGAGAACAAAGAAGCGGGCCATGGGCGGGAACGACTTGAGCCAAAAGGTAAGATATGTGCGCGTGCACGACGGATCGCTTGGATGAAGAGCGGCGCAGGAGAGCGATGTGATGAGCGGGTGCGCCTGGGAGGTAAGAGGCGAAACGGCCGTAACCGTGGATGGGAGGATGTTCTTCTTGTTAGGAAACATGGTTGGTGAGATGTAAGCCCTGTCACATCACGTTAGCAGACGCACACTCCATACACCAAGGTTGAAGGAGAGACAACTTACGGCCAGTTGAGTCGCGCCATCTCTGACAGACTGGTGACAACCTCGTCCCTGCTTGGCCACTTGAGGTTCGTCGGGTAGCCCTCTGGGCGGCCGTGCAGGTATACCGGCGCGTTGCCCCAGATGAACTTGCCGTAGCTGTCGGGGAAGCAGTCCTTGTCGAACACGGCCGCGTGGAGCAGCTGGCCAAAGGCCAGGGGCTGGAGCAGCCAGCTGCCGAACCACCACGGCCGCTCGCGGTTCTTGCCCTGCCTGGTGCCCCAGATCAGGCCCTCGCCCTCGGCCAGGTCCCAGCCGTACTCGAGCGCCTTGAAGAGCAGCCAGAGGGCGACGCCGGCGCGCACCGGCGGCGACGGGTAGATGCCGAGCGCCAGCCCGGCAAAGGAGGCGCCGACGGCGGGCGCGTAGGGCGACGTGAGGGCCGCCGCCGTGCGCGGGTTGCGGCGGCGGAACGGCTCGACCGAGGCCTCCAGGAGGTGGGCGCGGAGGCGCGTGAGGAAGCGGAAGAGCAGGCGGTAGAGGAAGAGGATGCTCGACAGCGAGAGGGAGAGTCGGAGGGCGGGCGACTTGTAGAATGGTTGCTTCTGCGCGGGCGTGCTATATTTTCCGCATGGTTAGCTCATTTTTGGCTCCCTTTCCTCTCCCTTTCCCTTTCCCGTTCCCAGTAGAGAGCGCGCACTCACCCGTCTTTAGAAAGCTTCTTGGAGACAAATTCGTAGCCCTTCATGCTGACCCACGACGTCACAAAGACGCGCAGGGCGTGCCGCACCGCCTTGGCGTTGTAGTCGCTCGCGGCGCTTTGCGGCGTCGGGGCCAGCGCCTTTTCGACGGCCGCCGGCGCGGGCGCCTTGCGCCGCAGCGTCTTGGAGCGCGCAATGATATATTTGTGCAGCGCGGCGTACTCGCGCGCCGAGACAGTATACCGGAGCGCATTGCGCATGACGGGATCGACGGTGGTTGCGGCGGACGAGGCTCGTCGCGGGCGACCCGCGCTCGCTCCCTCCGACGAAGACATAATTTTGTGCTTTTGCTTTTTTTTTTTTAGTTTGTCTTCAAGGTTGGTCCCGTCATCAGTGGTAGCAAAAGCGCGAAAAAAGGAAAAATTCAACAGCCCTTGTTTTGTTCGGGGGGTGCGGTTGTTTGTGCCGGCGAGTGTTTGCTGATGCTGATGCGAGCTGGTGCTTATCCCGAGGCAACGGCAGTCGAGTCCCTCCTGCAGCTAGATTACCGGCAAGGGTATCTCGGACCGGGTATGCGAAGTGACGTTTTGAGCCGAGTTTTGTTCTTTTCCCAGCATGGAAGAGAAAGGGGGAGGGGGAAAAAATGAGGACTCGCCAAAATTGATGGCAGAACTTGTCTCGTGGGGAAAGTCAGATTTCACGATGGCACCACCGCGACAAGGGAACAGAAGAGGAAAACACGGTGGGCGGCGGGACCCCAGGCGGGATTGGAATGATGATTTAATCACAAGCAGCCAAATGAACGCCCAGCCTCGGCTTCAGGTGCAGCAGCAAAAGAGCACTAAAAAGGGACGCTATTATGACAATGTGGGGTGAGCTGTCTGGGGTTGGACAAGAGGTACCCGCTCCGTGCTCAGCTCTGGTGACGTAGACAATGTATCTATTGTCCCGAATGCGACAAGACCTTTGTGTTCATCATGTATCATTATCATACTAAATACTAGCTACATGCATTCTGCGTGGCTCGTGAATGGCAGTCCCGTTTGACAGCCCTGTTCCTCCGAGCATCCATCATATATTGTTTGTTCTCATGCGGGAGCCTTCTTTTCAATAGTACAGCACCTCTTCCTCCTGATTCGCAGCACCCTTCTTCCTCCCCTTGTCTGGCCATGCTAGCACCATTTTCCCTGCCCGGTTATTAAGTTCATCATCAACAACCACCATTCCTACCGCTTTTGCCAACGCTTCCGTGCGCGACCTCTGCTCAACCGTCTCAAAAATTATCCTCGTGTCCTTTTCAGTTCCTCCGCCTTGCATCAACAGCAGCCGCAGCGTCTCAAACGCCACGCCCCGAATGTTGAGAGCTGGTACCATCGCTTGCCACACCACAGCTTTGTCGACTCCGTAGGCAAGCAAGACCTTTGCCATTCCATGCGCGTCGCTATCGCGTGGGTATGTTGTCTCAAGAAATCCGCGGCCAAAACTGGTCAGCGTTTGAGGGGACAGGGCTGCCCCCTTGGCTAGCAGAATAGAAGCAACAGAGTAGTTCAACATGGAACACGCAAGGAACAGGGGTGTCTTGTGCCCGCTGTTGCGCTTCTCGATATCAGCTCCGTGCTCCAAGAGGGTCGAAACCAGTTTGGCATCTTCCTCGGGGTTCGCACTGAATGGCGTGCTGGAACAAACAAGATGAAGAGGTGTGGTCCCCACGATATTGCTTGCGTTCGGATTTGCGCCGTGAGAAATCAACAATTCAACGACTTGAGAACCAGAGGTTGGATGCCAGTCGCGCCTTCGGTCACGCGACATGCAGGCTGAATGAAGAGGTGTTGCCCCGCCAGCTGTTCTAGCCATCACGTCTGCGCCTCGCTTTAGCAAATCCTCCACGAGAGCGACGGTCGGAGACCCGGCACACGCATCGTGGAGGATTGTATTGCCGCCCCCATCTGTCTCTAGAGGATACGCGCCAAATTCTAGCAAGAGCTGAGCAATCCTCGGCAGGCCGCGCCGGCAAGCTTCTCGTAGCGGCGATTTGCGATTTGGTCTGATATTTCTGTACCTATTTGGATCCGCTCCCGCTTCAAGAAGCAGCCGCGCAATGCGGAGACGTTCGTCTTCTTGTCTGTGCTCCATCAATGATTGTAAAAACGTGTTTTCTACTCCTTTTACTGAGTCCGCCTCGTGTATAATGTTTGTTAACCCCAGAGCCGAATGAAGCGAGAGCAAAAATTGAACGACTTCCACAGAGCCACGAGAGCAGGCACCATGTAACAAGAGTTTTCCATAGCTAGAAAACCCATTGGGAATGCCATCCATGGCGGATAGATATAGCTTGGCTTCGTCGATGCGCCTCTCTCTCAAGGCAAACGCAAACTGCTTTTCACAGATGCTACGGTGCAAATCATGAGTAAGCAGCATTGTATCAACTTCAAAGCGTTTGTAGAGGTAAGGACTGGGGAGGAGTTTCTCAAGATATCGCTGCTCATCTTCTGAATAAGCGAGTAGTAGCTCCACGAAGGGGGCATTGTCTCCTCGGCAAGCCACCTCTAGCAGCGTTGTGAGCGTTCCCTCGCGTTTCATGTCGAAACCCAAGCTGACAAGTTTCTCGAATAGTTCATGTAGACCTCTCGAGCTCTGACTCGGGGAGCCGTGACCACACCAGCTCCCACGCAGAATCTTGTCTAGCTGTTCATCATCTTGCATAATAGGGTCGAGGTCGGATTTTTCCAGTGGCCGAAGAGACGATAATAGGTCCCAGGTTTCGTCGTGGCCGGCTGCGGCAGCCTCTAGCATTGATATACAGTAGTACCGCGCAGACTTGTCGACAGCCGTAGGACCGCCTTTTGTTTCCAGCAGTCGCTCAAGCAACGCTCGCTGTCCTGTTTTGGCCGCGGTGCAAAACGCGACCTGGACCATCTGCGCCACATGCCCGCACGCACACGCCTCATCCCGTAGAAACACATCTATCACATCAATTTGGCCGTCCGCGGCCGGTTGTGCAATGGCCGCCGCAATCTCTCGATGTTCCGTCGGCGGCAAGTGCCGCAGCAGCAGCGCCACAACATTTGTGTACCCTGCTGCCGCAGCGAAATCTAACGGTGTCAAGAGCACCGGACGGCCGTGCCTACTCGACCTGTCCTCTTCCAAGACTATAATCCGGTCAAAGGGACGCAGACGTGATGGTTTCGTGTGGCGCGGCTGAGCGGGCGTGCCGGCCCGTAGCGCACGGTCGGCCACCGTGAGCAGGTTGTGCTGCACGGCCCAAAACAGCGCGTATTGGTTATACGGCTGCGCATCCGTTAAGTAGAGAAACGAATCGACAATCTGGTACAGCCGACGGTTGGCCTGCGCCAGATGGCTCATGTCGCCGAGCCATAGGTTCCTGGCAATGTCGACGATGAGCTCGGCAGGCAGGTCGTCCAGTCCCCGCTGCACCATCCTTTCCTTGATGTATTGGGGGGCAGGGAAAGGGGCCGACTTGAAGAGAACCCGCCGGAGAACTGGGATTGTCAAAGTTGAGAGTCAAGTTGCAAGAAGAAATTGATGGCTCGGACTGGATGACGTCGTGTTGGTGAGGGGTGTGCTTGGCCTTGACATGGCACACCATGGTTTGGAAGCAAGGCATGTGAGCTGACGGGGCTACAGCGCGAGCTACCAACCAAATCAGCAAACGCCGACTGGCTTGGAGCGTTTGCATCGCAACCATCGGGTAAGCACGCGTCACCGTAAGCGAAGAATAGTATACTCCGATGTTCAAGAGTAAATCAATTCATACAGTTATCGCAGGGCAGTCAAGAAAATCGTCTTTCACCAACCCCAGAGATTATCAGCGTAAATACATGCAGGCCCAGTTTGTCTCCCCAGTTGATATCCTTGTCTCATCGCCCCATCTCTCGCATAAATCAAGCAGACACAAATAACAAGAAAATAAAGACCTGTCCCTAAACGGAGCCCATAAGCAGGTCTCATCATGATATAATCCCTCCAATACTACTCTGCCCCTCACCCAATACCATCCCCAGGCGCCATGGTCCGCCCTAGTCTGCTTCTTCAGAGCCTGCATCAGCCAACGAGCATCAAGCTGACGCCCCCAATCTTGAAATACCCACCAGATACTTATTCAGCCTAGCCTCATCAACAACCTGGCTGCAAAGGCGTGTCGTATCAATCGTACCCCGCCATAAGCAAAAACGTTGGTTACTCCAAGACGCGGATCAGCGTGGGTAGCCAGATAGTCCAATGTGTTCTTTTTTCCGTTTGAGGATGGTCCCTAAATCTGTCAAAGCCAGTCGCAAATGCAATAGTCAAATGAAAACCCAATTGTTGCTGAAATCATGCTAAACTTTTGTCCTTTCATCTTTTCCAAGGGAGCCAGGCGCAAATGCAATGCTCATGTATTGTGCTGTCTTTTGCAGCATGTGCGGATCATCATGTCATTATGTCCATACTTGATACTTTGTCGAATGAATATCAAGGATAATCAGCAACTGGTTCGCCTTGCGGCGCCGGCAGGGGAGACCACTTGCGTCCCAAAGAAGGGCCGTCTGGGTTTCCGTAGGGCAGCATCTCCTCGTGCCAGCCCAGTGCGCCCCATCGCGGCATGCTACGAGGCTCCGGAGCTCTCAGGTTCGCGCGCAACTCCTCTGCGTCCGGAACACGGCCGTCAACGACAGCATCAACTGCCTTGACACGACGCGCCTCGCGCTCGTCCACTGCAGCCTTGACAATGCGGTATCGTGACTCGGCATTGGCCCAGCCGTTGACGTTGCCAGAGCCCGAGGATTCCAAAATCATCTTGAGCTGCGTAAACGGAATGTTGAGTAAAACCCGGGACAGGACCGCATGAGAGACAGGCTGCGCTGGGCGGGATGCCTTTGGTGTTTCGGTCTCAGAGGCAGGGTTGCTCTCGGTAAGGGTCAAATCACCAAACTGAATGTTGGTGAGTTTCTGCGAGCGGCGTCCCTTGCCAAGCTGCACTACTGGATTTTCATCCGCCACGGGCATACTTTGCTGGGCCGTGGGTCGGCTTGGTGTTGGTGGCGGTGGGTGCAGAGGCAGTCTCGCATACTGCACAGGAGCAACCACTTTAGCATCCAGCTCAAAATTGGACGGAAAGCTGTGCACGATAAAAGTTACAACAGCATCGAGGATAATCTTAGAGCCTTCGCCATATCTGTACGCATCGTGGGTGCCCAAATCGGAGTGGCAATCCAACGCAAAATCCAAAATTCGCTCGACAGTCTGCCAGTCGATAAGCTGGGTGGCCACCTCGCATCCACGTTTGGTGACAGGTACCCAGCCGAGCAATTGGCCAGCTGCTGCATAGGAGAGTGCGAAATCGAGCTGCTCGACATTTGAGCCGGCATCAGTCAATTCACCAGACTCAGGATGGTGATTGCGAGGTCCGGGATATTGCAGAAGCGGCATGCCGTAGAGACGTTGAGCTGCCATGTAGAATGAATCGGAGCGGATCCACTTGCTGTTGGTCTCAATCAGCACGGTTTGCTGAGAGCGATCGGGCGGGCTTGGCGACTGTATCTGCTGGCGCAAAAGGGAAGCCAGCTCACCGGATCGGTTGAGGATGAACCTATGGCCAGCAATACGGACTGGTGGCGCGCGATCGTCTAGGTAGCGTAGCTCAAGAGAGCAATCAGACAGCTCCGGGTTTTCAAACTGCTGCTGAGCGTATCCAGCTAGGTGGTCGGCATCATCGCTTGGGGGCATCATGTGAGGCGGCATGCCAGGGTTAGGCATCATGCGGTGAAAGTCGGGCGGGGCAAACATTCGACCAGCGTTTCCTTGCAACTGTTGTTCTTCTGCGACAGGACCTCCATTGCGAATAGGCGCCCGACCGCCGTACTGTTGCTGATTGAATTCTTCCATGGAAGAATGAGAGTCGTGGAAGCTGTGCGGTGCGGATGGGTTGTAGTTGTTGCGATAAGGCAGGTAGGAATCGGGAGGGGCGTAAGCCATCGGAGGTCTTCCGTAGTTGTCAAATGTTGTTACAGGCATCATGTCAGGGCCGTACGGCATCATGGGCGGGAAGCCGTTACCACCGGGTCCGATGAATGGCTGGCGTCCACCAGGGAAGGGCATGCCTGGAGGTGGAGCGATACCACCAGAGTGAGGAGGTGCCGGGCTAGAGCTCTGAGATTCTTGAAAACCACCAAAATGCAAGCTGCTGTTGCTGGGGTGGGCCTGGTGGTGCGCATGGACGTGGCCGTTGGGGGCAGGCTGTCGAGGACCTCTAGGCCCGTCGTCGTTTGCGTGCATTCCGGGCATCCTATTGCCGGGCTGGAAGGGCGGAGGCATGTGGTATTTGGTGGGCGAGACGGCAGGGGGAGGTCGAGACTTGGGGCCTTTGTTGTTTATCGCGTTCGCTGGTGGCACATCGGAGTTAGCATCAAACGAGCCGTTGGCGGAGGGCGCACGACACACTCACCTGGCTTGTAGAGTCGCGGTTCAGTCGAGCCTAGAGGCGCGTTCGAGTTACCGTTTGCTTTGGGGACTTCGTGCTTGACTTGTACCGCAGACGCTGCGGCCTCCGTCGAGCCTCGGTTCGATGATTCGGTCTTGGGTGACTGTGGCTGCTTGGGGGTTGGCACTGCTTTGGTCTGAGCTTGCGACGGGGCAGCGCTCTCTGGAGCTGGTGTTAGCAGAGCAGGCTCAAAACGATGCAGAAAATTATTGAAGAGCTCGAATGAAGTAATATGCAGGAAAATACATGTGCAGTGAATGTCTTACCCAGGCCGTTGGTGGTGTTGCTTCCAGCCTCCGACGTTGGCTCCGCAGCAGCGGCTTTGGAGCTCTCATCCTTGCGAGACTTGGAGTCCTTTGGCTTGTGCTGTTTTCCGTGAGACCGGGCTTCATCAGCCTTTGTTTCCGCCTTGTTCGGGTTCGCAGAGGCAGAAGCAGCAGCCGGGCGCTTGACATAGGGCAGAGGAAGGGCGGGCACCACGGGCTTCTTCTGCGCAGGCTTGCTGTTCGTCGTCGCCGCAACTGGTGCCACAGGAGCAGGAGCAGCACCAGCGGCAGCGGGAGTGGCCTTGCGCGGCTTGGACGAGCCGTTGGCGGGAGCCATGGCGGGCAGAAGGGCGAGCGGGCTGCAGAGAAGCGGCCCTGAGATGGGAGATGTTGCGCAGATGTTGCGGTGCAGGAGGCGAGAGTAGCTATAGACAGTGGCAGGCGAGATTTGGGACGAAATCTGCGGTCGACGAGCGACGGCGGCGGGCTGGCAGTGACCAGTGAGGAGGCCCAGTTTGGCGGGCTAGCAGCCGCTAACAGGGGCTAAAGGGTGCGCTGGTGAAGAGCGCTGAAGCGTATTACAACGGGCGGCTGCATCCGCTGTGACTGGCCGCCACACCCGTTGTGACTGGGCCGCCGCACTCACTACCTTACCGACCTTACTCACTGTAACCAGCCGCTGCAGCAATTCACAGCAGGTTCAGTACAGCAGTCTGCAGGTAGCGCCGCCCTGTACCGAGCCACCTGTTTGGGAGACTCACTCAAACAACTGTGGGGGCGGCCTGTGCGCCTGCAAATCGGAGACGGCCCTGGTCAAGGGGAGCCACTTCTGACTTCTATCCCATTCGATGGGGCACCAGGTGAATAGGTACATTCATAAATACTGAGCATCCTCGTCACTGCTTTGCCTTGCATGCTACCGTGACCTGAATAGCTGGACGGTCCTCTGTCACTCTGCTGAGCTTCGACTTGGCTTTATTGTGGCTTGTCATGGCCATACCGTCTCACCCTCCGCCGCTGCGATGTCGGACAGTGTCGTTGTCCGAGGGTTGCTCAACAACAGATACAGTGCCTTGACACATATTGAGTACGCTCCACACCAGCTAGATCTACCAAACCGTACAGAATTTATGTCACCCCACTGTAGATGCCTGCAGCCTTTGTTCATGTCACCCCATCCCGGTCGCTACAGAATCACTGGTGGTCAGCACAGAAAGCTCACTGCCAACACACTCGGCGTTGACCGTCGATACCCTATGCTTGTGGCATTCCCGAACGAAAATCGTAGTTGGCATGTGTAATTGATATTGATTCGAGTGCCCAGCAGCAGATGCCCAAGGAATTCTGCACATCTACGACTCTGATTTCTACAAGCTCATCGTATTAGTCCGGTCTCTGAAAGGCACTGCTTTCACGCCTATCGGCAAGGATTCTGCGATTATCCTATGTTTAAGCGACCCCGCTGCTCTAGTCTGGCCAACTTCCGAGTTCTCATCCCTAAGTAAGGCCTCCGTCGCCGCTCATCAGTCTCGCAATGAGAACATATACGAATATGGCAGCACCAGCGACAACCAGCTTATTACGTGATATCCACCCCCGACCGGCGTCCCTTTGCTGCACCACGGCGTCAACCACGGCTTGTGCCTGATGGCCGCTCGTCCCAGCAATACCGAGCTGCGGGCCGCATGAAGCGCCGTTATCACCGCCAACGCGATGCCCGGTCGCAGAATCAACCTTATGCTTCTTCATCCACTCCCAGTTTTCAGTATCCACCTGCGCCCATTCGGAGCGGAAGTTGGCGCCGCCGTCGCCCACCTTGACGTTACCCTTGGCGGCCGGATTCTTGGAGAGGGAGCCGCCGCCCGTCGAGTTCCACCATCGCGATCGGGAGGCAAGGAACTTCTTCTCTGTGGCGCTGGTCGACACGGAGCCGGTCGTCATCTCGTCGCTCGTCATAAAGGAGAGCAGGCCGATGAGGATGGTCGACACCTCCCAGGCAGGGTTGAAAGACTTGGGGTGGAAATCGGATATCGAAAGACAGAGTCGCGTAGACGGCTGGAACCGGCCGGATGGTGTGTGCATTCGGATGGCCGGCGGAGCGAATGGGTAGTTGGGAGGGAATATTAAAGTGCCCCAGTACTGGCCGCCGTGGTACGGTGTCTCTTCGGGCCCTGTGATAACATAGTGCCATCTAAAATCGATGATTTGTTAGTTTCTGACGGTAAAATGCGCAGTAGAGCTGTACGCACTCGAGAATATTAGACTCGGAGGGGTGTGCGGTAATGTATGGAGGAGGGTTCTCAGATATCGTCTTGTATTCGCGAGTCAACTGCAACTTCATGTTAGCACTTTAACACCAGAAGACTGCAAGAATCAAGACGTACACGCTTGAAAGCCGCCTTGCTCGCCATGGCTACTCCGAGGAGATGAAATGCGCTGAGGCAAAGGAAAGTCGCGTGACGAGACAACGCTGGGTAAATCTATTTGAAACGTCTCTGAGGGGGAAAAGAGTGGCTGCGCAATGAAATAAAATATCAAGAGAAACACAAAATATGGATACAGATCGTTCTATGCGCCCTGTTGCTGGATTCGGGAAGCGAAGGAGATGTTGGAGGGTATAGATAGCCAAGGCAACGGAGCCGGAGCAAGGCGTCAGCGTGGCAAATAGTTTTGTGGCTGGTGCGATGATGTACCAGCCACACTGACGTGAGTGCGCCACGCGCTGTTGCGTCCGGGCTGCGTCCGGAGTTGTGGGTGGATACACCTCACCTGAGGGTCGTCTGGGAGCTTGGACAGCTTCGCGAGATGTTCCGTCCCTTGCGCAAGCTGAGGGGAATCTTTCGTCAAAAGCGCCAATACCACCTTCCAACAGCCACCAATCAAGAACAATGGTGACGGGAAATAGATCGGCTGCCACCGTACGTTTCCCCCGTATCCACTCATCAAGACCACCAACTCATTGCATTGTGTACAGTCTGCCGGCGGCTTCGATAAACTACACGAAGATGGCATGGATGTCTTGCGAGACGCAAAAGCCCGACCGGAATCCCGCAATGCCGACCAGGAGGCAAGAGAGCGTAGAGTCGCGCAGCTGGTAAGATGGCTTACCCAATTCGAACGAACGATGCGAGATGTTGATCCTTTGCGCCTAGATGCTCGACCAAACGGCCATGCCCATGACCGTCAACGAAGTCAACATCCTCGGCGGTAACAACATTCGACGCCCCTTTCTCAACCCAATCGTGCAGCCCTTGTTGGCCGATCAACCCGGTGCCCCTTCTACAGTGGGAGAAGTGCTAGCCAAACTTCAGGAGGCCAGCGGAAAACTGAGCGCACTGCGTGAGTGCCGCAAAATGCCAGCCGCGTCAACAAGTTTTGCATGCTAAACAACGGGACAGAAATACTTCGAGAGCCACCAGAGGTCTTCCTTCAGCAATCCGACCCGACAGACGCCTCGTCAAACCCGACCGATGTAAATGTCTCCTTGTCTCTCAAGGAGCTGCCCCGCTTCAAACTGCAGACCGGAACCGACGTCGGCAACGGCGAGGGCTCTGCGTATGGATCTCTGCTGTGGCGCAACATATTCGGAGGTGCCGAGATGTTGACGCTCAATGCACGATCGGGCACGAGGACGCGATCTGCCTACAGCGCCAACCTGGGCGCGCCGGTGCTGAGCAACCCAGACATGCGCGTCTCGCTAGAGGCTCTTGCTTCTGCTTCCGAGAAGCCTTGGGCGTCACACGAAGAAGTACTCAAGGGCGGTTCGCTTCAGTTCTCGTGGATCAATAAGCAAAGAGACAGCCATACGGTAGAATACGCTGGTCTTTGGCGACAGGTGACCGGCCTAAGCCAAGCCGCGAGCGCTACGGTCCGTCACGACGCTGGTGACTCTCTCAAGAGTGCCCTCAGGCATACGTTTTATAGGGAGCGCCGTGATAATCCGCAATTACCCCAAGATGGCTACATGGCTCGGTCGAGGCTCGAGCTTGCTGGCGTGGGACCTCTTGGAGGCGATGTTGCCTTTTCAAAGGGCGAGCTCGAGTTGGGCGGCGCAATTCCCATCCCACTTCCCGGGTCCTCACAAAAGTCTGGCATTTCTATTGGCGGCGGGCTCCGCCTGGGCATGTTGTGGCCATTGCCCCTGGGCTTGGACTTGAATGGCAAGGCCCAGCCCAGCCGTATTAACGACCGCTTCCAGTTGGGAGGTCCCGCAGATGTGCGAGGATTCCAGCTCGGCGGTCTGGGACCTCATGACGGCAAGGACTCTGTCGGTGGTGATGTGTTTGCTGCTGGTAGTGTCAACATGCTCCTTCCTTTACCGTACAAGGGGCCCGACTCTGGCCTGCGCTTCCAGGTGTTTGCCAACGGCGGCCGGCTGGTAGCGCTGAAGAAGGTGAGCAAATCCAAGGGTAGCGAAGCCGGCGCGACCTCATCCGGTCTAAGTCCTTCGGCCGTTCGAGATGGCATGCTCAATGCCGTCGCAGACTTGCTGAACGGGGCGCCGAGCGCGGCCGCCGGCGTTGGTCTTGTGTATGCACACCCCGTTGCTCGATTTGAACTGAACTTTAGCCTGCCTCTAGTACTTCGCAAGGGTGAGGTTGGCACAAAAGGGTTGCAGTTGGGAGTTGGCATCAACTTGATGTAATGGCGCAAGGATAGACTACGCTAGATCACAAAGGAGATGGAAGAAAGGGGGCCAGTTCCCATCCATGTATTATATCTTTATTGCCGCCATATCTGAGCAATTCTTTTTCTTGTCTATTTAGAAAGGTGCGGTTGGGTGACGATCTCGCAAATGCTCGCAAATCAATACGGAACCATCGGTACATGTTTCTTTTAAACTGTAAGTTGACTGCCATCGTCTCTGAGATTCCGGCGACCATTCTCCCATCAGTCTACACGTCGTCTTCGTAACAGGCCTGTCGTTGTTCCAACCAACCAAACCTGAGCGCCTGCACTCCATAAATACTAGACATGCACACCCCTTTTCGGTGACGAGCGATCCTTGTTATCTTCGAGCTGTCGTTTGCTCGCCTCTCTGATTGCGCCATTGGCTGGCGATGGGCGAGGACAAGGCACACTCCAACGAGGCCGATACTTGAAAAGAAGGACACATGCCAGCCGCATTACTAATTGCAGATACGGGGTTGTATTTTTACCTCTTCATTCTTAATCACTACTCCGTCCTTTCAAACCCATCGCCAGAAATTTTCCTCCTTTTCCGCCTGAATACGTAGCAATTTTGTGCATTCATGGCGGGTAACGGTAAGATGGTGGGGAAAGCGCGGGTTGCGCGGGGGACGGGACCGCCGCGGTGACGGCTTTGTGAGATTTTCAAGTACGTTAATAAATGGGGACCTCGCTCATGTAGGGCCTCCTTCTTGCGTCTGTTCACTGGCTGATGGTTTTGTAGCGTAGGTTTTTAAACTTTATGTGGCTGTGGAGTTTGCTGGCTGCAGCGGAACAAGGCGCGGAATTTGAGGTTTCGGGGAATTGGACTTGTGCTTTACTTTTCTTTACCACACTAACCTCAAAGTTTCTAGTTGCATCGATGGTGATTTCATTTATCTGTCTCACGTGTCAGATGTACGCCAGTTGGTAAGCCATCCGGCTAGGCCTCAACAGACATACTACACCCCCCCTTCTCTCTATACTGCCAGCCAATGTATCAAAAAGTCATTTTGATTACTAAGAGTCCGCATCTCATTAGCCTTGGAACTTACATGGTGGGATACCATACTAGATTAACCAACAGAGGCAAGAGTTTAATTTCTTTCAATACGCGTATCAGGCTCTCAAAGCGAATACGCACAAGGCTACAACTGGTCACCGGGATCTTGCAGTGGCTCCATCGGCCTGTATTCATGTTTCAAACTGCGCTGCGGTACGTAACACTGCCCTTTGTTTATCAATACTCGTCTGTAAAAGTCCGCGTATGTGCTGCGCCGCCGGATTGGCACAGAGCCTCGTGCCAATGTGACGGGACAACCGGTCTGGCTGCCGAGCCGTGCGCCGACGCAGTTGTAGTGGAGATTTTCTGAATTAGATGTACGTTGACCAAAGTCCACCGGTCACAAACAATGGTATTTTTGCCTTGCCACGGGGCTGGGGGAGTGGGCGCCGCACGGTGTGGACATCCGCTTCTGCCCGCGGCGTGGGTTGCGCGGGATGCAGAGATAACCAACAGTAGCACGGAGCGATGAGATTAGGCTACATGGCAACATATCCCTGAGAATTGCATATTACTTCGAACTTTCCTATTTCTTTTGTGCGATTTGATCTTCTCATTCTACCTTGTTTGCTTTTTCACCTTTCAGGGCTACCAGAGGTGTACTATTGCCGTTCGGGCGGCCACTTACACCTTGGCGATGCCAACACGACTACAATAAATCGACTGGATATTTCATATGTTTCGAGCTCCATTAAGATTACGTTGCCTTCATAATTACCAACTACAACATTAGCATCATTTGACTGCCGACTTCGCCAACATGTCTGGCTATGGTCCCAAGGCCAACACTGACGACGGCACGCCCGTTGCCTTTCCAACTCTCGGCCACCACGGCGACGTCTCTGACGACATTTTTGACACTCGCCAACACTCGCCTGCCGGCACCCTTCACCAGGATGAAGACACCGAGACAGCGGAGATGAGCCGCCGCACCTCGGTCGTCCAGAACTTGGCGCGCACCTTTTCGCGCGACGCCGGCTACGAGAACCCGTTTCACGCCGACAAGGAATCGCCCCTCAACCCGTCGAGTCCCAACTTCAACGCCCGCGCGTGGGCCAAGGCCATGGTGCAGCTGGCCCGCGGCGGTGACGACGATGGCGGCGGCGGTAGCACGAGCTTCCGCGCCGCGGGCGTCGCCTTTCAGCACCTCAACGTCCACGGCTACGGCTCCGCGACCGACTACCAAAAGACGGTGGTCAACACCTGGTTCAGCCTGGCCGGTCTCGTAACGGGTTTCCTGCCCGGCCGGCGGCGCTCCAAGATTGCGATTCTGCGCGACTTTGACGGCCTCGTGCACCCAGGCGAGATGCTGCTGGTCCTCGGGCCCCCCGGCGCCGGCTGCTCGACGTTTCTCAAGACCGTTTCCGGCGAGATGAACGGCATCTACGCCGACGGCGGCACGTACCTCAACTACCGCGGCATGGACGCTAGGGAGATGCACACGCACCACCGCGGCGAGGCCATCTACACGGCCGAGGTCGACGTCCACTTCCCGCAGCTCACCGTCGGTGACACGCTCGGCTTCGCGGCGCGCGCGCGCCAGCCCCGTCGTCTGCCCGCCGGGCTCGACCGGGCGCGCTTCGCCGACCACCTGCGCGACGTCGTCATGGCGCTGTTTGGCATCGCCCACACCGTCGACACGCGCGTCGGCAACGAGTACGTCCGCGGCGTGTCGGGCGGCGAGCGCAAGCGCGTCACCATTGCCGAGGCCGCGCTGTCGGGCGCGCCGCTGCAGGCCTGGGACAATTCCACGCGCGGCCTCGACTCGGCCAACGCCGTCGAGTTTTGCCGGACGCTGCGGCTGCAGACGGAGCTCTTTGGCACCACGGCGTGCGTGTCCATCTACCAGGCGCCGCAGGCCGCCTACGCCCTCTTTGACAAGACGCTCGTCATCTACGAAGGCCGGCAGATTTACTTTGGCCCCGCGGCGGAGGCGAGGCAGTACTTTGTCGACCTGGGGTACGAGTGCCCCGCGCGCCAGACGACGCCCGACTTCCTCACGTCCATGACGTCGCCGGTCGAGCGCCGCGCGCGCCCCGGCTGGGAGACGAGGGTGCCGCGCACGCCCGACGACTTTGCGGCGGCGTGGCGGGCGAGCCGCGCGCACAAGAGCCTGCAGGCGGAGGTTGAGCGGTACAAGGTCAGCCACCCGATCAACGGCCCGGACGCCGAGGCGTTTCGGGCCTCGAAGCGCGCCCAGCAGGCCAAGAGCCAGCGCAAGGCTTCGCCGTTTACGCTCTCGTACATGCAGCAGGTGCAGCTCTGCCTGTGGCGCGGCTGGCTGCGCTTGTCGCGGGATCCCGGCCTGGTCATTGGTGCCGTCGTGGGCAACTTCATCACGGCTCTCATCATCGGCTCCGTCTTTTACAATCTGCCCGAAGGCACATCAAGCTTCTTCCAGCGCGGTGTCCTGTTATTCTTTGCCTGCCTGATCAACGCATTCGGTTCTGCTCTCGAGGTAAGCCACACGAGCGTGCCATTCTCTTCACAACACCGCTTGCAAATCTTTGCTAACTTGAATGATGTCATCTAGATTTTGACATTGTACGCTCAACGTCCCATTGTCGAAAAGCACGCGCGCTACGCTCTGTACCATCCATCGGCCGAGGCAATCTCCTCCATGATTTGCGATCTCCCGTACAAAATCGTCAACGGCATCACCTTCAACGTCACGCTGTACTTCATGACGAATTTGAGGCGCGAGCCCGGCAGCTTCTTCTTCTTCCTGCTCATCTCGTACACCGTCGTCTTGGTCACATCCATGCTCTTCCGAACTGTCGGGTCTGCCTCGCGGTCGCTTTTCCAAGCCATGGTGCCGACGGCCTTGATCATCATTGCCCTCGTCATGTTTACAGGCTTCGCTCTGCCGCGCCAGTACATGCTGGGCTGGTCCAAGTGGATTACCTGGATCGACCCTCTCTCGTACGCGTTTGAGGCGCTCATTGTCAACGAGTTCCACGGCCGCGACTTTCCCTGCGACAACTTCATCCCGCAGGCCACCGTGGCCGGGTACGAGAATGTCGGCGGCATCCACCGTGTCTGCAACAGTATCGGCGCTCTCCAAGGTGCCGAGTTTGTCAATGGCGACCGGTACGCCGAGCAGGTGTTCAGTTACAGCTTCAGCCACCGCTGGCGCAACTTCGGCATCGTCTGCGCTTTCATCGCCTTTTTCCTCGTCACCTATCTCATTGCTGCGGAGCTCGTCTCAGAGGCCAAGTCCAAGGGTGAGGTGCTCCTGTACCCCCGCGGTCGCAAGCCTGCTTCCGTTGCCGCTGCCGAAAAGCGCGGCGACGCCGAGGCCGGTGGTGCCCGCACCGGATCGGGCAATTCTTCGGACTCTGACACGGATGCCGTTATCCAGAGGCAGACTGCCATCTTCCAGTGGCACAATGTGTGTTATGACGTAAAGATTAAGAAAGAGACTCGCCGGATCTTGGATCACGTTGATGGATGGGTCAAACCCGGTACCCTCACTGCCCTCATGGGTGTCTCTGGCGCTGGTAAAACCACACTTCTCGATTGTCTCGCCGATCGTACCTCCATGGGTGTC
This sequence comes from Samsoniella hepiali, assembly GCA_001455915.2. Lineage (NCBI taxonomy): Eukaryota > Fungi > Ascomycota > Sordariomycetes > Hypocreales > Cordycipitaceae > Samsoniella > Samsoniella hepiali. Next base: position 478,627 of record LNDK02000103.1, on the reverse strand, counting down.
ATTACCGGGGAGATGCTCGTCGACGGTAAGCAGCGCGATATGTCCTTTCAACGCAAGACGGGCTACGTCCAGCAGCAAGATCTCCACCTGCCCACTAGCACGGTCCGCGAGGCCCTCAGCTTCAGCGCTTTACTCCGTCAGCCTGGCCACGTGCCTCGCGCGGAGAAGCTCGCCTACGTGGACGAGGTTATCAAGCTGCTGGACATGCAAGACTACGCCGACGCCGTCGTCGGCGTGCCCGGCGAAGGCCTCAACGTCGAGCAACGCAAGCGTCTCACAATTGGTGTCGAGTTGGCTGCCAAGCCGCCTCTTCTGTTGTTCGTGGACGAGCCCACGTCTGGTCTTGACTCGCAGACCTCCTGGGCCATTTTGAACCTGCTCGAGAAGCTCACCAAGGCGGGCCAGGCGGTGCTCTGCACCATCCACCAGCCCTCTGCCATGCTCTTCCAGCGCTTCGACCGTCTCCTCTTTCTCGCCAAGGGTGGCAAGACGGTCTACTTTGGCGACATTGGCGAGAACTCGTCCACCATGGTCCGCTATTTTGAAGGCATCAGCGGTCTCAGGTGTCCAGACACGGCCAACCCTGCCGAGTGGATGCTCGAGGCCATCGGCGCCGCTCCAGGGAGCAAGACCGACGTCGACTGGCACGCCGCCTGGCGAGCCAGCCCCGAGTACGAGGCTGTCCAGGCCGAGCTCGAAAGGATCAAGGCAGAGAGAGTTGGTACCTCTGAGCACGGAGAATACGACGCCGCTTCCTACCGCGAGTTTGCCGCTCCGTTTTCTCTGCAGCTCCGCGAGAACCTGGTCCGCGTGTTCCAGCAATACTGGCGCCAGCCCACATACATTTACTCCAAGGCTTCGCTATGCGTCCTTGTCGCACTCTTTGTCGGCTTCGTCTTCTTCATGGCCAAGAACTCCATGCAGGGTCTCCAGAATCAAATGTTTGCCGTCTTCCAGCTTCTCACCGTCTTTGGCCAAATCGTGCAGCAGTCGATGCCCCAGTTCATCATCCAGCGAGACCTATACGAGGTGCGGGAGCGCCCGTCCAAGGCCTATTCGTGGATCGTCTTTATGCTCTCGCAAATCATTGTCGAGATTCCGTGGAACGCGCTGATGGCTGTATTCATGTACTTTTGCTGGTACTACCCCGTCGGTCTGTATCGCAACGCCGAGCCTACTGACGCTGTCCACGAGCGGGGTGCATTGATGTTCCTCTACCTGGTTGCCTTTATGATCTTTTCTGGTACCTATTCCACCATGGTCATTTCTCCGTTTGAGACGGCTGAGGCCGGCGGCAACGTTTCCAATTTGTTCTACACCATGATGCTTGTGTTCTGCGGCGTCATCTCCACCAAAGAGCAGCTGCCGACCTTTTGGCACTGGATGCTGACCGTATCGCCGTTTCGATATTTGGTGTCGGGTATGCTGTCGACGGGCGTGGCCAACACGATAGTGACCTGCGCCGACAATGAAATTCTCATTATGCAACCGTATGAGAACCAGACCTGCCAGCAGTATCTCGGTGCGTATGCATCCGGTATGGGCGGTAGGGTCCTCAACGGCGGTGCTACGAGTGACTGCCAGTTCTGCCCCTTTTCCAGCACCAACGGCTACCTCGCCAATCTCAATAGCAACTACTCTGATCGCTGGACCTACTTTGGCGTTATTTGGATCTACGTTGCCTTTAATGTCGCCGCGGCCCTCTTCCTCTACTGGCTCGCCCGTGTTCCCAAGAACAAGTTTAAGAAGGGCGAGGAGGGCCAGAAGTCTGTCAAGAAAAGCAGCGAGAAGTCGTAGCGATTCAATATCTACTTCTACGTTTGCCATTCCTTTTCCAATATTTTTCCTTATACTATAGAAAATGTTCCGGCTGTGTCAAAACCTGCCCTCTAGTTTTATGTTTATAGATTTTGACTTTTATATATGCATAATAATTATACTATGTATTCGCAGATTCACTATATATGCGATGGATTTCTTCGGCAGTACTCTGATACTCTCTAACTGTTTTTGTGGCAGGATTTGGAATGAACAGTATCGTACTTTCGATGTTACCTCTTCAGGTAGAGTGCAATCGACGGAACGCTACTGAAACTCCATGCGTTATGCTCAGGCGGAAGTTCTCGGTACACTGATGTAAAGTATATGTTCTATACAAATTGTGTTTCGCTCAAAATACTTTATTCTCGGGCACAATGGCGGTTTTCAGGGCAAATCTGTGTGCACAGCTTGCCTTGTATTAATGGCATGTAGACAGACACAGGATGGAGTCCATCATTCCAGCAGAAGCTGTCAAGAATGGCAGAACAATAGATGACGTCGGGGATTGATTTCAGTTTATTATCGGGTCAAAACGAGTTAAACCAAAACAACAAATAAAACGGCTTTTATAGCCATATAGACGCATAAGAAAACAAATGACGAGGAAATTGTCGTGGAGTAGGGGTACAGGGTAGGCTTGCAAAGTTTGATGATTGTGGCGCCGTTAGAAAATTTGTCGACCCGAGGGCCAAAAGAACAATGTTCACACAACCAACATGGGACGGATTAATCTTCTCTTGCTACGCTTCCTCCAACCCATCTTGACCCCTTTCGATCCCTTTCGGTGTTTACCGCGGAGGACGTTTCGAAGCGCAAACAACCCACCGACGCCGGTAACACCAGGCCGTTTCGAAACAGGCTAATAACTAAAAGAGCACCTTGCGTCCCGAGGTCGGCACCAAAACTCAGCATCCTTGTAATAAGATGGCCCAGCCAGTAAGCATCGCCTGCCCGCCACTGCGAGAACTACCGACTTTTGTTTGTCCTCCATTCCAGGCTCCAGGCGTAGCCTAGCCAAAAGCAGCATGGGGGAAGGATTCTCAAGGAACAGACAGCCCTGTGCCGTTCCAAAACGCGCGCACAAGCCTACGGAAGATCAACACTCTCTACAATAATAGCAACATGCTCTCTCCCCTGTGAGCGAGCTAAATCGCTGAAGAACGCAAGATTACCGGCACGCGAGTAGCAATGTTCTAGTATAGTCCCGCAAACCAGCAATGAGCCGTCGTTGGGTCTAACCGGCTTGACACGTGGCGTGCATGGAATATTAAAAACCGCAACGAACTGGAGGTTTTGTGGAGGGTGACCCAACCCTCGTCGTAATCCGGTCCCGTCGCATGTAAAATCCATCGCAAAGATATAGCTGAGCGCTTCTAATAAGCGTGTGCATAGCTGAGCTCAAGAGGCAAACTGCGCTAAATTAGTGACACCATGATCGAAATGAGAGGAGCATTTTTTCCGAAGACGCGTCGTCAAGCGCGTTTCGGCCGCTGCTTGTTTTTAGGTGCAAGAAAAAAGAAAATACCGCTGCTTCTATCATCGTGTCACGTCTGATTTCGGGAATAACTGCCCTCGATGCTGTGTCGCAGAGGGGGGAGCAGGGGCGTGTGCTTTGCCGACGGCTAGATCTTGTCGGACCAAACTCATAAGGCCGCTATTATATTATATTTCGAAGCGCATTCGTTGATCTAGCAGTGAGATAGGAGCGACCGGTCAAGCTTGGCTGTGAGCTCTGGCGAGCACAGCGGGTTTGCGAGGTAGATCGACATTCGGAGCAAATAATCCACTGTTTGTACCCCGTACTACATCTTTCGATTTATCAACCACTCAGAGAGCTCAGCGACGCAGTCAGCGAGCATACTTTGCCATGTGCGGAGGAGTGGCCAAGTTGGCTGCATGGCTGTTCGCCCAAAATGCGGCGTTTCATCTTGATGACTACCTCGGACCATGTCGGGAACCGTGGGACGAGTTGGTTCCCAGCTGGATGGACTACACGGTTCAGCCCTGTTCCATTGCTCTAGCAGGATGTAGGGAAACTAGCTGGGTTAGTCTCTGCCAAAGCCACATGCCATGTAGCATGGTGCTTCACACCTGGAGTAATATTTCGGCGATTCTGACAACAAGGGGTGGGCAATGGACAGTCTGACTCGGAGATGGCCAAATTCTAGCCCACCATTAGCTCAAGGTTGCCCCTAATCCGAAAGAAGTTTGGGGCCAGGAACAGCTCTGTGATTGGCACGGGGAACCCACAGGGCAAGCCGAAGCTCAGGGGGCCAGTGAACCTTTTATTCTGTGTGCGGCATCGGGGAAAGTCTGCCCCTGAGAGGCGAGAGAGGGATGGTTGCCGAAGGTGATGGGTGTGTTGGAGCAAATGGGATCAAGGGTTTGCGCCTTGCTGCACGCATAAACCTTATTCGCGCCAAGACCCAATCGTTGGAAATCTCCGTCTTCTAGGACATCGTTGGTGGGTGTCGGTAAATGAAGCAAAGCAGAGTCTGGGAACGTCGCTGAGCGGCAGCTGTTGCGCTGTGATGGTTGCGCTGAATAAAGGCATATGACGCCGCCCTCTTGTGTGCCACCATGGTAGCTTTGTCCAACAGAGGCAAATAGGGGCAAGAAAGTACTGCTACGCTTCGATTGGAATTGAAGATCAATTGCGTTGCTGGCATCGCCGAGATGGTCTGCCGGGAGTGGCTACTGTTATTGCCACCAGCCACACTGCCGTCCAAAAAAAGCAAACCAATTGCTGTCCTCCTACCAACGAATGATGATGGTGCTTGCTGTCGAAGCTTTTGGTACCACCACCAGGGCCGCCTTTGATTCCACAAGAGTACAACATATCCGAAGGCTGAAAAAAAAAAAGGAATAATAGACGAAAAATCCAGCCTCGGCTTCAGACAACATGTCTGTGCTGGCAGTTGGTACGTGTTTTGACGTCCTTGATTTTTCTTCCTTTTTGGCTCATCTCTTCCCTCGCTGGCGTCTTTTTTTTGTTTCTTCTTTCCGCCACAGAGTGGTCCTCTGGGCCCCGAAATTTGATTGACTCGTCCCATCATTCGAAACTTTGTTTTGCGGCGCACCGACTCCTCCACATTGTTTTATGACCTGAAGGCTGCCCTTGAAGGGGCACATGCGGTGGTGGGGTTGACCACTTGCGGCACCCGTAGTCATTAATAATTCTTGTATCATGCCATGGTGCTGCCGGACTGGGCGAACGCCACAGAGCCAAGTCGGTTACTGATTGATAGGGCCAGGATCATGATGTCGCTGAGAGACGTTGCGAATTGTTGCGAATATGTTGTTGTCTCGTTCGCTTCTCTTGGCCTTTTCAACGTGGCAGAATGCCCGTGCGTGCATACAGGAAGGAGGCTAGTGTCTCGTACCTATCAAGTAACGTAACGGTGAAAAAAGCAACAAGATAGTATGCGACGGTGGCAACAGGAATATCGTGCGAGATGAAGGCGCCCAGCTGGATGCTGTGCAAAGACTTGATCGTCGACGTACGCTGTTGTCCGTCGGCGGGTTCAACGGCCCCAGCAAGGCATCTCCGCGATGCAGCCACGCGGCTGTAAATGCCGTCTGTGTCGTTTTTGCTATTTCTTGAACCCGAGTCCACGGCGGCCTGGAAGAAAGAAGAAAGGCTCAACATGGCTGCATGTATTGGGAGCTTGCTTGGCGCTACAAGTTGGACGTTTCGACAGCGACAGGCGGAAATTACCTGTCTCCGAACGACTCTGAGATGTCGACAAGGAACAGTTGCAGTTTTTGACGGGCAATGCAAGATCCAAGGCGCAAGCGAGTGTAGAGATCTACTAGTTGTCACCACAGTCAATCAATCGGCCAGACTTGCTGGGGTAAGATTGGACGCTAAAACCAGTGTTCCAAACTACTGGCGCAAGAGTAGGCCGTCTTGGCCTCGTGCACTTGTCTGGGTGAATCATGCATCCCGTAATTTGGGTAGCTTGAGTTGCCGTGGCGGAGAAAAAAGAAACCGAGACAGAGAGCACCGAGTGGGCTTAGTCGATGAGATCCTCGAAGATGTGGCCCGTCCGTTGTTTCGCATTGAATGTTGTTAACTTGTTATTGGTGTTTTGCAAGCCATGTTGAATCAAGGGAGCAAGAAAAAACGGCTCTCAGGTATTTGATAGGGTGGCATACAAGGTGGGAAGCGGGTTCTAGAGCGACCCCCTTGGCGGATTTAGGTCAAGCTAGAGCGGTCCGGGGGTCCAGCAAATATTTACTGGTTGTGTAATCCATACTGGTGCTAGTGGTTAGTGCGATGCGCTGCAAGGACAAAGTACATGCCAGCACAGTGTGTGTTTTTACCGACGTATTGGTAAGATGCCTGTTGACGAGAAGCTGCCAGCTGGCAATGTGGACCTGGGCAAACGGCGACTGACGGGCCGGCAAACGCGGCAGCTGACAGCAAGCAAGCAACGACGAGCTTAGGCGAATGAGCCATAGCTTGCTGGCACAGACAAAGAACCGGCTCCTAGAGAAGACAGGGGTGGTTCTCCGTTTGCGCTCAACCGACACCGTCTTGGTCGTTGCGCACGCCCCTTTCGGACCTGGGTCAAGGGACGGGCCTGCTCATCAACGCACGGTGCTATGGACTGTACTGGTACATCTGACGTAACCGCTGTCCTCATGCAGTGGGCAGCTCATATCGGCAGACATTATATTGCTTCACTTTTTGCGTTGCATCTCTCGTGCCGGCTGCAGCACTATCCTGTATCAATATACGACCTCTCGTGCCACCTCCGCCACCACTAGTATGGCAGTATCAGCACGCTGTTTGGCTGTGTCGCTTGGCCTGGGGGTGTCCTCGACCCACATCTGGGGAGTAAGTGCCTGAGACTAACCGCAGATTGCCTGGGACACTGGCATTCTTCCGCTCTGGAGGTACATCTGTCGGTGCTGTGGTATCTGAGGGGGCTACCTGAACGGATACACAGGCTTCCTCATCGAGGCGAACGCCGCCAAACCGCCAAACCCCCCCTGGCACCACCACCACCGCCGCCGCTGTGTGAGCCACTATTTAGAAATGCCCCAGTACCACCCAGGTTAGATGGGTACTCCTTTCGCTACAACAAATACCTGCATTGCTGCACTATGGTGGCTTGTACTCCAGTAGCTCGCTGTACCTGCTGCGTAGCGCAGCCCACCTGCAGCCTGCAGGCACAAACCGCTTCCCCTGGACGGCCCGCCACCCACCCACCATAAACCCACGCCACACCCCGGCTCAGGCACCGTCTCGCTGGGCTGGCTCTTCCCCCAAATTTCCATCCCGGTCCTTGCTGCACCACTCGGACGCGCTCACTCATTTTTTTCCCTCCCCTTCTCATATCTCCAATCCTTACTTGCCCAGCCTGCTGCCGACTGCATTTTGCTTCCTGTTGTTGCCTTTTCTCCCTCTCGTTTCTTCGTGGTTATATCACGCCCGCATGCTGCTCGTTTCCACCGGTGCGACCCCCCTGTGTCTTGGCTCTACCCATATCACAACGTTGTGCTTATATTTTAGATCTGCAGACCGAGATTCCACCCAGCTACCGGAAACGCTCCCTTCAATTACAGCAATTGCAACCCGCCTCTCCTACGCTCGTCCTACGCTCGCCCAGACTGCGAGACTTGACAAGAACAACTTTACCCAGCGTTGACTTTGACAACGGCTTTTGTTCAGCACGCCACACGCCCCATCCGTTGCCCAACATTAAGCCTTGCCCGTTGGACGCGTCAACTTCCGGATCGACCTTTCCCAGAGATTGTGCAGCTAAAGCCTTATGCTGGCTGCTCTGCGCGCCTACCCCGTTGTCGGCTTACCGTACCGAACAGAGCAAGCCCTTATCACGGTGAGTTTTTTTGTCCCACCATGTTCGCAAGGAGGTAGAGGGGACCAGGCGAGACTGGAGTTGCTGCTGCGTGCGGCGCTGGCTCTGGCGCCGTACACCCGAAACCCCAATGATGCTGCTGCTCTGTCAATGCATTCCCGTGCTAACTGCAACTATGCAGGGCTAGTCTGCTCAATACGCGCCGAAGCCGTCATCACACTGTCTACCCGTACCCTCCGCCTCGGCTAAGTTACCAGGCAGCAATTTACCGGATAAATACGACACAAAACTAGCATCCATCTAAAATGAACCGATTCCGAACCAAGAAGCGCACCAAGGATGAAGTGTCCGCCCCTCGTCCTTCCATGGACAGTGACACTACTGGCCCCTTCAAACTATTCGGCAAAAAGAAACTGCCAGACAACGAGAGCAAGCAAGACCTGGATCTTGACGCTGCCCTTCCCTCCAGCGATGATTTCCGAACTAGTCTCCTCATGACTGGCCTTTCAGCCCGATTTTCTATGCTACGAGAACAAGACGACCCTCATTCAAAGCTCGGTAAAGCCAGCGATGATAGCGTACTCTTTCCCAAGCGCCAGTCGAGGCTGATGGACTTTGGTTACGCTTCTGGCTTGCAAGACATTGCCGAGATAGAATCTCTCCAAGCCGCGTCTCTTACTCGCATCAACTCGCACGGATCCGACGATGATGCTGGCAATATCATGGACAGATCCCGACCCAACGATGGAAATAACCTGTTCGGTGGCCGCCAGAAAATCTACCGTATTGGTGCTGGCGCCAAGGCCGGAAACAATGGCATGGGAGGCCGCATTTTGTACGACGAGGACGTTGCCAAGACAGCCTTCCAGAAATGGAGGCAAGCGGAGAGAGAAAGAACTTCCTTTGAGGATAGGGTTAGTGACACATTGGAGTTTGACTCTACCTTCGACTACAACAGAAAGCGCGCCACAAACTCGACAACGTCGTCTGGGGCGTCAGCCGGGCGCAACTCTACCGCAGCCACGTCGATTGCGTCCCAAGTCCCCTCGACCAGGGATGGCCAATCCGCAATACCATCTTCGGCCAGTAATGTGGAGCGAAGCTTCACACGCACCAGACGGCTATACGAGCAGGGCTTGACGCAGGACTTGCAGAACCAACAGTCTTCTGCCGTTTCCCGCATGGATACGTTGTCCAAGTCTCACCGCAATAAAAATACCCCGGATGGCATGCCCGCTCCTTCACCAACAAGCTCGACCTTTAGTGATCGCGTCATGGAGAGACGTACTCTTCTCACCAAGGGTAGTGCACCCAACCTGCGATCTTTCACGCCGCCCATCTCGGGTTCTTCTCCGCAGGGTCTGCCCGAGCCTGTTCCGAAGTTCCCAACCGAGCATAGGACCAACTTTGGTGTCAGCCCGCCCTTGAGTCCCCCCATCAGCGAGGCAGATGACCACCATCCCATGCTGCCAATTCAGCCCAATGATAGGGGAAAGGCAACAGCCATGGGCGTGTTTAACAGACCTCTCCAACAATACGACGACTCTAAATTTGCACAACGCCAGCAGCAGATGCGCAAAGGTCGTGATGCGTCTGATAACCAGAGCCAGACTGGTGCACGATCTTCGCACGATGCTAGTCGATCCCGATCATCTTCGATGCATCGCGGTCTCCGCGACCGCGTAGACGCTACTCCGAGCACGGCTGAGCGTTCGAGCAAAAAGGATCTCCAGTCAGCTTCTTTCTTCGATGACAGCGACGATGGTTCTGGGCCTAACGGCTACTCCAATTTCGCTTCTTCAATAGGTGCCCAGCTTAGTGTTGAACGCCCGAATGACGAGGACCACCCTGCCTTCCGGAAATCAGCCCTGCCAACCCCGCTTTCGTTGTCATCCAGAGCATCCGATGACAACTCATCAGTGGAAGACAAGGCCGATTTGGAGATACGCGTGATGCTTGAGCCCCCAGAGGACTCGCCTACTCTTGGACCTGGACCAGACGCTGGACTGAGCGGAATGGTACGACAACATCTCCGTGGTGATAGCAATGCTTCTTCTATATATGACATGGCTGCTCAGACGCCGGATATCATTTCACGCCAACCGTCTGGATCGCCAGATTCCAAGCAAACAGGTAACCATGATCGCAATACTAGCTGGGGACTGAATGAGAGCGAGTTCGCGACGGAGAGCGGCACATGGACGCCGACCCCCAACCCGACAAAGCCTACAGCTCGCGGAGAACAAGATGAATTTGCCAGACATCTGGCAGATGGAGCTCGTCGAGTGCGCGAGAAGCTGACATCGTACGCTGAGCCTGATAATGAACAATCACCACCACCCGCGCCGCCGCCTGAATCAACGAAGGAGCTGGCTGGTACCAGGAATAATGCACTTGGCATCCTTCGCACCAAGTCAAGCCGCACGTCCCTGTTTGATCGTGGCCGTGACCGAGACAGCGATCCCAAATCAAAGAGCGGGAAATCCCCGGCACCTTCGACCAGAAAGACATCTGGTGAAAGTACTCCACAGGAACCTCCCATGCCACTGCCCAAGGATGAAAACATGCATGCAGGTCTGAAGGCTTTCCGTCAAGCTAGAAGGGAGCTGCAGAAGATGAAGGAATTGGAAGTTCAACAGCGACGACATGGCGGCTCGCCTCAAAAGCCTAGCCCGCATTTTGACCGCCCGACAGCCGAGCGAACAATCTCTCACGACCGGTCCGCATCCCCTTCGCAGTACGAACAAGTCGGCTTTTCGGGGAGAGGCCAGGCCGCGTCGGAAAGGGATCGCAGCGGATCGGAAAGCAGCCGTGATGAGCATGAGCGCCAAAGACGTATGGCTCCCCGTGGTGTCTCGTCTTCCAGCGATACCCGCACAAGGATGTTTTCGCACGCCAGCAATCAATCCCCAACAACGAGCAGGAAGCGAGATATTTCTGAACCTACGTATCTCTCTGACCGCCGATTTCATGCCTCGAGTCTCCCGGGAGCTACTGTTTCCACCCCAGACCTGCATGCCCCGACTGGTGCCCCTCCACTGCCACCCATCAACCCTCGTCGCAAGAATGGCGATCAAATCGGAGAGCGTTCCCGCCAGTACCCCCCGCCGCCTACTCACCGACCCCCCATCCCCCATGCCAACATTTCGAGCAGCAGCCTGCCTGGAGGCATGATTTGAAGTCAATGAAAAGCGATAACCGCGATGCAAGACTCGCGAGCGACCTACCACTGGCCACACAACATAACATACACAATATTACGAATATGCATTACTGGAGAGACCTTTTTTTTAATCCTGGTCCGTTTGCAAGCTACACTACTGTTTGCAAACGAGACCACCCCTTTCACTTTCAACAACAAATATTTCACCACATTTTACTCACGTTGCTGCTATACGAGTCGAACGGCTTATCTTGTTTCTTGTGTCTTTTTCTTTTCTTTTTTGTTATCTATTTCCTCGCGCAGTTTTGTTTCTTTTCACATTTTCAGATTCTCATTTCATTGCGAAATTTGGCGGGCAGACGGCGTACCATGTTGATGTACTTGATTTCAAAATTGATGCTGGCGGATGTGAATCAGGCAGGTCTTTTGATTCACCACGGCTTGTTTTAACGCTTCGGCACTGGAGCATGGAAATATAGTATGGAGAGAAGGAACCATTTGACGCTGGGAGGAAAGGAGGACGAAGCACTTGACAGAGTGAAAAATACCAGATGAGCATGTCTAGATATTTCGATACTACAATTGAAAAGTAACCAATGGCTTGAGGCATGCTTTATGCAGTCCGCGGGTGCCGTGACATGGTGGCTGACATCTGTAAGGCCTTGTGCCGGCTTGTGACAGGCTGCGAAAAGAGTCGCGACCGGTGCGACTCGAACAAGATTGCAGGCCCGAGCCGATGGGAGACTGTTGCGAAGACGAAGCTCTGCCGTGTAACGGCGGGTTGTGCGAATACAAGCACCCTTCCCATCTTATCCGCGTGAAGAGTCCGGCCTACCGCAGCGTGTGACGGCAGCTTCGCGCTCTTTTGTGTATAAAGGACGGGCAGCGGCTGCCAGCATGTGGAAGACGTAGCTGCCCGAGCCACACACACGCACACAAGCGACTCTTTGAAGTTTTTTCTCTACTCCTGGGCGCGGATTGTCTTTTTTTTGGTCCCCGACTTGGCACCAAACGAGCAAAGAATCGGCCAATTGATTCCTTCTTTTCGATTTCTCTCTGCCTCTGCCTCTGTTGTTTTTGTTTTGTTTCCTCCCTGCGAAAGACGCCGCGACCAGCCAGCAAGGGCGATGGGGTTGATCTTGCCCTGCCGCAAGTAGATATGTGCAACCACAAAGAGGTTCGTGGACACGGCAGAACTGGGGGATACCTTTGGGCGACACGCGATTTCGGAAGCGTTTAAATTGTTGCGCGATATTATTTCATGATCGAGGTACTGACGGAGGAGGGGTCTTGCGCTCAGATGATATACGAGTGCGAGCACGCCTACTACATTGTTGACCGATTCTGCGAACGATACCGGCGGTCCGGGAAGGTCTGCAGAGTAAACATTATCTGTACAGATGGCTTGTGAGTTTTGGTGTCCGTTCCTTTCGTTGTGCATTTCACACACACACATACATGCTCCAGACAGGATGGCTGCTAACAAGACCCGGCGAGAAATAGTGATAGAATGTGTCGTGAGTAACCATCGAGCTGAGCGAGAGAGAGGACGTCGTTAACTGACGCCAACCCGACAAAAAAAGCCGCTTGCCGCGCGAGTACGAAGCCATTACCGAAATGGGCCGCAGAAAGGATCACGGAGTAAAAAGGATATAAATACGGAATTAGCGCTACATACAAAGGGGCACAAAGAACGCCGCCCGAGATTGGATATTGTCATGTAGACTGGCCGCGACCGCGAAACACGGTACGGCAGCGACGAAGCTTGGAAATGCGGACGAGGAGACCACCAGCAAGTCGAGGAAGCGACGCTATTTACTGATCTTTAATACCTCCTGCAACAATTTATATGAGAGCGAACAGATTATGGCTCCAAGGTTCGCTCCCCTGTCTTCACAGTATCAACATTCGGCCCTGGTCCGGCAAACCTCGGCGCCCCGGATCTCGGTGGGCTCCGGTCCGGCTCCTCCGCTCGCTGGACTTGCCCCTCGTGCAGACGTTACAATTCACCCCACGCAGAGGAGACACTCCAAGGTAAGAGAAGGAAAAAGCCAGCGAAAATAGTGGAAGGAAAGAATAACCACCCACCGCCCCCCCAATTTGTGGCTAAAAGGTGGGGGTGGGTGCTGTGAGGAGAAAGAAGACCACCACACACTATGGGGCACCGGTCCGGTTGCACTCTGCCAAGCTGGAGCTAAAAAGAAGGTAAGGTGTGGTGTGTCTTGGGAATGACAATGGGCAGGTAACCTGTCATAAAAAAAATTACCCGACAACCCGCCAATCTTGTTCGGCGTCGTAGCATCTCTTACATCATACTTGCAACGGTATCGATGTCGATCTGATCTTTTACATCTTGGTATATATATACATTACCTGCGAAAAGGCCCCGGTCCGGATTCACAGGCATTCTGGTCGACCATTTGCAAGAAGGTCTGAACACAAGCCCAACTAACCTGCGAGAATTGAACTGTGTGAGTTTTTGCAGCGTAGCAGAAAACACACAACAACAACAAAGACCATGGCGTTTATACGGGCATATCAAGAGTCGGACTTTGACGCCATGTCACACATTGTAAGTTTTTTGCTCTCTCCCCATCCCGCGCCCATTTTCGCTCACCACAACGTCTTCTTCAGTGCCGCGCGACGCTGCCCCCCTCGCTCAGCGCCTCGGAGCCCGCCCGCCGCCTCGCGCCCTACATCTGGACGCACCAGTACACGCTGCTCTCCCCCTCGACCTGCTTCGTCGTCGACGACGGCGCCGGCCGCGCCGTCGGCTACTGCATCGGCTGCCCCGACGTGCGCGCCTTTTGCGCCGCGTACCCGCGGTACGTGGCCGCCGTGCTCGACGGCCGCGGCCGCGCCAACGGCGACGTGCGCCTGCGTCCCGACGTCGACGTCGAGGCCCGCGCCGCGTGGATCGACCGCGACACGGGGCGCATCAGCGAGCGCGCGCTCGCGCAGCTCGCGTACTCGGCGCGCTGGCTGCTCGTCGACGGCCACGAGGACCTCCTCCGCGAAGGGTACCGCGCGACCATGCACATTGACCTGCTGGAGTCGCACCAGGGCCAGGGATGGGGACGGAAGCTGCTCGAGGCGCTGGTGGAGAGCATGAAGGCGGCGGCGGCGGCGGCGGTGGTGGTGCCGGAGCAGGATGAGGATGAGCAGGATGGAGACGACAGCAGCAGAAGCAGCAGCGGCAAGTCGCGCGGGATATGGCTCGGCGTCGGCGGGGAGAATAGCAAGGTGGTGCCGTTTTACGAAAAGCTGGGCTTCCGCGTCAAGGAGCGCGAGGTCAAGACGTCGACGATTATCATGGTGAGGGACTACTGAGGGCAACGAGAGCTGGGAAAAGACAAGGGAAAGATGCACAAGCTACGGCCCCGAAAGTGTTTATATAGGAAACCACTGCAAAAGTGATGTACATGTGCAACAAATGGTATTTTGCATTCTTGAATAGTCATAGAGGGACCAAGCATTCAGTGGAACAAGAGGAAAAAGCAATACATCAATCTAGGTCAAAGCTCGTGTTGCAACCGGGGGTTCAGTCCTGTCTGTCTTGACAGCGACGTCGTCTGTCCTCCGACTGTCCACAGTCGGTCGTCGGAGCTCCGTCGCTTCTGATCCTGAGTCGCGCCGTTCCTTTTGCCCCTCTCTCTCGGGAACAATCGCTTGCAAAGGCAAAAAAAGTGAGCATTCGACGATAATAATAAAAAAAAGTCAGACGACGTTTCAATAATAGCAAAGTGGGGGGTTATACAGTAAGAAATCAATCTCCCCCAAATCGAAAAACCGCGAATCCACTGTTGAAAAACGGTCCGTTAACCGCAGTTTGCGCCGAAGAAGGAGCGAACAGAGAAGCAAAAAAAGAAAATTGGCAAGTCCGGCTTGTGATGCTCGCTTTGTCGCGGCCTTGTGCAGAAGGGTAGGGGTGTGTGTGTGTGTCTCTCAACTCGGGCCGCGCACTCAAAGCAGTTCTGCACAGCGCGGTCGGAGGCCACACGACGCTAGCTCAGCTGTTTTGTCGTCGAATAATAATAAGCACAGGGAATAATAAACAGCACAACTTCTCAACCTTGCTGTGGCTTTTTCGGCTTGCCGCCCCCTCCCTCGCCTTTTTTTGGTTCGCCTGCACGGCACTCATCGTCATCATGCAGGGCGCCAGACAGAGCTAGTGAGCTTCTTAGCTCTGCGAGGTCCCCTTGCTCCCCCCCCCTCCTCGACGCCCCCATCTCCACTGATAAGGAAAAAAAGACAGAAAGAGCGCTGTAACCTTGCATGGCGGGACGCTAACAAGTTCCTGCAGCCTCTCACACATGCGAATTTTTGTCTCTCGGCGCCGTGACAGGAAGAGGGTTGCCCCGCACCATGGGATCATGGTACTGCACCGAGCGGCTCTGGTCCACCAATTAGCCGTGACCGAATGACAAGACAGGCAGTCGGCCCCAGAGGGAGGGCTGCCGTGCAGGGTCTCGCCGTGAGCGGCGCGCGCGCGCAGGGGGAGAGCGGCTGCAATATTTTATTGGTCTTGGCCGGGTGTGGGCGGGCTGTCGCGAGAGTCGAACGAGTCAAGAGGAGAGACAGAAAGAAAAAAAAAACGGTCGGGGCCATGGTGAGCAGGGAGATGGAAAAAATAGGATATATTCAATTGATGAAGCGCCAGTCGATGGTATCTTTCGCTAGAAAATCCAAATATGAAAACGCCGTTGCCCGTAGCATATTGTCCGTCATTGGTCGTGTCGCGCCTTTTTGCGTGTTGCTCGTAAGAGGCTAAGTATCTGCGTCGTGTATTAGCATGTGGTGACTCGAGGACCCAGAGATGTCTGCTGTCTTGCACATACACAATAGGCGTACATGCCTGGTGTCAGGCCATAGCTCCGTCCAGGCCTCATATCATGTCGACATCATGAGAGGCCATTGTCCTCCGGTATCCGTCTTATTTAAGAGGCCGGGCATTCGTTGCACTGGGCGTGGCCGCAGTTGGAGCAGGTGGTGCTGATGACAATCATGCTACCGCACTTGCAGCAGTACTCAAAGGCAGGCATTTTGATACGAGTGGTTGGTGGTTGGTGATGGAGTGTGTATGATGGTGTGGTGTGAGTGCAAGCTGTGCGAGCTGGATCGGTTGAAGTTTGTCAAAGTTTGTTGGAGAGATGAGATGATGAAAAGGCAGAATCGATCAAGGAGGGCGGGAATTGGGGCTTCCCGTCCTTATATACCTCGAGAGATAACGGCTCCAAGGCCGCCGCCTCCCACTTGCAAAAGCCAAATCTCAGGCCACAAGAGATAAGCGCAAGACCGGACCTCTGACGAGACCGAGGGCTGCGCAACAGCCTTTGCCTCAAGTCGCAGGCTCAACCCAGCCCAAGTCCGGCCAAGTGGGACTGCCTGCGCCGCCGTAATAGTGCGAGGGGCCGAAGACTGGGATTCGCAGCTAGATTTTCAAGTGGACACGCCACTCGTCTCCCACCACCACTCACTGACACTCACTGACACGATATTATTCTGCCTGCCTGCCTCGTTGAACGGGGGGCTGCTAGTTAGAGGGGCGAATTGCCCTCGCACGCCGCGGAGAAAACCGGAAGCAGTACCGCAGCAGCGAGAGATGTCAGCTGCGAGCACCACACCACTTTTTCCATTTCCTCTCGCGTCGGCGCAATAATTCTGTTCGTCTGGCCTCAAGTGTCAACGACGCCTTGTTCTCACCCTCCATCAACAAAGTCTGCCCAGGATGGGGATGGGTTCGGGGACATCAACTGCCGCATCGAGCCAGTCTAGGTCAAAGGGTGGTGGGCGCTCTGGGGCCTTTGGTTGGCTGCTTGCTTCCGTCCCCAGAAAGGCTAATCACAAAGCCGAGAAGCTCTTTTCTTTTCACAGAACTGCAGCTGTGTGGAAAGGGAGCTCCAACATGGACATGACGCACTTTGACGAGCCCGTATCTGTGTGCACCCATGTATTGGGTGGCAGCCATGACGCCTGCTACCCCGACCCCCAGCCGAGCCATCACCAGCCTGGTTCGCTGTCGCTGGAGTGGCTGCCTGTGACGCGCGCTGGTTGGATGCTTGCTTCGTCGTCGGTGGGCCACCAGACGCCAATCTAGAGCTAACTGTGACGAACCCTGAACTGGCTGGACCAAGCTAACCAATCCCCCGGCGGCGACTGAAAGTAAGATTCACTGCTCGTTACATTTGACCCTCTTCCAAGATCCTACTGGTCCACAGGTGAGTCTGGCTGGGCTTGGCCTGCGCCTGCAACAGGCAATCCCCAGATGGGCCGTGCGACGAACCCCAGAGCCTCAACAGTGAGTCTGATCATCATCTTGACCCCGCAGGCGCCGGCGCATTCTGATTCTCGGGTTAATGCCGTCACGTTGGGCAAAACTGGGGATTTTGCTGCACAATGGCGTAGCCGGCGAGCTTGGTTGCTTGGTGGCAAGATGACAGTGATGATCACTGTCTCAGGGTCCTTGCAATTTCGTGAAAGAGAAGCCGACAAGGCTGTCACACCATTCGTTTTCCGTCTCCTCAAACACAGTGGCGTTACGGCATCATAGGCTGCAGTGAATTAGCATCTTTTCGCCCGCCACACCATCAGCCCGCCGGTCCGGCTGGTCCAGAACCCTCGCGCAGGCAATTCACTAATAGCTGCAGGCTAGATGCGGGGAAGCTTCAGCCAGAAGGCGTCTGCCCAAATAGCATGTTTGGCTCGCCGTCGCGTTTCACATGCGAGAGCTCGAAACTTGAGCAAGCCTCTCAGTAACCAAGTTTTGAATATCTTTTTTTGAAGGCGATCGCAATGCCTAGAGGCGGCATTCCCGTTGAGCTTACAGACGATGCTCGTTGTAGCGTGATACAATGACGTAGTTTTGCACATGCTGGCATTGGCTTTGACAAGGGTCGTCCAAGTCACAACCCGCGTCCAAAGTTCCAAACACAGTCATCCAAGCATCCAGGCATCCAGGCATCCAGGAAACTAGGTATCAGAAGAAGAGTTTGATCGGCAGTTCGGATACAATCGAGAGAAGGTGTCGAGAGCTCGCAACCACGATTTCAAGCAGTGGCGCTAAAGAGTCAGAGGCTAACTGGGCAGAGTGGTGTGGTGGACGCAAGACAGCTTGGTCGGCCGACGAGTGTGGCGAATCCGTGAGCTGGTGGTGGTGGCTGCCCTTGATCGTAGGGTGAGAAGCAGAAATAGCTGCGGGGATAATCCGTGATCCGAAGCGAGTTCGGTCAAGGGGATATTGGCACCTCACACAGAGTAAAGCTCATGGATGCAGCCAGCCACCCCGAACTCGGAGTGAAGCAGACTCCCCGCGCCTCAGCGATTGCGTTTGCGGATTTCCAGTCGCATTTTTCATCCTGCATCTTACTTCACGCCAGTGATTATGTGCCATTTTGTGAGCAACAAGGCATAACGGCAGCCGGTTTGACGATCTGACGCGTGCTGCTGATGCTGGGTGATTGGATGACATGGGATGGTTTGTGGGTGACAAAGAGGTCATTCTAGGAAAGAAGGAGCGACTTTTCAGCTGTGTGAGTATGATACCAACCCAGTGAGCACTTCTCTTCGTTTTGCTACACCAGT
This sequence comes from Samsoniella hepiali, assembly GCA_001455915.2. Taxonomy (NCBI): domain Eukaryota; kingdom Fungi; phylum Ascomycota; class Sordariomycetes; order Hypocreales; family Cordycipitaceae; genus Samsoniella; species Samsoniella hepiali. Next base: position 460,234 of record LNDK02000103.1, on the reverse strand, counting down.
TTTTTTTTTGGCCTCCCGGTTTTTATTATGCCTCACATTATCCTTTTCTTTTTGTTATTTTCATCTATTTTCTTTTTGCGTGGAAAACTCACAGCAGACGGTTGTCGGGTAGCACCACCAACGGTCCAGCAGCCAAGGCTCTGCTCATACTTCGCTTTCCCAACGTAACAGGAATAGAGCAGCGAAGCCTTGTGATGCACAGATATCTTGCATCTGTGAGGCGTAGTGGGACAACGCGTGGTAAGGGCATGCCATAATATGGCAGCCTGTCCGTTTGAGGCTGTTTGCTAGTCACTGGCTGGCAGCTGGCATGTCACAGTCCGCCTCACCATAAGAATAGCTTGCTTCCTCATCACGCACCATCACGCACCACCACGAAAAAAAAGCCAAAACTCTTCCTCTAGGCGACCCTGTCACTGTTGCGTCCATCTTGGCGCGCGCCATGGTAGCCTTGCATGGCCAAGATGAGCTCTGAGGGGCAGCGTAACCAAGGCAGCTGTGCCACCCACAGGCAGAATCTAATCTTGGTAGCCGCTGTCAGTCGTGCCTCATCTGCCATCCACGACAAGCAGCCTCGTTGGTCCGGCTCGCTGAACTAATACGAGAAAAGGTACTAATGTTTGCATTTTGTCCCTTTCCAGGAAATAATAAAATCCAACAAACTTGGTTCGGGATGGCGCCGTAGTCGCATGTCCAGCTGAAGAGCCCCGTCCCTCCACTTACCAAATCAGCATTCACAACATCAGCCTTACAGTATGCCCATACCGTCGCCGCTGTGAGTGGCCCAAATCGAATCCACACATGCTTTTTGCCTCGTGTCTGCCCCTAAATAGCCTACCGCAGTGACAAAGTAGTCTACAGTGACTCAGTCGTCTACAGTGACACAGTCGTCTACAGTGACACAGTAGCCTACCGCAGTGACACTGAGTAGAGAGGCTCTTTTGCGCCGGACATGGTGGCCGGCGTCAGCTGCCGAGCCACGGCGCTGCAGTGATTCATGGAGCGCGTCGCCGGGATATTATATATAAGTCGTCCGTGTCCCGGCTCTGGTAGTTCCCAATCGCCTTTGCTACTCCCGTCCAGACAAGCACACGACTGCTCCCGTCATCATGGTTGGTCTCGTTGGATCCCGATGCCGAATGCACGCCCGCTAACCTATCAATAGAATAGTAGCTTTATCCACCATGTGGACGACATGGCTCTATCAGACAAAGAAGACGGCTCCCCGCCCGCCTGCCTTGAGGTCCACAACTTGCCTCAAAAGAAAGCACTGCTTGTGAGCCTGCATCCACCGACAGAGCCGCCCGTTCGCGTCCCCCATGTCCCATGCGATATTACGCTTGTCATCGACGTCTCTACTAGCATGCATGAGGCCGCGGTAGTGCCTGGTGATGATTCCTCGAAGGACAATGGCCTTTCCATCTTGGACCTCGTCAAGCGCGCCGCGCTCACAATCGTTGAGACCATGAACGAGCGCGACCGACTGTCCATCGTGACCTTTTCCGCCGATGCCCAAGTTGTGCAGCCTCTGGAGTCCATGACCGACGAAAACAAGAAGACCGCCCGCGACAAAATCAACAGCATGCAGATGAAAGGTGGCACGAATTTATGGGACGGCATCCTGACTGGACTGACGCAGTTTGAAAATGTCAACTCTAATGGAACGGTACCTGCCATTGTGATTCTTACCGACGGTATGCCGAACTAGTAAGACTGCTCTCCGCACTATCATCTCGTCTCGACTAACAAATTGCAGCTGCCCCAAAGATGGCTATATACCAGCGCTTCGGGCCCGCCTTCCGATGCCCGCAACGATCCATACTTTCGGGTTTGGCTACCATTTGGAGTCTGGCCTGCTCCATTCCATCGCAGAGATCGGCAACGGCAACTATTCCTTCATCCCTGATGCGGGCATGATTGCCACCGTCTTTCTTCAAGCGGTGGCCAACTTACAAAGCACCTATGCCACGGAAGCCACGCTGCAGCTCCAGTATACCGCGGGCACAGAAATTGAAGAAGCAATGGGTACTTCCGTTCTCAGCAGTCCACCAAAGCCTCTCGACAACTGTTTATACCGTCACCAACTTGACATCCCTTTGGGCAACATACAATACGGACAGTCGCGAGATGTATTCCTGCGTTTCTCCAGCCCACACATGTCTCAATCTGGCGGCATGGACCGCGGCCCGTTGCCTGTGGTTAAAGCTAAGTTCACATACAAGCTGGTCCTTGGCAGCGACGCAGGCAACCCTGCATCAGGTGGAGTCATCCATAAATTGATGGACGAGTCTCCTTTGCCGGAAAAACTTGTCGCCTATCACGAATCGAGAGCACGTATTTGTTCCTTTCTTTCCGGCGTATGTCCCATTGGAAACCGAGGAGAACACAAGACCATATGTCGGAGCCAATTTGAAGAAGTCACCAATGAACTTGCCGCACTAATTAAGCACATGCGATCGAGGTATTATCCCGACCCGCTCAACACGTCCTTGATGCAAGATTTCACTGGCCAAGTTTCGATGGCGCTGGGCGGGGGGTGGGAGGTCTTCACGAGATGGGGACAGCACTTTTTACCATCGCTCCGCAATGCCCATTACCGACAGGTGTGCATCGCCAAGGACCCCGGGCCCCTCCAGTACGGACAATATAGCCCTCTCTTCAACCGTTGCTGCAACACGCTGACGGGGACTTTTCTCTCCCTGCCAGCCCCGAAGGGTTCCCGCCCAACGCACATGGCTGCAGGCCATGGGCTCCACGGGGGTGCATTCCGCGTCAGCCCGGACCCTGGCTTGATGAGCAGCTACATAGACCCGAAGCCGCGACATCGAGATACAGCACGTGCGCCGCGGCTTGAAGCTCCAGACGCCGCTGGGCTCGCGCAAGGTGGTCGCCGTGCTGCGGACGCCCGTCGTGGACGAGGAGCTCTGCCGCGTCGGCGACGTACTCGTCACGCCGTGGCACCCCGTCGCCCGGAACGGTAAGGCGTGGGCGTTTCCGAACAACGTCTGCGACGCGCGGGGGCGGTTCACGGGCGACGTCTACTCGATCATGCTGCAGCCCGACGGGGACCCGGACGCGCACGCGCTCTGTCTGGGCGTGACGCTGGGTCACGGCGTGACGGCGGGTGATCGTGACGTGCGGGCGCACAGCTTCTTTGGCGACTACGAAGCCGTGATCAGGTCCCTCTGGGGCCTCCCCAAAGGCAAGCGCGGCGAGTTTGAGGGGAGCGGCGTGCGACGAGATGCGCGCACCGATCTGGTGTGCGCATTCCAAAAGGACGAGAGTCGCGCCAGGGCCGTGGCCAGGGCGGAGGGTGCGCGACGCAAGACTGTTCGTTGCGTGTGATTTAGATCGCCTTAACTTTCTCTTTCTATTCTAAGGTCATTAGTCTTATTTTTACCTTTTACCAAACTGACAAGCAGATAGTTTAATTCAAACATCTCGATTGCTATGCATAGTTCTTGTTCCATCTATATAATATACACAGTGCACATGTTCACCCACCCTCTTTTACAAAACTCACTCCGCCACAAACAGCGCCGCATGGCCCATGCCCGTGCCGATGCACAGCGTCGCCACGCCCACATCACCCTTCCCTTCCCTCCGGAGGCCGTGCATCAGCGTCGCCACCATGCGCGCGCCCGTCGCGCCCAGCGGGTGGCCGAGCGCAATCGCGCCGCCGTCCGGGTTGACGCGCCCGTCGCGCCACGCGCCCTCGAGGCCGAGCGCGCGCACGCAGTGCAGCGCCTGGCTCGCAAACGCCTCGTTGACCTCCCACCGGTGGACGTCGCCCGCCGCGAGCCCGACGCGGGCCAGCAGCGCGGGCACGGCGAGCGCGGGGCCGACGCCCATCTCGTCGGGCGCGCAGCCCACCGTCACGCCCGCGACGTAGCGGCCCATGATGGAAGCTGAGAGGCCGAGCTCGGTCGCGGTGCTGCGGCGCATGAGCAGGGTCGCGGCCGCGCCGTCGGAGACCTGGCTCGAGTTGCCGGCCGTCGAGGCGCCGTCGGCGGTAAAGGCGGGCTTGAGCTTGGCGAGCGCCTCGAGCGACACGGACGCGCGGATGCCGTCGTCTTCGGTGACGGTGATGGGCTGCTCCTCGCCGACCTTGTTCCCCTGCTTGTCGACTTCCTGGAAGCGGGTGTGGACCGGCGCAATCTCGGCGTCAAAGGCGCCCGACGCACGCGCGGCCGCGGCGCGGCGGTGGCTCTCGACGGCAAAGGCGTCCTGGTCTGCGCGGGAGACATTGTACCGCGTGGCGACATTTTCCGACGTCAGGCCCATGGGCATGACGCAATCACGGACATTCTTATCGGGAGAGTCGCGCAGCGCAGGCCAGACATCCTGCGGCACGGCGCGACTGCCGTAATTCCTCGTCATGCTCTCCATGCCCGCCGCGATACCGACCGAGATGGCCCCCGTGCGGATCTGCGCCGCGATGCCGGCGACGGCCTGGAGCGAGGACGCGCACGCGCGGTTCACCGTGTGCAGCGTCGTGCTGTTGGGGTAGCCGGCGTGGTTGAGGGCCATGCGCGCGGCCTTGGACCCGCCGAGCTCGGAGAGGACGACGCCGACGGCCACGTCCTCGACCGCGGCGGGCGGGAGGTCCGGCAGCGCGGCGCGCGTCGCCGCGAGCACCGAGGCGAGCAGCTCCTCCGGGTAGGCGTCCTTGAGACGGCCCTTGTAGGCGCGGCAGACGGGCGTGCGCAGGGCGGAGACGATGACGACGTCGGACGCGGAGCGGGCGAGCAGCTCCGCGGTGGCTTTGAGGCTCATTATTGCGAAGCGAATGCTATTGTTTCCGTGGTTAATTGCAGGATATAGAAGGAGCTGTCTCTATGCCGATGGAGACCGGGTGATGGGAATCGGGGGTTCCCCAGGCGACTCTTGGTGAAGGCTCAATTGAGAGAGAGTTGTGTGGGTTGGACACTGGAGGAGAGCAAGTAATTGAAATTGAGAAAAAAAAAAAAACGGCGTGAGAATGAAATGAGGCAAAAAGAGGCAGGGAGGCAGACCTGGATAAATGTTGAAGCGGACATGGAAAAGGTCGGCGAGGACCCAGAATCTGGGGTAGCTCCAACATCGGAAGTGGGAATGTTCGGGTAGTGGCGGCGGCAGTTGGGGGAGTCCACTCGTTCGCCATCCGACTTGCACGGCAAGGACCACGGCAATAGCGGATTGGGTATGCGAGGTCAAGGTGACGGAAGTGACGGAACTTTTTCAATCATGTCATATTTTGATATCTGTATATCCATCTGGGACCCCGATTTGTGGGCTAGTTACATAGATGATCAAATCTCAAAAGCCAAGTTAAACTCCCCCCTATCCGCAGCCTGGTTCCGACGTTTCCCAAAATAAATAAAAACAAAGGCCCCCAAGAAAAATGCTGCACAGGCACTAAATACTCCTTTTCATGGCATCAAATTCGTAACACATGTCGTTAAATCCTCCTCCCGCTATACACCTTTACGGGTACTGAATCCCGAGGCCCACGCGGCGCCCGTTGGCATCCACGCCAGTCCGGGCTTTTTTCGCCGGACTGCCTTGATGCTCCCGCCGCGACTTGGCCGCTGTCTCGGCATCTGATCCAGACAGTCGTCTCTTTTCGGACCGGCTGGAGTCTGGCAGCCGGGAACGCGCCTTGGCGGCGACCGGTTTCGCAGGCAGTCGGATCGGGCTGCCGTCGCGCGAGTCGCCGGAGCTGGCGACGTCGAAGCTCTGGCCGGGGTGACGGCGGAGGAGATCGGTGGCGGCCTGGCTGGCCTGGCTGTCGTATACTGGGGGTTCGTTGGCGTTGTCGCTTCGCCTGCTGTGTGTGGACACGTCGGTGCGCAGAGTACCAGGTGCTCTTCGGGCGGCAGCCTCTTCGCTTTCGTCTGCAGAAATAGTGCTCTCGCGGCTCTTGCGACGATGGCGTCGGTCTGGTGTGACGGGCTCAAAGTATTGTTGCGTGTACATGGTGCGGGGTTCCGTCTGTGGCACCAGGTTGGCGGAAGGAAGCAGAACAGAGTGCTCGCCGCGGGGGCGATTGATGGGCGTGGTGGGAAGAGACGACATGGACTGGGCGTTGCGGCTGTGCCTGCGGCTCTGGTGAGGATTGGAGCGCGGTACCTGGGCGGGCGTCGAAGGAGCACTGTTGTTATGACCGTCTTGGCTGATAGCCTGGAGAATCATTTCCAAACCTTGATCGTTTTCGCCGCCGTGTGTCCCCGTGGCCTGGCGCGACTGCGAGTGGGAGCTCTGGCGCGGGGTGAGTGCGCCGTGGAAGATGCCGCCAGGGCTGCAGAGCATCTGAAAGTGCTCTCGGTTTTCGCGAATGCGGTTGAGGAGCATTTCACGCTCTTCGGATAGGTTGGCCGTTTCCTCTTCCTTTTGCTGAATGACCCGTATGGCGACCCGGACACGCCTGTTCAGGGTGTGAATTTCCTTGACGGCTGCTTCGTACGATGTCTTGACCTCAAAGTATTTGGTCATCATGGTGTCCGAGGGAGAGCCAAACTCGCGCTTGGGGTGTCTGGAAGGATCCGCGACGCTAAGAATATCGACTTGGCGGCGGACCATGTCATGCTCAACAGCGGCGCGCTTCGACTCTTCGTCGGCCTGCAGGCTCAGCAGTCTAAACTGGAGCTTGTGGTGGGCCGTCTCCATCTTGAGCTTCTGGTTTTCGGCAATGCATGTTTGCAGCATGGCGCGCAGCTGGTCGGCAGAGGCGTCGCGGACCTGATCGGAGGACGGCGTGGTGTAGGTCGACGAGATGTCACGGTCGCGCAGGGTGTTGAGTATCGTAGCGGGTGGGGAGACGGGCGCCGTCTGCTGGGACTGGGAGAAGGCCATGGTACGTCGATTCGAGGCGGCACCAATCTGCGACGAGGGCGGCGGGGTGAGCGACGAGGGAATGACCATGGCGGAGGGTCTGTCGTCGTTGACTTCGGTCTTGAAGGAGGCGTTGGGATCCATGGGCGAACCAGGTCCTTCTGTGGATGGCAGAGTCACCTGCGATAGCGGTTCTTGTATTTCATCCATTGGTGTGGTCGGCGCAGATGGGCTCGGATGACGGGGGTGTTGGCGCTCCAAGGCCGCGCGGGAGGCCATGATTGTGTGACGTGAAGGTATTGCGACGAGGTGCAGCGGTGGCGGAGGAGATGCGCGGTTTCGTAGCGCGATGTGTTTTGGTTGGAAAAAAAGAAAACAAATAGGCGTCGATGAAGTGTCGATGGAGTGCCTGACGGGTTGAATGTCTCAGAATGCGACAGCTGCGTGCGTCCGAAAACCAGCACGGCGCGGCCGAAACCAAACAAACAGCGAGACGGGACGAGCCGTATGGTGCGCCAGATGAAAGGGAGGATTGAAGGAGAAGAAGGAAAAAAAAACAGAGGAGTGCAATGATTGATGATTGGTTGTATTTTTATTCTCGTCGGCGATGGAGAGTTTTGCGGTGTGAAGAAAAAAAGGCAACGTAGAAATGTATGATGATGATGGTGGCTAGTGGTACGTGAATATTCGCGGGAGACAGGAGGAGGGACGTTGTGCACGATGCGTGACAAGTTGCAGCAGTGTAGCCCAGCCCAGCTGTCAACTTGGGTGCGTGCGCGCGCTGGGCAGAAACGGCCGGACTGACCAGAGGGGGGGACGCTTGCGGAAAATGGCGAGGCGGAAAAACAGGGGCACGACAGTCCAAGGAGGCTGGAGAGCCAGCGATGCGCTAAAAGAAAAAGAAAGAGCGCTAGAATCGGGTTGCCGGGGCCAACGACAGGGGTCGTCAGGGGTCGAACAGCAGCTGGTGGCAGCCCAGGCAGATGGAGGGGGTTGGCGAGTGCATCTTTAAATTAAGTGCTCTGACAGGCGCCGTTGGCAGTATCCAGACTCGTTTCGTGCATGAAAACAATATCCAGCAAAATGGGAATCATCATATATATATATATATTTAAGCTATCCAGGATGTGGCAACCGCAACATTGAGATGGCTGCCATTGCTGTCCAACGACAGAGCCGTCTTTTGGCCATCACCAACATCCACCAGCCCTCCTCAATGCTCCTTGTAAAACGCCGCCAGCTCTTCGTCGCTGTGCTCGGCCAGCCAGACCAGCCGCTCGGCCCATATCGCGCTCCTCGACCACCGGTCAACGCGATGCCCCTGCTTCTTCCACAGCTCGACCAGCGCGCGAAACGCCACCGCCTCCCGCGCGTAGAAGCCCGCCGCCGTAAACGGGAACAGCTCGACACCCTTCCTCCCTCCTTCGCCTTCCGCCTCCCGGACCTGCCTCTCCGCCGTCTCGGCGAAGCGACGCCCGCGGTTCCATCCCCGCCGGGCCGCGTCCACGTCCGCTACGCACTGCACGCCGGGGATCGCGACGTCAAAGCCCATGTGCTGCGGCAGCCGGTGCAGCGCGGCCTCGGGCAGCGCCACGACGGCGCTCCAGTCGATGATGGCGAGAATGCTAAACTCGGCGTCCACGAGTATGTTATTCGGGTTCAGGTTGTAATTCGCCAGCCCAAACCCCCCGCGGCGGCTTTCCTCCTCCTCCTCCTCCTCCTCCGCTTCTGCATCCGCATCTGGGCGAAACGTCGCCGCCGCGCGCGCAAACGCCTGTATCAGCTCCGGCTTGCCGCCCACGCGCGCAGGAAAATCGCGGTAAAAGGCCGCGGCGGTATCGTACGGCCCAGACAGCGTCTCGGCGATGGGACCGGCCGCAAAGGCGCCCGGGTTGGTGCTCTCGCGGTAGATGGAGCCAATCTTGGGCAGACGCACCGCCGCCAGCCGCGCCATGACGTCGGCCAGCTGCCGCCAAAACTTGTCCTGAAACTGCGGCGGGATAAAGGTCATGCTCATGTGGTGGTCGACGCTGCCAAAGTACCGCTGGGAGAGGTCGTCGGCCGTGCTTCCCGGAATGTACTCCATGAGCACAAACACGCACCCCACCTCGTTGTCAATGTCGAGGTCGAAGCCGTACACCTCGGGCACCTTGATTTCTGTGTTTTGCCTTTTTGGCCCAACGTTAGCCGAAGAAGACTCCCCCTGCCCCTTGAACGTGTAGAAAAAGCATACCGTACAAACGCCATGGTCGCCAGCTCAGAGCTCATGCTCACATTCAGGGCGCCCGCGCTCGGCTCCTCGTCGCCCCAGATGGGCGGCATCCGCATCCTCGCCACCCACTGCACGCCGTCGTCGAAGCGCAGCAGGCGCACCATGTTGTGCCGGCCGACGGCATACCCGCTGCAGACGACACAGGAGATGCCGTTGCGCAGGCGCGAGGCGTACGCGCACAGAGCGTCCTCGCGCGTGTATTTGAGAAACTGCACGATGCGCTCCGCGTACTCAAAGTCGTACTCCCTGCCATTCGTCCACGCGGCGCTTCCCACGGCCAGTGTATTCGTCATGTTTTTTTGAATCAGGAAAAGAATGGCCACACTGTTGGCTATTTTTTCGTTTCGATCGATCGCTATTTTGCGGGAAATCAGGTTTCCCCAGGTTTCCGTCTGCAGCCTGCGTTGGCAAGTTTTATAGCCCTCTGGCCCGCCTTGACGCCACAATTTTATGCACACCGATCATCGCGCCTGTGTGACTTGCTGTGAACCAACCAAGGCAAAGTCAGCCTTTGATCTCTTTTTTTCCTTGCCCATCCCGCGAAACCTGGCGGCTGGAACCGCCGGTGTGACCTGTGAAAATTCACGGGTATCTGTCAGGACTCCCGAGGGGTCTGACAAACATCTTTACTACCAACCCACGTGCGCCGCTGTTGGGATCTGTGTCTACGGCGCGGCTCAATACCACGCCCACCACTATTTGCAGACGCACTGGCCATTCCATCACTATTCGAGCTTCTTCGATATTGTATATCGTACGTCATCCAAATCTGCACCTGGAATGTACGATCCTGCTTTCTCGTCAAGCCATCATCGTTGCTCTCATCGTAGATACTACCATCACCCGTCATCCCTTTCCGGGCTAACGCCGCTCCTCAGGGGCAGTAACACTTCTGCTCAGCGTCGTCGCGGTGTTTTTAGTCTTGCATGTAATTTTCCTATCGGTTCTGGTGTCACTCAAGGTGCCAGCTGACGTGAAATTAGTACGGCGGCGACGGGAGAGTGTGACACGACCTTGGCTACTCGAACCAAAGTTCATATCCACCGACTAACGTTACAAGCGCTTACATCTTCCCGTGGATAATTAATTAAGACAGCCACAGACTGGATGTGGAGACTGATCGATGTTCCAATGCCAACAGGCCCCATCATTTGACGGAAGCCTGCCGTGTTTGCTCACATGTCCGGCGTGAATTCCGCGCCGTCGCGGTGGTGACAATGAGGGAAAGCTACGACAAAGCATCCATATTCGTGGCCAAGAATATTCTATTATCCATACACCGTTTTTAACCATATACCAACAAATAGATGCCTGTTCATCAAAAGAAGCCGATTGCAACTCCCACAAACGCCGAGACCCATCAACCAACCCCAGAACATAAGACCCAAGCAGAACAACTCTTCTTTGTCTAGAGCAACAAGATCCCATAAACGAAATCCCGGCATCATTGTAAACCAGCCATATTAATCTCAACCTCTATCCCCTCGTAGCATCGGTCAAGGAGTGGTGCCTCATTTGGTCGTCTCCGTGTCCTCCTCCTCCTCCACCTCCATCGCCTGCTCCTCCTCATCGCTCTGCAGCCGGTCCCTCCTCTTCCTCTGCATCTTGCCCACGGCCTTGCGCACCCTCCGCACCAGCGCGCCCATCAGCACCACCGGCACAATCACCGGCCACAGCAGCAGCACCGCGAGCCACCACGCCGCCACCATGGCCCGGTCCCGTTGTGTCCCCGCCGAGTCGAGGTACCACTCCGGCACCCACCGCCCGGCCCGGCCCTTGCCGTTGATGCAGAGAATCGCCGAGGCCCCGAACAGCACCCAGCCGGCGACGGAGACGGGGATCAGGATGCGAAACGCGCCGAGGGCTTCGCTCGGACTACGGTGGAGATGGTTGTCGGACGGTGTGTCGAGGGGGAAGGGGGTCGGCTCGCTGCCTTGGGCTCGCATCGCGTACGGGGCGTGTGATAATATCGGCATCCCACCGGGCGGATACTCTGTGCTCGAGTGATGGATCACGGGCCGTGTCATCGTCGCCCAGCTAGGAGCGTACGTGTTGTTGGTATACATCGTGCCTCTGTTTGATGAAGTTGCGAATAGTTGGATAGCGCCAAGTGTTTGCTATTTTATTGATGATGGAACAAATATTTGAAGCTGGTATAATCATGACCTCTTTATGCGAATGGATGGCAAATTGGTCTTTGCGATGAGGCGTCAGGTCTTGTCAGAAGCCCGCGCAGAAGTGTTCTCCGAGGCGGCGCCTGCCAACTTTATACTTTCCCATAATTTGCTTGCGGTTCCAGACCCAAAGTCACAGAAATACATTCTTATTAATTATCGATGTATGGCCAAGTCTATTTTTGGCGTAGCGCCATGCCCATCAGTACTACTTGCATTTCTCCCATTCATATATACTGAGCATAGCTTCCGTGCAGTGCTCTAATCGTCGTCTCCATTTTGCTCCCGCCAGCGCTCCATCTCTAGTTCCGGAACGCGTCCACGTAGCCAATGCAGTGTCGCATGTGTTCCTTGCTCCAGAATATTCCATCTAGGTACCTTGAATCTGTTGCCAGACACATCAAGACGCTCCAGGCCGTTGACGCCGCCAAGAAGACCAATCATGGGATCCAGCTGGCCAATCTCATTGCTGCCAACTTCCACAATTTTCAAGCCCCTGATTGAGCCGGGGCGAAGCTCCGAGATTTGATTGTTGCTAGCAAGCAAAACGCGTAGACGTGGAAACTTGTCCAAAAGGCCTAGTGGGAGGCCTGTTAAGCGGTTGGTAGATATATCAAGTGTCTCAAGAAAAGGGGCGTCAAGGAACTCCAGAAGAGGCACTAGTGACGAAATTCTATTCGCGGCCAAGTTGAGCTCCTTTAGAGCAGGCAACTCAAAAGGCTGCTGTAGATAATTGGCTCCAGTAAGCTGGTTGTTGGCCAATGAGAGCGACGTGAGGCTTCTCGCAAATACCGCCAAACTCTCTGGCAAGGTAGAAAAAATGTTGTGATGAAGCAGCAACTGTCTAACCGTTTGCCTATCGTTGGCTTCCGCACACTTGGTGGCATCGAGCACGGAGCTACCCGTACGAGATCGGTCGAGGACTCCGCCGGCTCTGACTTGCCAATCCTCAAGCACAGGCATGTGAAACTGTGTCTGAACACTATCCATGGTTTGCGAGCGAGACCGTGACGGCGAATTGGGACGCGACGTTGGGGGCGTGGTGAAATCGTCTTCGGCGTCAGACCTGCTGTCGTTGTCGGCAAAATGCCTGGTGGTCGCTCGCATCTTGTCGGCTTCCGCCAGCTTCCCCATTATGCCAACTACATTCTCGCCCTGTTCTTGATAAGGAGGTGGAGGCTCCAATCTGCCGGCGAGAATGACCTTGAGCTCATCGGTCGTGGCAGTAACAAATTTCTTGTCGCGAAGCGGATTGCCGCTGAGTCGAATCATAGAGAGACTATCCATTCTCGAAAGCTCTGGAGGCACCACGCGGATATCGTTTCCAGAAAAGTCAACCTGGCGCAGCTTTATGAGACTCATGAAGCTTTCGGGAATAGCTCCTATCCCGTTTTCATCAAGAGCCAAAGTAAGCAAACTTGGCCAGGACGACATGTCTGGCAGCTCTTGCAGCCTGTTCATGGACGCCGTCAGCGTATGCAGGGCAGGAAAGCTGATGACCGTAGTAGATGGCATCAGATACTTGATCTGATTGCATGAGATGTCCAGTGTCTGTAGTGTGCGCATTGCGTCGATGGGGTCTTCAATTAGTGTGCCGGTCAGCTTGTTCTTACGAAGGACAAGCTGGCTTAGAGGCAGATCGGCAACAGCCGCAAACGAGATGGATTCAAAGCTGTTTTCACCCAGATCCAGGATCCGAAGGCGGCTCATCCTCTGCATGTCTTCAGGGAGATATGTCAGCTTATTATCATGCAGATCCAAGACTTCGAGTCCATCAAGCAGAGAGATGGCGGCATTCAGTGGGCCGGAAAGGTTATTGCTGGCGAGTTTAAGGTCTCGAAGGGCAGTCATCTGCGAAAGTATTTGAAGGCAGTTGTTGTCCAGATTATTTTTCGACTAGTTTTGTTAGCAAAATACATCGCAAATTCAAGTGGCGGGACATACCAGATTGAGCGATGTAAGTTGGCCTAGGCGGCGGAATCCGATAGGCACAGCTGCGAGTTTATTACCATGAAAGTCCATGGTTTCTAAACCACCAAAAATGTTGGGTGGCGCATCTTCGTCGTTGTCCATGTCGAATTCATCAGGTATCGTATCAGGAAACAGGACGTCGTCCAGAGTCTCAAACTGATTATCAGCAGCAACGAGGCGAGTCAAATCAACGCTCTCTGCCCAACTACCGCCACCAGACATGGAATCCAAGTTGTACATGCTGAGAACCTCGGCAGGCATCTCCTTGAGACCCAATGCGGCAATGTTCAGACGGCCGCTGGTTCGGCCGGTAGCGATACGCTGTTGGAGCACCTTGACACCAGCTGGTTCATTCTTGCTCTGGCCAAACGGATCGGGGTGCTCTTCAATGCCAAAGTCCATGCCGCCACCCATTGAAATGGGAACGAAGTCCGAGCTAGAGGGCGTGTCCAACTTTGCGGATACTTTTCTGGCAGCCTTTGCCTTTGCAATTTGATCGCGGAGCGCAGCAGACGACTTTCTATGCGCGAGACCTGGACGGTCTTCCGCGGCAACAGAGCGAGTTTTGGCGGGTGTCAGGGGAGCAATGGCACCGCCCCAAGAAGTCTGATCCGCCGCTTCCAAAGTAGATGCATTTTTGCTCGCTGGTAAAGCCGGCTTCTTGAACAGGCCATTAGAGGATGCCTTGGACTTGAGTGATTTCGCCGGCGCAGGTCGCGACTTGAGCGGTGTCTGCGTAAATTGCTTGTCGGGGCTTGGGCTTCTCTCCACTGATGATTTCGAGGCTGATGTCAGAGAGGGCTTCATTCCGATGCGCGACTTGGGCGTCTTGGCTAGCCGTTTATCTCCCGCTCTCTCAGGAGTACCATGAATGGTGGAGAGTGCAGATTTGTACGCCCCGGGATATCCGTCATTGTCGGCTCTGGAGCCCGGGCGGCTTGAGGACCTCGATGGGGGGCGTCCTGAGCCATCAGAGTTGTAGCTAGAACCAGGTCTAGAGCTGACACTGCCTGAGCGTGACCTGGGTCGGTTCTGGTCGAAGAATGACGAAGGCTTCCTAGTCAATGCTGGCGAAGAAGGTACGTTGGCCAGCGTCTCCATGGTGCGCTCACTCAGCGACGGCCGAGGCTTTCGGGACTGTGTATTCGGTGTTCGAAGGTAGTTTGTATCCTCTGTAGGGCTATCAAGTGCCTGTTCTTCAACAGGGGAGGCATCGTCATCCTCTGGGAGCAACCCAGCCCGGCTGACCCGTCGACTGCTGGTAAACTCGTCACCATCGGGGTCGAGAGCCGCAGAGGTCCTGCTGGGAACGCGGTCAAAGAAGAGGCTCGTTCGTCTCTGCGATGTCGAAGAAATTCGTCCGCCAGGCGGTCTTTGGGCTGGCGGGCGGCTGATGCTTGCCGTACGGAGCTGTTCTCGGGAAGCGGCCGGTCTTAGTGGCGTGCCGCCAAGCGACTTGCGCACTTTGGGGTTGTGAAGTTCGTATGTGCCGGCCGGGCCCGGGGGTGCAGCCGCCGCTGGGCGAGCTGGAGAGGCTGCTGGAGAATTCGGAATAGCGGCCGAAAAGGTCGGTCGAGGAATGCCAGAAGCACGAGGGACTGGCAGGCGGGAGGCACGTGTGCCGTTGGAACGCTGCGTTGAGCTGTCCATAGTAGCGATGTGCGGGGTGATGTTCCCTGGAAATCGTTTTTTCTTCTTCTTCTTCAACTAAAGAGCCGAGAAGCATGCAATGCGAGAAATTGGTCCCTTCCACAGCATGAGGGAAGGTGGGATGTCTTGCAGAATGCGCCGTGGACAAGATTGTCCCGGTTGGGAAGTGTGTATGGACAAGTCCCCGCACAATGTAAACAAAGGCGTTGCTAGATGTGCGCCGCTACACCAAATCTGGCGACAGCCGTTTCTATTGTTTCAGCGCAACAAACAATAATTGTACAGCTTTTTGTCGGAAATGCCAATTGACCATTTCTTTTGCAAAGGGAAGTGAAGAAGAGAGGCCCCTGACAAGAAAACGAGCGATTCGGCGCGCAGATTACTCGCAATTTACTACTCGGTCTGCGACAGGGGGTTAACACCACGCCACTGGGGAAAGGGTTCTCTGCCTGTTTTGATGGGCTTTCGGGGCCTAGCGGGCTCTTCCGAACGCCATCTGGCCAATCGGCCGCGTCTCGCTTCAGGGGGAGATGTGATGGTGGGGGTGATTGCTCTAATAAGTCAAGAGCAATTGGGGACAATGGGACATTGAGTCGTTCGTACTCCGTACATGACGCGAGAAGCCTGTAACTACTGAGGATGCCTTTTGGGCCATCTCTGTATTCAAAGGAACGCAACGGGAGAGCAAGCTATTGCGCACGTCTCTTCTTCAGCGCGACGTTGAGGTAGCATTTCATCATCACCCAACTGGGGGAATCGTTAGCGCAGTGACCCGTCTCTATTGCCAATTTAAAATTACGTCCAGGTCCCCCTGCCTGGCCAAGCCAACCTTTCGGCAAAAGTCGATGTCGGTTTGTAATAACCAAATGAATGAATAATATTGATGTGCAGATTGTTGCTATGACCGTCTGCTAGAAATAGATACAGATGCATGCTTTGTACAGTTATTCTTCATCAGAGGAAATGATCAAGACATCCACGTCGCCGTCTTCCGAGTCTGATGAGATGAGGATAGGGTCATCCAGCGAAGAAGTCGTGGCCTTTCCATCTCCGTCCAAAACCCCCAACAAAGACTGATCCGACCTGGTGTCTGCCCGTGTGCGCGGCCGCCTCCGTATCCGCACATTCTCCTCGCGAACCACGTCGCGCTCCGTCTCCCGACTGCCCTCCCAACGTGCAAGAACTTCGCGCACAGAGCCATACACCGCCCGTCTCGCCTCCGCGCGACTCGTGTCCTCGTCCCTGACGAGCCGATCGTAGTCCGTGTGCATGTGCCGTACATGCGCCGCCACCGCCAGCCGCACCTTGTCCTCCGTCCGCAGCGTCGCCGTCCTGCCCACCCGGCCGCTGTGCTTCTGCAGCGCGCGCCGCAGCACCCGCTCCCTATCCGTGTCCGGCATCGCCGGATACTGCGCGCGCAGCGCTGCTTCAAACGTGCTCCGTGCCGACTCGTCGCGGGCCGCCACCGCGGCGCGTCGCGCGGCCCGCGTCTCGTTCTCCGCCTTGTAGACCTCGTCAACAATGTGCCGGGGTGCGCGCAGACCGAGCGTCCTGGTGCCGGTTCGCACGACGTATAGCGTCCGGCCCGCCGCGAGCGTCTTGCGGCGGCACAGCGCCGTCATGAAGGGGTAGCCCTTGCGTAGAAGCTTGTAGCCCTTGGGCATCGGCGTGCTGGGGGTGACGGTGATTTCAGAAGCCATTTATGCTGGTGGGCGCCAAGAGCGGCTCGACGACCACCGCAGGCTGCTATAAAGGTGTCAAAATTTGCATCGCCCTACCAGTCTTCCCGGTGTCGGTCGTGGAATGTGAGCAGCGACTGATTGCAAGAAGTCGAGGTTTGACCTGAGAGCTGTTTGGCACTCAAAACGTGGTGGGGCAGTGCAGCGTTTGTACTGGGGCCACTGCTCTGGTACAGTTCTTCTCGTCCAACATATACTTATTCTTCCAAAATCTCAAATAATACGAACATTTTACTTGATTGGTAGGCAAACATCAATATACTAATACAATAGCCAATCCGCGGCTAATACGGCTAGTGTAGCCTCACGCATCATCCGAGCCAAGACGTTCTGCAAGGTAGTCAAAGATGACCTGATGCGTCCGAAAGAAAGCTCCTTGATGACAGTGTGTATCCGCACCTTCCTCTGCCCGCAAACTGACAAACTCATTCTCACACGTTAGACTGGCGCGGAAGAGCTCTGGCTGGCCCTTGAGAAAGTGGTCATTCTCCGCGTCCAGGATCAGACACGGCGTGGTGATATCCTGACTCCGCCCTTCCAGCGTGTATGCCTTGATCGCCCGCATCAGCTCCGACGCCGACTGCAGACCAAACGTCCACAGGCCGTTCCGCATCGCCCAGCGGATGCCCGTCGAAAACGAGGCCACCGTGGCGAAGAGCCAGTTGCACGTCGCGTCGTACTTTAGATCGACCATGGTCTGCACGAAAGAGGGCACCTCGGCGCGAAACGCGGCGCCGAAATCCAACACGCCGTCGTCGAGGATCAGGGCGCGGGCGCGATGCTCCTGCGTGGCGGCACGCGCCACGAGATAGCCGCCCATGCTCCAGCCGAAAATGACCACGGCCGTGGCGTCGATCTCTTTCCGCGTCAAGGCGTAGTCGACGACGGGGGAGAGCACATGCTCCCAGTCGGGGCGAAAGTACAGGTGCTGTTTCCGGACGGCTGCGCCCTGCCCCGGCCCGTCAAAGGCGAGGAAGTTGTATCCCCGAGCGAGAGCGGCCGCTCCGATTGCGAACCAGCCTTCACTCACGGTCGAGTCGTAGCCGCCGTTGAAAATGATTGTCCGACGTGGTTTGCCAGTCTTGTCCACGCTGACAAAGTATCCCGGCAGTGTTGTCTCTTCGTACGGGATGGTTACCGCTTCGTAGCTGAACGAGGACAAGGCCATGGCCTTTTCAAAACAAGTTTCTGAGCTTGTGTATAGAAACTGCGAGAGTTTGTCCTCGTCCACATTCTCCCGCCGAAAAAACTCGGCCGTGCGAAAGTAGTTTGATGCGCGAAGGTAAGCCTGGTACGCGCTTTCGTTGTTCTTCACGGACTTGGAGTGTTCCGCCTGCGAAACTGCGCGTTCGGCTGCTTTCTGCCATTCGCGCACCCACTCATCTTCGTTTCCAGGGCGGATTCTGGAGCAAATGGCCACCACTTCGGCAAGGTCGGCGCCGCCATAGTTGCTGTAACCCGCAGCACGAAGCGCCTCGTAGCTGAAGGTCTTGTTCGATTTGAAAAAGCAGTCGATCGTCATTGGCACGACGCAAAGGCTTATTTACCTTTGTTTGGTATTGAACTCTGATGAAGAACGTATATTTTGCTACGCAAGGTAGGCTTTATATTAATGGTCATGGACGTGGCAGCCTCATGGACGTGGCAAACGTTCGGTGCCGAACTGCACCGATCCGGCCTAACCGGCCCGAAGCGCCGCGTGTGGCGGGCATGTTCCCACAACGAATACAGTAAACTCCGATTCCTTTTCAACACATTTCTTCATTTTTATAATTCGGCTTTGATTTTAAGCTTCCTTTAGTGGCCAATAAGAAGTCTGCATTTGGTACATATTAATGCTAGTGTGCTACCCCAAGTACTACACCTGCCGCACACTACTTAGAGCGAAACGATCAACTAGAATGTACCGTGGCGGATCAAATACTCCAGACTCTTGTTCCAAGTGATAATTAAGCGGATGAAAAGCTAACTAAATGTCTTCCATCCCTGCTGGAATAGGCTAGATGGCTCATAGCCCACAAACTGCTCAACTCCCGCTTCCGCCAGAGACAGACCATACCACTCAGCGTCTGCAAACAGATCAGCATCGTCTGTGTACGGGCCGCTTGGCACTTCGACCAGATTTCCAGTCAGCTCTTGAGTAGCCGAACTACGAGTTTTCATCATAGGTTCTCTCATGTTGCTGTCCGTAGCGGATTTCTGCAGGTGCACATCGTCATCCACCGGCTGATTGGGTCGCTCCAGTGTTTGATCTGACGACGCGTTAGCTTCCAGGACGTATTTAGTATGTATTAATTACAATTCTTTGGGGGGACATACTCTCTCGCGAATTAATTTGCTCGCGCGGCTCCGAAAGGTAGGCCTGCAACGCCGAGCTAAGGACTTCCCACTGCAATTATTCACGTTATTTCCGTGTACATGCGACACTTGGAGGGATGGTATAAAAATTCGGTACTTACAGGTTGCTGCAAAGCTCTCCAGTAGGCTCTCAACGTGTCTAAGAGAGGTACTGTATTCTTGACAGCAAGTATCCTGTCGCCATTTTCCTCGGTGTTGAACGATCCTTCGGTCACCTGGTTCCGTCGGGCAGCCTCTGTGGAGAGAAACACCATCCCCACCACAAAGGCACCATAGCCGACAAGAGGAGGCAAACGCGAAACGTCCTCATCGCCACGGAGATACGGCGTTAGTAGCTGTGTGAATGAGTCTGCGTGCTTCAGAACCGTTTCCGCTGCCCTGGTTTGTGTCTGACGGTGATTATCGATGCTGCGATCAGCGGGGATTCCTGAGAAGAGCGGAACGAGAAGCGAGTGCAAGACGATTTGGCATTGATGATAGATGGCGTCATGAAAAACAAAAAGATTCTCAGCTTCGGTCGTGTTGTCACCTTGGCGGACGGAACGTCTGACAAAAGTGGCGTCGTCAAAGAGTAGCGTCGCCAGGTGCGAAAAGTGGTGCACAGAGGTGAGCTCGTCGGCGGTAATGGACGAGGGCCGGTCTTTGCAGAGAAGTTGAACCTTGGCCCTGCAAGGGGAAAAAATTAGCCAATCTCTATATTTAATGCAAGTCGAATATCTCGGAGGAGCTTCTTACCACACCCCGATAATTTTGATCAGGGAACCAGCGGCGGTGGGAGCGCGGGCATCGCTCGTAGGGGACTGAGACTGTACGGAAATTGCGTGCCAATACTTGTCCATAATCTGGTTGTAAGTGACTGTGTATCCCTGTGAGCTAGAGGAAATGGAGCCTGGGAGTGGTAGCATGGCAGCCTGCTTCCATGCCGAATCGATGTATGGCTCCGGCTCCATCACAATGCAGGTGGATGTCCAGCACGCCCAGAAGCATCGTCGGCCAAGTTCAGTTTCGAGCGGCTCACTATAACTCTCAATCTCGTCGGGCAGCCTTTTGTCAAATCCAAGCAATTGGCATGTGCGATAGGCAAGAGCTGTAGCTTCGTCAGCCTTGTGTCCCAGCCAAAGGCCCTCCGAAGGGAGGATCGTGTATTGTGGAACTTACAAAGACATAAATGAGCTGAGTGAGGCTGGCCGACGCCAAAGCAATATAGCTGTATGCACTGTAATGCTTGAGCCACCATAAGAGATGGGGATTGCATCGCTAGCTGCGTAGCCTCTTCCACAGCAGCTTTGGCCCAAAGGAGTCCAGATGATTGATACACGCTGAGAATGTTGAGCTCTTCATTTGAATGTGTTGCAAGTCTGCTGTCATCATTCTTTGGATGAATGAACCTATTTGTTTCTGTCAGCCTACTTGGCTAGAGCTGAGGTGAGGGTGTGGCTTACAGAGTAGCCAGCGCGAACAAGGTCCGGAGCAGAGCTCGATGAACTTTGCCCTCAATGTACTGCTGGAAGAGGAGGGGCTTGTGAAACAAAATCGACGCGTTGTACATGCGCGCAAAGTATATTTCCAGTAGAGCAAGCCCGAGCGACGTCGGCGGCAAGGGTGGCGGTTGACTTGAACCGAGCGCAGATTCGCTTGCCAGTGACGTGGATGTGCGCAGCTGATTTTGATAGGACTGATGGACAGCACGTTAATGATTATTCATCATGTCAAGAAATGCGCAGCGTCCTGGGCTTATACTTGCATTGGAGAGCACCGGATATTCTGTCACCAGGCCGGCGGATGGCAAACCCGCCGCATCGCCGCTCGGAGAGTCTGCATGTTCCACAAGGCCCTGCCTCGAACCGTAGAGCCTTGCTTGAGGCGTAAGGCGGCGTTCGTTTCGTGTTTGCGTCTCAGATGGCGGCCTGGGCCCAGTTTCGGGACGTTGGCTGGCACCGATGCCATCACCACCACCTTCGGCCACCGCCGCGCGTAAAGGTGTCCGCTTGCGTTTGGCGCGTGGGCCGCGGCGATCCGGAGGCGCAGGATAGGAACAATTGGCATGAAGCCGGCGACACCGACCACACGCAGGGCGTTCACGGCCGCATTTCAACTACCAGGCGGATTCAGTCTCAGCAAACGCACGAGGGCGGCGGGCAGGGGCTGGGTACCTTTTGTTCGCGACAGCGGAAACAGGCCGTATTCGATGAGCGCGGCGACGGCTGGTGACGGTCGCCTTCATTGTCACGAGCAGACGACTGCATCATTCTCACCACTTTTAGTACGTGTTCGGGCCGAACGACATGTTTGCGCTGAATGCGACGACAAGGCTCTCGCCTCGCTCGGGGCGTTCGGGACAGCTCATGTGCAGCGCCCCAATTATGCTGTTCCGCATCGGGCCGATGGTCGCTGCGAGCCAGCCAGCCACGTCTGCACCGTACAGCAATTACTCAGAATGTGCCTACGAGTCGCATTAGCCAATTGGGGGCAAAAATCGACGACGGGCTGAGGCTGTTCGTCTACTTGCAGTTCGGGGCTGGTGCTTATTGTCATCATGCATGGCGACAGGCAGACGAAAGGCTCCAAATTCGGTGCTAATTTGGCAAGCAAACGGCTTGAATGACTGGTAAAAAAAAAATGTGACAACTCCTGAATTCATCAGCTTGGATACGTCATTTACAGGACCGCAATTCATTCGTGGCGCGCCTGGGATTGAATCAAAGCAGCCGCTCGCGCCCCCGTCGACTTCATCGTGGTGCTCGTCTCGCAGCGATCGCTACCATGAGCTCGTATATGAGTCTTCATTCAGAATCCAAATTTGAGATTTAATTGATTAGTGCGTATACATATTTGTTCATAATGATGCCAAGAGCTTGCAGGTAAACATAACCTATTCCCCTTAGATATATTCCTTTGAAACAACAGTCATCTGTCTACAATCCGACACCTCCCATACAGGCTTTCCTACCTCCATGCGGCCCGTAGTGTTCACTTTTCTTCCCCCCTCCTTATACTCGTGCGAAAACCAAAACTCGTACGTCTGAGACGTCTGGTTCCAAGGGTTCATCTTGACAAACAGCCCGCCCGGCGGCGTATACGGCACCTGTGTCTGGCATTCCTGCCAGTCGCCGAGCACCCCGTACACGTTGCAGTGTGCGTCAAACGACCACGCGCCCGGTATATAATCGCTCTTGCCGTTTACGTATAGATGGGTGTAGCAGCCGGGCTTTCCGCACGTCTGGCCCAGTCGCTGGACGCTGAAGACGCCGAGGCCTTGGGCTCGGGAAGGGTCGTCGGCCTTGGACTCGGGGCTTTGCGCGAGACACGTAGCGGGCGCGAGGATCGCAAGCGCGAGAAATATGTTGGAAAACATCATGAAAATGGAGGAAAAATTGCAGGGATGCAGTTTCTCTGAGCTCTGGTAGAGGAGTGCACAATGGGTCGCTGCGCGTGCGAACGTATTCCTTCAATGTGGTGTGCGCAGCCAAGCAAAGGGAAACACAGGAGGAAGCAAAGCACGAGTAGCCAAGCTTTTATGAAAAGGTTCGGTGCGGTGCGTATTGTGATGATGCCTGGAGAAGAAGCCAGCTAGGCTGCGGGCGCAGAGACGGAAGAAGCTATATGTGCCACGAGCTCCTTCCCTACTATTATGACAATCTCAATCGCCGCTTTAAATTTTGCAGTCTTGACTCAAAGTCACCTTGAAACGCCACTCGCTGCACCTAGAATTTCTCTTCTCTACATTGTGGACTTGCTTGGCAAAATATTTTCCGCCAACATCTTCTCAGAGCCCTGGTCAAAAGCAGACTCGAGAGCGGGCAGGGTGGCAGTCACACAATATCCAGCCATCGTAGTTTACACATTGACTCGGGATGCAGCTGCAGGAATGGATCTAGAAGCGACCATGTTGCCAATATAAGCTGCAGGATTCAATGCACAAGCAGCCACTGTGGCAATACGAACTGCACGAATCAATCCATAAGCGACCAGTGCGCCAATATTGTCTGCACTATAATATCAGCCCTGCTATATGCTACTACCGTGGCAAGTCGCCGAACGCCATCTGGGCTACGAGGCGTATCGATCAAACCGAGACTAGGAACCTGCCGATGACTTGAGCTGGAGAACAAGAATTAAGGCAAGTCATTGTTTTGACAAGGGCCACGCGAGCACCGTGTAGACGAAGCCGTTTTTGTGGCGCAACAATGGAAACATAGGGCCACCAAGAAAAGAGAACAATAATTTTAAACAGTCGAACTAAGACTAAAATACAGAGAAGGCCAAGAAGAGCTGTTGAAGCTTGCTTCTAGTGATGCAGTTGTAGGAGGAGATGGAGTTTGTAGTTTCTCACTCCGCCGCAGCCGGGCTTCTCCCTCATCGAGTAAATTCCTCTCAATATGCACCCACACTACGGGTAAAACTCACCCGTCAAACCGGTACCCGTCCGGTCCGTCGCCGCTCTCTGTCCCCGCAGCGCTCCGTACCGCCGCCTCGCCCACAAAGTGTGCGCCCGGCCGCCGCCCGCCGTGCCGTCGGCATCATGCTCCAGCCCGCGCTCCAGCCACGTCCGCCGGGTGACGCGGCGCGCCACCGCCTCCCACTTGTAGCCGTACAGGTATGCCAGTCCGAGAGTGAGGAGAGTCAGCGGCGCCGCAATGGACCAGTACAGTCGGGAGCTGGCCGACATGTCGCGCAAGTCGGCCGTGTTCATGCCAAAGAAGCTGGTGACGAATGATCTGCAAGATACGCAACGAGGTCAATGTATGGAATTTTTACGTTCCAATGTCAGTGTGTACTCACAGCGGTAGAAAGAACAGCGTCACCAAGGTGAATATCCGGATGGCCCTGGTGTGCCCTTCATCAAGAACCTCGATACTCTCGACGACCGTCCCGCGCAAGTCCCGCAACTTTTCCATCATGGCCTTCACATTTTGCGACTCGTTCACCTTATCTTCGCCGAGCCTCTTGAGCAATTTTTCTTCCAGTGGGAACCTTGTCTGCCTTTCTTTATTCGTAACACGAAAGGACAATGGGTCGGTGACGCGAATCATGTTTCCCAAGCAGTGGCCCTGCATTTCCCAAATTTCTTGGATGGCTTCGAGGTCCTCCTCAAAGGCGCGGATGGCGAGAAACACCCGCCGCTGAGGATCGATACTAGCACTAACGGCAAGAGCCCGGGCGTGCTCCCTATAGAGCGCGACAACGTTCAGCAAGGTCGCCTGTGCGCTTGGTGTCCCGTCGGGCACCTCTGGAATGCCGTACGCTCGGCCCTGATGGGCGAGAGCTGGCGCCCACATGACCGTACCTCCTGTTCCTCTTTTGTGGGATAATCCATTACTGGCAGCAACAATCTCCTTGGGAACTTGGGAGGATCCTGCGCCGAGATGGAACACACCAGCCTGTACGTTGCGTAGTATTATGGCAACGATATATTCCGACCCAACTTCGCCAAGCCTGACAGATTGGTCGTTTTTTGCCGCAGTATTCTTTATCAAATCTTCTCTTGAGCGTTGGAAACAAGACTCTACTTCCTGGCAAGCCCCTTCGTAGTCCTCCATGGCCCGGAATGTGGGTGAGCGTTCGTGCGGCTTGGGATTGTCGACCTTCCTTGCCACCGTCTTGGTGACTCGCGCCTGAGCAGTGAATAGAGCTATAATACTCTCAAAAGTGCTCAATAGACTAACAGGAAGCGCTGGCGTTTCAGAGAGCACGTCGTGACTTCCGGTATTGTTTTTCGTCGGACTTTGTGGTGAATGCCTCCCATCGACACCTTCGGATTTGCCATAACTTTTGCCTTGTCGGTTGGCTATGTTCACGTTGACGTCATGTTTCTCGTTCCTGCTATCCTCTTTTCTTCTACTTATCCTCATCCGGCGTACCCTTTTTTTCGGGCGAATAGCATAGTGTCGTAGCTCCTTTGCAGAGTGCAATATCTGGTTCAGGTCGCCAGCAAACCGATCCAGGGTGCGCTCCAGTCGATTGAATCGACGGTTTTTTTGCGGAATCTTTATGTTTTCGAGCCAGACAGTACATGGGTCTTCCTCTGGTGCCACTGCACCATGCGCTTGAGTAGGTGCAATGTTTGCATGCAAGTGCTCCAAGGCACCAACAAGGCTATATTCCATCTCATCTTGGCAAGATTGGCATGTTGGCATAGGTGCGTCTCCTCCCTTGAGATGGTAGGATTTCCTGATTTTCCAAGTTTGTTCACCATCTAAGTGGTGCATCCGTGCAGCGAATCGCAGGTGCTGAGATAAATAGATGTTAGAAGAAGCTACCATGCCTCCGCGCGAGGCTAGCATATCTACTTACCCTGAAAGATGCGTCCAGCGCGCCCCAATACTTATTCAATACCTTGTCCACGGTTGTATGCGCAGTGGTCTCATTTATTGGAACAAAACAGCCCAAAAGTTCTTTGGAAGTGGTAAAGATCTCATGGATAAGCTTATCTGCTCGTCCAATTGTTTCGACATCCGAGAGACTTCCCTGGCCGGACACCAATGGTACCTTGTCATCTCGGTCGCCCTTGGTTGTCATAGATGCGCTCACTGAGGCCAGTGTGCTTCCATGAACATCATTTGTAGATGAATTTGTAGCAGAGTTCAAGGGTGTTTCCATCAAAGATTCGTATCGGCTGCAAAGGCTCTCCATAGAGCAGGTATATGTTTTCTTGTAGTGTAAGCCGCTTGCTGCGCATGTTGAAAGTGACATGTCCACCTTGTCAATCAAGCGCATCATGGTGCCAATATTTCCCTCGCCGTGATCTTTGTCCTGATGACCTTGTGTGACACGCCACACAAGGAACGGCGTGGTCTGCTTGTCAAAATTGTTTGACTTGCCCCTGGTTTCTTCGTGCCGGGCAGTACACGGTGCAACTGCTCGTCCACTCGACTGCGTGTATCCTGTATCCTCACAAGACAGATCCTCGCTCTCAGAGCTAGCCTCGTGAATGAGTCTCGAAATTCCAAAAGATGATTTCGATGATTCAGCGCTTTTGGGCCGCTTTTGCTGACCAGTAGAGGACGGCTCTCGCCCTTTTTTTGGCGGCTCGCTCTCATTCTCCGATGAGCTGAGATGGAATATTTCTCTAGCCTTATTCAGCACTGAGGGGTCGTTTATAATAGTATCTGTATCTGCGACATTGAAGTTTGAAGGATTGTGCGGCACCGCCGGGTATCCTGCTCGCTGTGTGCGGTCCAACATGGGCGGCCTATCTTGTAGACTGAGGTGGATGTCGCCGAAACGGCTAGAGGCTTCGTTTAATAGTTTGACCCAGAGCTCCGGATACACCTTAGAGTCTTGGGACGTATCTCCAAATATTTCAAAAGAACTAGAAGAGAAAAGGCTTTCAATACGGGCGTTGAGTTCCTGAGAAAATCAGTCAAGTTCTGCGGCCAGTATGTTGTTGCCAGTAAAATGGCACAAAACTCACAGCAAAACCCATGTCATGTTTGACAGAAGAGTATTTTACTTGGCCATCGTAATGACATATCTTGACAGTGACTAGCGGGCGTGAGTCGCTGTCATCGATGACAATATTGTTCTGGCGTATTGCCGTTGACGGTAGCTCGCCCCAGGTAAGCAAGACTCCTTCAGTGTAGCGTGTCAATATGTACGCCATTAATACAGAAATCAAACGGTTGCTTACCTTGCCCTATAAGAAGACATCTCATTTGTGCGACATGAATGATTTCGTCCTCGAGCCACGGTTGTGTTTCTGATAGTACTTGCATCCGACTCTTGTTGCCGAGCCTATGGCGGGAGTTGAGCAGAGCCTGCATCGTCTCCGTACCAAGGTTTCGGGGCTGCTTTTCCTGGAATACGAGATAAGGTGTTGAAATAAACGCTACGGGCTTTGGGTCCAGAGACGAAGCCAGAGACTCCCCGTCTGAGCGAAGCACAATTGATCTTGCTGCAGCCCCATACTTCTGAGTCTCTGCTTCATGTAGCAACGCTTTGTTCAAGATACCAAGGGCCAGAGATCTGTAGCTTCGGTCGATGAGTGGGCAGCTCTTAATAAGGCTCTGATTTAACAGGTACAGTTAGTTGGCCGGTGTCAACAGCCATCATGGATGGAAAGCAAGGACGAACCTTGATTATGTTGGTGACTTTTGATCTGTGTTGGACATGCCTTTCCGAATTCATCAGTTTCAACTTTCACATCAATCGCTTTAGGGTTGAAGTGAACTACTCACAGCCACGATATTTGATGTGGGTTTTGGCTATCCGAGCCGCCGAGAGCCTCCTTTTGACAGTAAAGCGTCACCATGCTCTTGCCATCGTCAAATGTAAAGCCCTCCGCTGCATTTATTACCAGCAGCTCGGTCTGGATGTCGCCTTTTTCAAATATTTGTTGTTTAGATGTCCAGGCCAAGTCTATGCCTGGAGTCTCGCACAATCGCATGGTCATGTCCAGGCCATGATCGGCTTGATGCTGAATCGGGACTGTCTCAACAAGATGGCGTTCTTTGTCATGTGGATCAATTGACAATGGGGTCGCATATGAACGAGATTGGGGTGCCGTATTATATCCGTATGGCGCGTAAGCATAATAGCGCTGGTTATAGCCACGGCCATAGTTTCGCGGAGTATAATTTGTGCCCGGAGGTGCCGGACCCGGCTTGATGGTTGGGAATGGGTTGTTGGTTGGGGGTGGGTTTTTCTCATAAACACCGAAAAAGCTCTGGATCACGTCACTGGACGAGTCATGCCATTGGTCGTCCATCGACGATTTTCTCCGGCCACGCTTTCGCTCTAGGATTGCAGGTTCGCGAAAGTTCTTTGAAGTCGAAACAACATCTTCCTCGTCCTGAGGGTCCCGATCCGAGACTTTCCCTGGCAAACGGGGGGACGACGTCTGTCAGCATTGATGCATGGTCAGTCAGTACACAATTTCGCCAAGCCTGGTTCATCTTGTGAGGTTTTCTACCTTGGGCGTGGGAACTCTAGACTTCTGAGCTGTTGGCTTTCCACGGCCAGAAGAGCCGCCGGCCTTGCCGTCTTCCTCTTCCCCATTACTCGATTCAGAGGAGGATCGGGGTGACGGTTGGCGGGGGCTCGCGCCATCGGCGGTGGCCACTGCGTCTTGTTCGAGCGCGTCTGCTGGGCTCATTGTGACGTTGGTTGATGCACTCTACCAGTGAGGCAAGAGGAAGGAAGACCAAGTCTACTGTCCCCTCATACACATCTGCGCTGACATCTGCGCCAGTCACCTGATGTGGCTCCAGAGCCTGACTGCGAGGTCTACTACGAATCTTGCTTTACAAAGATGAAAAAAAAAACCTCAACGCAATACTGACTTGCGTACAAGTTCACGGCATCTCCAATGCCGAATCCAAGCTGAGGCGGAGCGGAACATGACGACTTCATGCACGCTGCAGGCCACGACCCGAGACAGAAAACCGGAGAAACATCGAGGACAAAGAAAGAAAGAAGAAAAGGAGGGGAAACAAAGATAAAAAAAAAAAGATAGAAAAAGTACAGGCAAAGTCGGTGGCTAGCCGCAGCACAGTAGATGTGTCACTCAACTCTTGCTCGTGTGACTTGCCAACAATTCTGTCTCCGCCGCCATTGCAGCAGTCTCGCCGGTGAGCAAAATTTCATTCATACTGATCGGGCGATCGACGACTGCCAGGTGTCAGAGGCAAAGACGAATCATAATCATTGTGATGGATTCTCTCGGAAACGTGCATCTTACACCGCCACTTGATGTGTCCATCACTTGTGCAGTCATGTTCTCGACTGTATTCTCCATTCTCTCATATACATGATAACATTACAAAGTGTCCATTGTCCATCACTTCAGTTCCAGCGACGCCGAATCCACCGTCATCCGAATCCTATCCGACTCATACTCGCCCTGGTACGTATTCGGCCGTGCGGGGATGTGTTCCAAAAACTCTTTTGTAACCTCACTCTTGGGCATGGCCATGACGGCGCGCCACTGGCCCCTCATCTGCACGTAAAACGCATCCCCCAGCTTTCCGTAGGGCACATGCTTCGGGTCCAGGCGAATCGCGTCCGAGACACGACTGCCCCCGCCGCCAGCAATCTCCTGCACAAAGTCGACCTTGGGCGGCCACAGGCGGCGCACCTTGAGCTCGTCCCCCAACGCGACAGGCTTGGCGTCGGCGGGGGTGGCGGGGGTGAGCTCGACCAGGCCGAGCTGCACGACGAGCTCGTCGACGGGCGAGTCGTAGTCGAGAAAAGAGACGGCAAAGGCGTTGTTGTTGGTAATGGTGGCGCGAAAGGCGGGCGGGCTGGCATCGGGGACCTGCGCCAGCGTGACGACGAGCCCCGGAATGGGGTCTTGGGAGGCGGCGCCGCTCGTCATTTTTCTGAGGCGAGTGACGATGCGAGCTGCTGCTGGCGGTGTAGGCGAAAAGAAGGCGAGTAGAGCGAGGACGGTGGCGACACCAATGACGATGCGGACAAGACTGCGGGCTGCCTTTGTGGGCATTGGGTATGCGCTGTAGCAGTTGGCTTACAAGACGAAAGCTATGTGGGCAGGTTGCGTGGGCTGTCTGTGTGGGCTTTATCGAGAGAATATGTAGAAGAGAAAATTGAACGCAGGCAGCAACAAAGTAGAAGTAGCTACGAAAATACTACGTCGCTGCGCGGAGGCGAAAAAAGCAGGAGCTTCTGGGGAAGCTTACTATCGACCATCCGGACGAGCTGCCTGAAATAGCAGTAGCATCTTCGGCAGATCGCTTCAGCGGGGTGAAGCTAACTAGGTAACTTGATGGTTGTCAACAACCAACCACCTTTGGTCGGTACCCCGCCCATGGTGCTGATCATGTCCCTCGCCAGGCTTTCATGAGTCTAGAAAGTGACATTGTCTGTTTCAATAACCAAAGGGCAAGGCATTCTGACAAAATAGCTCCACGGTCATATGTTTCGCTTTTTGCGAGTTTCGTCATCATCGCAGAAGCTGGCGTCGTCATCGTGGGGTCTTATCCTCTAAACCCGAAACTTGGACGACGACCTTCCAGATTAGGAAGCGCTAGGCAGCAGATCCCATCGTTTCAGCCAAGGTAGAAATGCGACATGATATGCAAACGAGATACATTAATAAATAATAAACGTCTCGCTCAAATTGCTTCCAAAGTTCCCTGCACCTAGAGGCCTATGGCTATAACAAGTCCTTGAAATCCAGTAAAATGTGTGTTTGCCATTTTCATAAGTCATTACAATATCTGCCGCAAAATCCATGGTAACCTCAGGTATTCAAAAAACATTCCCCCTCCCAAACAAAACCAAAAGAAAAAATTCGTGAACCAATTTCGATCGTATACATCCTTTATAAAAAGAAAACCTATTCACTCCCACATCGCTGCCTCCTCCCCCTTCTATCGCTCAAGTAAGGCTGGTCAACATGGCGCGCAGCAGGCCAGGGTGTGGTCCTGAAAAGATAACCAGAGTCAGCGGCCGCTCCGTGACACGGAAGAAACGTTGGTAAAAACAAAAAGAGGAAGAAGAAGGACCAAGATTTTGTATTTCGGTCGCTGCATCGCCGCCGATCTGGGTCTATCTGTAGGCTGGTAGGCTGAGGGTGATCCTACCTTTCTTGTCCTTTTCGATTCTCGCTGGCTTGGGGTGGCTG
Organism: Samsoniella hepiali; assembly: GCA_001455915.2. Taxonomy (NCBI): domain Eukaryota; kingdom Fungi; phylum Ascomycota; class Sordariomycetes; order Hypocreales; family Cordycipitaceae; genus Samsoniella; species Samsoniella hepiali. The sequence goes on along the minus strand of LNDK02000103.1, from coordinate 429,673 downwards.
GTGACGCGATCAACGCGCTCTTCGTACACGACCAGCTGGCCGTCTTCCATGCGCTCGGTGCGGATAATATCGTACTCCTCCTCGTCCCGGTGGTGGTGATGGTGGTGTCTTCGGGAGCTTTCAAACTCGCGCTCCAGGGCACGGATTTCGGCACGGGCGTCGGATCGTGCGCGGGAGCGAGAGCGGGAGCGCGTGCGGACAAGAGGTCCAACGATGAGGCTATCTTCTTCATAGTCGCCCCTGATGTAGCGAGGATAGTCCTCGCGGACGACCGTCTTGTCCGTAATCTCAACGGTGGCACGGCCAGGAGAGCGTGGGTGAGCGTCGACAATGACTGGCGCCTGCGACACAGGGGCGGGGGGTGGAGGAGGGGGAGCAGGGGCTTGGATATAAATCGGCTGCGGAGGAGGCGGGGGAGAAATGATGACCTCTTGCTTGATTTCGTCATGGTGCGGGCTATGGCGCTCTTCGCGGCGCTCTTCAATGATGCCGCCAGCAGTCGACCTTGCCGGCGCGGGCACATTGATTTCTATCTCGGCTGCAATAAGATTAGTCCAGTTCAGGTTGCATCAGGCGTTGGCGACTCACTTTTATGATATTCCTCGCTCAGTCTGAGCAGCTCATCAATATGTTCCTGGCCAAGGGCCTTCTGAATAATGATTGTGTTTCCCTAAACTCGTAAGTATGTTGCCACACTTGCAGTCTTGGTAATTCACATACCTCTTCCACATAGGGGTATCCCAAGTCGATAATGACCTTGGTCGAGGCGAGGCGGGATGGAATACGAGTCTTGCCCTTCTTTGGGTATTCTGCGCGCACACTGGTTCCGCCGCCGCTGCGGCTGTGGCTGGAAACGCTTCGGCTGCGAGACCTGGAGTGGCTGCGATGGCTGCGGCTCACCCGCGAGCCGGCCGGGCTGCGGTCGCGCTCAATGGTGCGCTCGCGAACCACCTCGTGGAGATGCTCCGGGCGCTCAGAGCGCGGCGCGGGAGGAGGATAAAAGTCGTCGCGGTAGGGGTCGCGGTAGGGGTCACGGAGGGGTTCACGAAGAGGTTCACGAAGTGGTTCGCGGAAGGGTTCGCGGAGGGGTTCACGGTAGGAGTCGCGGTAGACATCGCGCTCGTCATACTCGTATCGGGACCGGGGGGGCGGGGGAGGCGAGTGGCGGACAAGAGGGCCAGGCTCGGGGCGACGGTCGAAGAGGTCGCTTCTGGGCCGGCGATAGTCCCGCTCTCTATCCTCCAGCGAGACCTGGCGCTCAAAGTCGCGGGCCAGGTGGTCGGCGAGGCGGGGCTCTTCATACGGCGGGCGGCGACGGTCAAAGTCGACGTCGCGCTCGTAGAAGCGATCGCGCTCTTCTACCTCGGGGCCGCCGCGGGCACCCCGCATGTAGTACCGGTCGTCCTCGACGACTCGGTCGCGGGCATAGCCGCCGCCGCGGTCGCGATCGCGCTCATAGTCGCGGTCACGTTCGTAGAAGCGGTCCTGCTCGTAGCGGTCACCGCGGCTCATGTTGGGCGAAGAACGAGACGGGGAGGGGCAAAAAAGAGGCGACCGTTGATGGACGTTGGCCAAGGGCTTGGGGGAGAAGAAAGAGTTAGTGAGGTAGGCGAGGCGGGGTCGAGCGTCGGCGGGCAGTGGGCGCAGTATATAAACGGAGGCGCTGTAGGCACGCCAGGAGAGGGTGAGACAAGCACGGGTACAGCCGTTGACAGGAGAAGAGAAAAAAAAAGGCAACTAGGAATAGAAAAAAGGGGCGCTGTTGAATGATAAAGCCTGAAAAGGGTGCCGCTATGTGGGTGAGGAGGGCTGAAGCAGGCTCAAGAGGCAGCTGGTGCGGGCGACGCTTCCAAGTGAGAGAAGAGGCAAAGAGATGGATGACGTGAAAAGTGGCAGTGCGCACCCCGCCCACACACCTTTCTTGGCCTTGTGGCGCTGCGGCCCTCTGGCGCCCGCCTGGAGCCGCTGGTGCAAGGCCCCTGGCAAGTCCACTGAAAAGCCCGTTCCAAAACCTGGAAAGTGCCGCCCCCGTAAAATGTGGAGGCTTCCAGGTTCCTTTCCAGCGAGGTGTGTTCCTGGAGACCAATTTATTAGCGGTCTGGACCCCCCGCTGGAGAGGTACGAGGACGTCATGATGCACCAGCCACAACCATCTCGCAGGGCGAATCGCCCACTCACGAGAGGTACTTTTCCCACCTCTGTGCGTTGTGTGTGCCATCTTGCCATCTTGTGTTGCACTCGTCCTCCAAACTCGCCCATCACCAGGCATGGCATCCCCATCCCGGCGCCTTTTGCTGCAACTCGCACCCGCAGTTAAACTGGCGGCTAGGCCAGACTCGTGCCCACCATCCACCACCACACTCCTTCACCCCTCCATCCTCGTGACCTGGTTGGTCCCTTGCCCACGTCGCCTGGCCTTTTCCTTTTTTCTTTCTTTTTTTTTCTTCAGCAAAAGCTCAGACCCAAGGCTGGCCTCGTCGTGGATTATGCGGCTTTAAATTTTTTTCTCGTCCCAACAGCCCATGACTCTCTCTTCGCCCTCGCCCGTTGCGTCGACCCCCCCCCCCTTGCCCGCCCTACCCGTTGGGCCGCGAGTGATTCCAGCAAAAAGGAACCATCGGGCACAAACTCTATAGTTTCAGAGGGGAACATGTCAAAAAGCCTTGGCCAAGCTCCTGGTCATCCCAGCAACCAATGTCCCGCCCGGTGGAGAGAGCCCCCAGACTCGCCCGGCCCCCAACCCAAACCCGACCTGCAGTGAAACTCGTCAGCCCAGCTGCAGATGCGCAGATTGCCTTGCGCCCGTTGCTGCAGTTCGCTCAGGCATGACTAGCTGCTGCCGCTTTGATGCGATTTGGCCCAATCTTCAATGCCCAACCTCGTACCCTCAGGTACCAATCGCCAGGCACAGCGCCGGGTGGGTTGCCGATGATGGCAAATATGCGGTGCCCCGTAGCAACTGTGTGGCGAATATATTCGGAAGCCGGCCGACTAGGTTTGACTGTGACGCTGAGTTGCTTGACTAGATCGTGTACTACTCTGCCCCCGCCGAGGCTATACAGGATTGCTAGTAGGTACTCGGCGCGAGATACCACGGAATTCAAGAGGAGACGAAAAGGCGACAAAAGATAAAGAGGGCCCCAAGGTCGAGATACACAGTAATACTGCTACTTGCCCAGCCTATTAACAATCACATCGACCTTGAGGGGGGCTCACAGTAGCCTCTCTAATACAGTCGCCCCGTCTTGGCTGCTGCCCAGCTCTAGAAACTCGTACCGATATTTTCTCCACGCCTTCCTGCTAAACACATCCTCGGCAAACATCTTTTCGTAAACGTTGATAGCCGCGACGTGGGCAATTTCACCCATCCTCGGTCAGTCAAGCTAAAAATCGTCAAATGAGTGGATGCATACATTATGTTCATGTACAAGCCAGCGTCGTGGCCGTTCATGAGGCTTCCGAAGCTTGCTCCCGGATGTCCCAGCCTAAACGGATCCGGCTTGGACATGGAACAAGCCTTTTTCATAAGTCATAGAGTAAATCACCAGTTTCGAGCTCTAGGCACTCATCTAGGCTGCGACAGCCATGCACCGCCATGTCGAAACGAGATCGGACGCTTCATGATTATGTCCGTAGCGTTCCCAGAAGCTGAAAACTCGTTGGCAGTGATGCTTACAGCGGGCAAAGATTCCAGAATAGCTTGTTGTCCTTGCGGCTGCGGATAATGCGCTCCAGATCATAATCTGAAAGGCGTACGGGCGGCGGGGCCCAACCTGGGTGCTCTCCCCGCCACTTTGCTAGACAAATGCGGCTTCAGATGCGTGTAGTGTCTGTTCATATCCTGGAGTGTCTCTTTCATCCAGCATCGGTTCTCAAAGAGCAGGCCGGGCACTCTCAACTCCGGTGCCAAGCTACCGTCATAGCAGCAACCGTACTTGGTGCGGGACAGGAGATTGTGTAAAGCGTGGCCGTCCTTTTTTACCATGTTCTCTATGCGAAGTACTAGTATTCGAAAAGAAGAGACATATCCAATGTATTTTTTCTACCTATTAAGTCTACACTTTCTTTTCGAGATCAGACTGATAGCTGATCATCGAACATTTCTACCTTGTCTAGCACTACCCTCTATTTAATAAACAAATAGAATACACTAGCAGTACACGGCAAACACAGCCATGACCGCTCCCAGCGTCCATACAGGTGCTAGCAGAGAAGCGCCGTTGCTGCCCTTGGGCGATGCAGCAGCCGTCTGCGAGCTCGTCGGGGAGCTTGTCGCGCCTGCCGTCGAGCTTCCCGAGCTGCCGGTCGACGCCGTCGACGTCTTTCCATTCTGGCAGTTGGTCGTGGAAAAGTAGTCCTGCGTGTCGTTGAACGACTTTGTAAAGTCGGACACGAAGCCCTGCGCCAGCGGCTGCAGCGTCTTGGGGATCTTGCTCACGGCGGCCTTGACCAGCGCCTGCGCGCTGGTGTTGATGTCGCCAATGGCCTTGCGCACCGAGTCGCACTCGCTCGCCTGCTCCACGTCGCCGCGCTTGCTCTTGAGCTCGTCGGTCAGCGCCTGGCTCTTGCTGCTGAGCGTCATGAGGTCGCCCGACAGCGGGCCCGCGTCGCTCGCGTTGAGGTCGTCGAGGCCGTCAATGGTTGTTTTCCCGTCGTCGAGGGACTTGACGAGCGCGTTGGAGGCGTCGAGGACCGCCTGCTTGTCGCCGCCGTTGTACTGCTGCACGACCGAGTCGAGGTTCTCGACGGCGCTGGTGATGTTCTGGACAACCTTTTTGTAAGGCGCGGCGTCGCGCTCGCCAATTGAGGCAGAGGCAATGGCCGCGAGGCCGACACTGAGGATGGCTGCGTACTTCATGGTCTTTTTTTTTTTTGGTCTTGGTATTGGCAAGGGAGAGAAGAGACGAGAAGCTTGCGCGTCGGGAGCAAATGTACCCGAGGCTGAGGTGCTAGCTTCGAACTTAGAACTCAGAATAGGCAAAACCTGGGGAACTTGCTGATATAAGCGGTTATGACGTCATGGATACTACTGGTTAAGGATGATTAAACCTTTTGGTAGATTATTATTGTACGTTTTTGGTCTATTTTGCTGGACTGGGTTTCTTGAGGTATTTGCCGTTTTCATTGCACCCGACATTCTGTAGAATGTCACAGCTACTGAGGCACCTCCCCACACGTTATCCGTTATCGGCGGGCCATGGCTCTGTTCCTAGAAGCTGGGGTATCAATTTTTTATATTAGTTATTGGCCTGCATAGCCCGATCAAGGCTAGAGAACAATCTACTCCAATGTTCGCAGCGATTCGCTAACCGCCGCTAAGCCGACCTAAATGGCCGCAACGGTCGTCGGACGAAATGGCCCGAATATGATGAGATGGAGCAATAAAATCCTATGCTTGCAATGTCAACCACCTGGCCGTTTACTGGAGACTGCCAATGCTCATGCTGTCTGTTCAATGGCTTGCCATCTCATTGGCATCACGGTCTCGTTGTTGGTGGTCCACTTGTATAGCCGCCAATGCGCAGCGAAATGTGAAAGAGAGACGAAAACCTCTGTCGAAAAAGGTCAATTCGTTCCCAATTCATTCACTGTCCAGACAAATTTGGAAATGCATGTCTGCATCAAAAATTCTCACTCCGCGGCGTCGGAAGCATGCCAAAGTGCACAGCCGAGTGCCTCCCTCTGACCCTCTCACAACCAAGGGTACAGTATTGGACATTCACAATTACATGCAGTCTACTCCCGGTATTGTGGTAGGAGACGACCCTATACCTGAATCCAGGCGGAGACACACCGCCCAGCTCTGCGCCTGTCAGCCGTACCTTTCGGCCAAACCCCGAAGGCCAAATACCGGGGACGGCACCAACGGTACGAGAGCGTCTGCCACTATCATCAGTGCTACATCTGCCGATGTGCGCACGGGTCTGGGTTACACTGGTCGGACCATCCAGGAGCTGCACGGCGGCCACCGCAAGAAGGAAGGTCGCTTTGCCGCCCTACCCGCGTTGATATTCGCATGGAGGATTTCATACGATCTAGCAAGGTAGACGAGGGTGGTAGCAAAACTTCCCAGGACTATCCGACGGCTGAAGACAGGGTTTCTGAAACTGCTGAGACGGTGGTCGCCGAGAGGCGTTGAAGTGTCTGAGAGTCATTAATCAAGTGATTTAGCTGCAAATTTGAAAGAAAGTCACATTTTGGCATTTTTTAGTTTTAATTTGTCTTTATTTATTCCGTCTAGTGATCTATCATGTACAAATGGCCGGCCAATCACGCCGTCTATAGTCTTCTATTGATTATTGTATTTTTAGTTGACGTACGTGACCGTCTCGCTGGCGGGCCGCTTGGGAGGCACGGTGTCGTTGTGGGCGGCAGGCTCGTCGCCGTAGTTGAGGTGGGCGCGGAGCTTGTAGCTAGCCGGGACGCCGAGGAACTTCTTGACGGCCTCCTCGACGGGCGGGATGCCGTTCATGTGCTGCAGGTTGGCGCCGAGGCCCTCGAGCTCCAGGGCGGTCCAGACGAGGATCTGGTTCATGCCGGTGGCGTGCTCGCCGAACGAGTCAAACAGGTGGGCGAAGGAGGCGTGTGTCTTTTTGGCCTCTTCGGTGACGTCGGTGTCCTCCCAGAAAACAACCTGCGATGGGATGTTAGCAAAACAGGCTCCAATAACACGCCACATCTTCCCGATGTTGGGGGGTGGTGTAACATACCGAGCCGTAGGAAGCCTTGTGGGACTGCAGGATGCCGCCCATCTTCTCCCAGACGGCGGCGCCGGCGCTCTTGAGGATGGGCTCGGCCGTGTTGATGATGATGTCCCAGAACTGCTTGTGCTTCTCGCCGGTGACGAGGGTGACGCGGACGGGCTGCGTGTTGTACGACGAGGGCGCAAAGGCGAGCACCTCCTCGACAATCTCCTTGACGCGGCTGTCGGAGACCTTGGAGGTGCCCTTGAGGCCGTAGACGGTGCGGCGGTACTTGGCGGCGGCGAGCCAGTCGTTGGTGGAAACCTTGGGGGCAGACATTTTTATCGTAGTTGCGAGTAGAGCTGTGAGGATGAAGAGGATGATGTTGAATACTGTGGAATAGCGAGGCATCTTCTTTTTCTTCCATCGAGCGGTCGCCTACCCACTACTTATACATTCTGGACCCTCCGCGGAAGGGTTCGGAAAACCAAAGGGTTTCCTCTTATTAATTTGCAACAATAGCCCGCTAGAGCCGCAGGTGCCGCTTCCCGGCATTACAGATCAGGAACGGGCGTAAAAATTAACTCAGCGTCCCCAAGCCATTGAATGGCGTGCCTATCGCGCGCGCTAGGGATCGCTGGGGCGGAGTTTAGCAGCTTTTGTCATGCTTCTGTAATCAGTAGTGAGGCCCCATACTGCCCAATTATTAATTTTTCTTAGTGCCTTTGTGCTCCTCGATATGGTGCTGACAAGTTCGACAGCGTAGAGTTGACAATCAAGAAACCCACTGCAAAACATGTTGATAGCACTGCCATTTGCCTACCCCTCAACCCTCCCTCTAGAGAGACCCTTTGACCTTGTTGATCTGAAAGAGCCTCAGCTTGCATGAAAACAACCCCGCCTCCCCCACTACATGCTCTGCTTAGTTGTCATTGGTAAGCTACAAAGGTGGTTTTGCTCGCTGCTTGCCGGTGTCGGTAATCCCGCAGACCCCTCCTTTCCGTAATTCCGTGGGCACTCTCCATTCCGTCTCTTCAAAAAATTCGAGAGAGGTTGTCCGTGGTTACCTATTCAAGTAGCCTGTCGCTGCCCCATTGGCTGCTGCCACCATCTCCGGTGTTGCGCGGTGCTACCCTTGAGCGGCCCGACACAAGAACTCAGACCCTTGTCATCACGTACCGGGGTCGATTCAAAACGATGGTAGGCTGAGATATAATTTTTGCAGATTTTGGGGCTGCCCGGCTTTTGCTTTCCACCTTTGTTGGTGTGTCGTGGTACAAGTCACTGCCAAAGAAAAAGGCCCGACAAGCAGGGGGCTGTACTTGTGTTTTGCTGACCACATTGAAATAAACGAGATGGGACCGAAGGTGACCGAGAGAAGATGAATCAATTTTTATGTCTTAAATAAAAGTCGTGCGCGCGATGCATCCGCAGCATCATCGGCCGTCTTCTGCAGTCTCAAACTGTTGCGACAGCCGCGTCATTTCCGGCCCGAACAGCTACATAGCAAATGAATACATCTCTCAGGTGACGTCGGCTTTACCCCATGTCAAGACACACGCAAGGCTAAGGCTGAGCTCGTGTGATGGCGTGTGCCGACATATCTCTGCTTTCATCGGCACGGCTCAGCCTGATTGACGGGTACAGCAAGCGATTGCGCGTCCATGATGTAGTCACCGCTGAACTACGGCGCCGGAGTAAAAAAACGAACAAAATATTCCTCATCAACCATTTTGTTTCCAATCATTGCATTTGAGCCCAATTGACTCTCCCTCCAAATGCATCTCTCAGCCATTGCTCTCGCCATGCTGGCCGGCACCGCCGCTGCCCAGCTCGTTCTGCCTTTTGGGCCCTACGGCGATCGAATCAAAGCGGCGAGCGCTACCAGCTCCAAGCACCATTTTGATATCGGGGCGGCGCACTCCCAGCGTCCCCTCGGCGGCGGCCCGTCGCGGTCCTCTGCGGCCGGCCTCCCGGCCTACAAGCACGGCCGGCACGTCCTCGTCGAGCAGCACAACGGCGCCGTATGCCCGTCGTACGGCGAGAAGCAGTGGACCGGCACCATTGACGTGACCGACACCCGCCGCCTCTTCTTCTGGGCTTTTGAAAGCCGCGGCGACCCGGCCCGCGACCCCGTCATCTTCTGGATGAATGGCGGGCCGGGCGGCTCCTCCATGACGGGCGCCTTTACCGAGATGGGCGCCTGCATGTTCCGCAACGGCAGCGACAAACCGGCGCCGAACCCGTGGTCCTGGAACAACAATGCCACCGTCGTCTTCCTCGACCAGCCCGCCAGCGTCGGCTTCTCCAGCATCGCCGAGGGCGGCAGACGTCCGGCGGTGGACATGGATGGCGCCGAGGACTTTCAAGAGTTTCTCAACATCTTCTTCCGCGACGTCTTCCCGGACAAGGCGCACCTGCCGATCCACATCGCGGCCGAGTCGTACGGCGGCCATTATGGCCCGACCTATGTCCATCACATTCTCGAGTCCCGCCGGTACGGCGCGCCGACCGCCTTTTGGGGCAACATCACCTCCATGATTCTGGTGGATGCCGTGCTGGACTTTGGCGGGCCCATCTCGGGCTTTTACGAGCTGTTTTGCAAAGACGAGCGCGGCGCAGGCATCCACACCGAAGAGCAGTGCGAGAAGATCCTCGCCGCGCTGCCGCAACATGAGAAGCTGGCCCGGCAGTGCGAGCAGTCACTCGATCCCGTCGTATGCGCGTCGCTCCTCTCCTACGCTGAAGAGAACATCATGGTATATTACTACGAGTTGGTTGAAAAGGGAGAGCGTAGTCCTTTTCACAGTAAGTCGTTTCACTCACTGCATAGAGTAAAAACACCATGAAGCGCGAGCGATACTAACTGTATTCTCCCCTCCTTAGTACATCGGCCTTGCCTGAACTACCCATTTTGCAAAAACCCATACATGGGCAATTTCACCGAATATCTAAACCGCAAGGATGTGAAAAAGGCGCTCCAATTCCCGGAATCATTCACCTACCACGACATCAACCTGGACCTCAACTCGGCCTACACCACCTCCGGCGCGACCTGGATCCCCACCACGCCCAAGGTCGCCGCCATCCTCGACGCGTACCAGACGCCCAAGTTTGTCGAGGACGGCACGAGCATCGGCGACGTCCGCGTCCTGGCGCTCAACGGGAACCTCGACGCCATTGTCAACACGCACGGCAACGTGGCCCAGTACGAGCGCATCATCTGGAGCCGCATGGGCGAGTACCGCGCGGCCGACTGGCGGGCCCTACGAGAGGACGAGGTCAAGGGCACGGGCTCGTGGAAAGGCACGCGCGACGGACGGCTGGTCTTTATGGCCGTCGATGGCGCGGGTCACATGGTTCCCGGGGACGTCCCGGAGGCGAGCCACCATATCCTGCAACGATGGCTGCACAACGGATGGCGATGAAGAAAAGGCCATCACTTGGTAGAATATAGCGCAAAAGTAAATATACGCTCCCTCATAGGGCTAAATTTTACGAAACGATCTAGGTTTCTCGGGCAAAGTGGAATTTACCCCGGATTTTCCAACCGATTGCACCGTAGTTAGTTGGAACGAAAGGCCCAACGTGTTGGTTCACGCCGGCCACGCCGGGTCCACCACCAGCTCATTTGACAGCACATCTGCGTAATAAGGGTTTTTTTTTTCTTGTATCCTCTTATTCCTTGGACTGTCAAGAAGGAGCGTAACTTGCAGGGATTGTGTGCCAAGTCACGCTAAAAAGTCAAGTTCCGTGGCGAGAGTGAGTAAACTGGCTATACCGTAAACGTACTGTGGCGTACTAAGTCAAAACGTGTTCCTCTTGATCGCGGGCACTTTGATATGCCTCATCGAAAAGGCTCAGTGTTCTTTTGTCGACGGGGCCCGGGAACCTGCTCTGCTCATTCATGACAAGTTCAGATAGCCAAACGTCTTGAGCAGAATCGGATATTATCGCACCTTCAAATCCGCGTGCGCCTTTGCGGACCACATTACTCAAACCATGGAGGCCTTGTGGAAACAGATTGTCGCGACCTATAACCCACACGTCATCGACATTGTGGGCGGCCAGGTGGTGCAGTTCGTCTTTTGGTGGCTGCCCTCGCTCCTGTACATGTCGCTCGACACGCTGGCGCCCGCCTTTGCCGCGGCGCACAAGATCCAGCCAACGGCAAAGCGGCCGACCGCCGCCGAGCTGCTCGACGCCGGCGCCGTCGTGCTACGAAACCACGTCCTCATTCTCGTGCTCCAAGTCGCCGCGGCGCTGGCCTCGTCGTCGCGACCGCCCGTCCTGCGCGTGACGGCCGACCTGCCGCCGCTCGCCGAAGCCGCGCGACACGTGGCCGTCATGGTGCTCGGGCGCGAGGCGCTCTTCTACTACGCGCACCGGCTGCTGCACTGGCGGCCGCTGTACCGGCGCGTGCACAAGACGCACCACCGGTTCACGGCGCCGGTGGCGCTGGCGGCGCAGTACGCGCACCCGCTCGAGCACCTCGTCGCCAACATCCTGCCCATTGCGCTGCCGCCGGCGCTGCTGCGCGCGCACGTCCTGACGGCGTGGGCGTTTCTGGCGGTCCAGCTGCTCGAGTCGGCGACGGTGCACAGCGGCTACGACTTCTTTCACGGCATGGCGCGCAAGCACGACCGGCACCACGAGCGCTTTGACGTGTACTTTGGCGGGCTCGGCCTCTTGGACTGGCTGCATGGGACCGGCGAGTCGGGCCGGGAGAGGATGGTGAAGGAGAAGAAGAAGCAGTAGGCGGTGATGATGGATCAGGCATACTTCTGGGTGTTGTTTAACAGTTCAGCCGTTGTCTGGGGGGTTCGTGGTGGCCTTGGTATGGATTCCGTCGCTATAGTCCATTGTCAGCGTGTATAGTAAAGTACCGGCCACACGCTCTAAATCCTTTGCGCCAAGAAACAACGACGTTACTTGTCCCGTACAATATTGGCCGATTTTCTTTAGACGAAATCTTGATTCCACGAATGAAACCAGCCTGCTGGAGCAACGGATGGAGCCAACTTGGAGAGGGTCGGAGACGACTTACTTTCTGGCCGATCCAAGGATGCAGAAAAAACGTAATACAGCTCCAGACGCCACGCTACCTTTCACACACCGGTCCAATCTTGTCCGCGATCCCGCGTGGGCCCCTGCCTGCGCCCCCCTGCCCCCCGGAACTTCGGCAACGCGGGCGGTTAATGCTGAACGGAGATTCGCCCCGAATAAGTGGGCGACCCAGGCAGCGGCAGAAACATCGTCCAGGGTCTTTGGGGCTGTGCTCGCCGAATTAGAGGCCCTGGTTCTCTCATGGAAGCCCTGCTGCCCCCCTTGTATTATCACTCGTCAGCCCGTCGATTTGATGAATGGTCAAGGTGGAGATGCCTCGGGCACCTCCTCGACGGAGGGCGGGCAAGTATTATTGAAAAGGGCCTGCCCCTGCTGGTCCGCCGTTGTGACTTGGCAAATCTTTTGTCTTTAATTTTTTTGGTCTCCCCTCTGAATGCTCGCTGTGCGAGTTGCCAAAGAGGCGCTGTCGAATTCGCAGATACTTTGAAACAGTAAACTACCTAGTGAATCAAGTTGAAGACCACACCGCCAGCCACCATGATCCCCTTTTCCTCAACCACCAGCCTGTGCGCGGCAGCAACGGCGCTCAACCTGGTCACCTTTTTCGTTCTCGCCTTCATCTCCGTCTTGCAGTTCTGCTTTGTCCGGCGTCACGGCGACGCGGCCCGAACCTGGGTAAAATGGTCTCGATACTCGCTTGCCTTGTTCACCTTGTAAGTGACCAGTCCCCCCTCCCCCCCTAATTCCACGGTTGGTGCCTTTTTCTAACCATTTTCCCTCAAAAAACAGCACCATGTTTGTCCTCTGCGGCAAATCAGTCATTGCGACCGTGTACAACCGCTTCACCGACCGCCACATTGACTTCTTCGCCTCGGAGAAACGGGGCCTCTTCCAGGCGCGCGGCTTCCTCGACAACATCTGGTGGCTGTGCGAGGCCGTCGTCCGCGTGCTCCTGCTCGTCACCTTTGCCATGCTCGGTGCCGGCCTCGCCATGGCGCGCTCCACGGCCGCCGGCGCGGACGCAGGCTTGGCGGCACCGGCCGGCTGGACCAAGATGCCGGCCGTGGCCGGAGGGGCCGGCATCCTGACGCTCCTCCTCGCGCTCCCGCTGTTTGGCCTGCGCTGCTACTTTTGGGCGCACTTCTACGACGGGCGGGACCAGGACCAGGGGCTGGTGCAGGGCCGGGCGGCGGCGGCGTTGGACGGGAGCGAGCCGCAGGCGAGCCGCCCCGGGGTGGACTTGGCCATGATCAACCGGGTCGCGTCTGACATGGACTTTGCGCTGCAATGCATCTGGCTGGTCCTGGCGCTGCTGGTCCTGGTCCTGGCGGTCCGGACACGAACGCTGAGCCGCTCCGCGCCTCATACCAAAACGGTAAGAACTCAAGTTTGTGTGAAATTTAGGAGACGGCACTGACCAAGGGCTTCAATTACTAGGCTTCCAAGTACTTTCTCACCTGCGCGATTCTCTTCGTGGCACAGCCTCTCTACGACATCATCCTCTACATCATCTTCTCCTTCAACACCAGCTACGTGCCCGGCGTCCAGGCCACCGTTGTCACCGACGTCTTCTTCCGCATGTGGCCGCACGCGCTGATCCTAATCCTTCTGTTCGTCCTCGGGCGCAACAAGATTGGCGGCGTGTGGTCGACGCAGCAGCCCTTCCAGACAAAGGACGCCGCCGCGGGCGAGACGGTGTACCAGACGCCGTGGGGGTACCAGGTCACCCACAAGGCGGCGCCGGCGGTGCCGCAGCAGCAGGCTCCGGAGTATGACGCGCAGGCGCAGCTGAACCAGTACTATGCGCAGCCTCAGCAAGGCGCGCCGGATATGCAGCATCAATACCAGCAGCAGCAGCAGCAGTATCAGCAGCAGCAGCAGCAGCATCAATATCAGCAACAGCAGCAGCCACACTATACCTAAGACGATAGAATGGTGAGATAATGAGAAACGAGAGGGAGAAAAGTGTAAAGACGTTGATTGCTACCGGCGAGCAAGGAATATAAGCGTTTTCTATGGACACGGAGATGAACGATACCAATTTGATAACAGAGGAGAGCCACAGCGCGGCCGCGAATTTTTCCTACACATGAGACTGGCAGACATGCTTTTCTTTCAGTATATATCGCATAAACACAATAGTGCTGAAATTGTCTTGAATATAAAAGTTAATGTATAAAGAACATGACCGTAAAAAGAGTCGGAACATGATCGCCATCATCAACCGACCGACGATGTCAAAAAAGAATAAGAAAAAAAAAAGAGAGTTGAGCCATCAAGATGTCTTTGAACAATCATCAGCCTTGCGATGAAGAAACAGTAATGGAAAGAAGTTTTCTCGGGGGAAATGCATCAGAGTGCATCTGCAGCTCGTGGTGGCCGGCATCGGGGCATATACTCAATACCAGTAGAGAACTAAGCGCCCAACCTATCTATACCTGAATCCCTCTCTCCAAAGTGCCCAGCTACGCAATATACTACAAAATTCACACATCCATGTAAACATTTACAAAAATTCCCCCTTAGCAATTCCATTCTTCATTTACGCATTTGCTGATCCCCATTACGAGGCCAAGTTAGCATGCTGTCTGTCGCGTGTGCTTGCGGAGCCGCCCTCCTCCTCCCCCACCATGCGGGCCTCACAAAATTTTACTCTCTGACTCACACGACCACGACCACAACCCCAAGCCCTCCCTTTATAAAGTAAAGTAGCCACAGTCGTCTTCCATCAGATGCTCCTTGTCAGCATTTCAAACAGATCAGCAACATAGCTCAGTGGAAGAGCGACGGGCTCATAACCCGTAGGTCCCTGGATCGAGACTAGGTGTTGCTATTTGACAGTCCTTTTTTTTTTGCCCATGTCCCCCCGTTGACTCATAATGGCAGAAGGTGACCTCTCTGTTCTTTTTCTTACCTTCCCCACTTGCTCTTCTTCTTTGCTGTCCTTTTTTGTTCCCGTCTTGTTCCTCTTCGTGATCCTGTGTCATCCCGTCTTGGTGTTTTGCCTCTTCCCATCACCATCTCGTCATCCCATCACTCATTCACTGCCGACCACATGCACACACACACACAACCACATGGAGATAAACATGCCCTTTATTGTTCATGTACTATCCAATCTGTACATACTCATTACATCCTCCATCACAAAATTCTTTCCTCCTGTGGGTATCTTGATCAACTCGACCTGGCCGCAGCCGTAGTCGTCTCTGCAGTTGCTGGCACTGTCTCGCCGGCAGTGCCGGCAGCGGTCGTCGCCTCACGCACCTCTGAGGTGCCGTTGGCCTGTCCAACGAGCGGCTCATGATCGCGTGCCGTCTTCATGGGTGTAGACATGCCATACCACGCAACGACCAAGACACCAAGAACACCAGTGATGCAACTAAACACAAATGCAATAATGCCGCGCTTGGTAAATCTATTGATTGTCAGTATATTTTTCCTCAGTCTCAGGAAATGTTATGGATGGAACGTACCCAGCAGGCAGAGGGCCGGGAGGAGCAGGCTGCCCCGTCAGATCCAGCAGATCCTTGGTGTTGCCAGCAGCGTTGCCCTGTGTGGGCATGCCCGCCGCGGCACAGTTATCCAGATGGTTCTGGGGAATGGTAAACTGCTTCTGCAGCTCCAGCGGGGCCTCGACAAAGGTGGCGAGCAGACCGGAGACGACGTGCCACTCAATGTGGCAGTGGAACAGCCAGACGCCCGGGTTGTTTGCCTTGAAGCGCAGCACAATGTTACCGTTGGGCCACACGACGAGTGTGTCGCGGCGCATGGGCACCTGGTTAAACTGCGACTCGGTCAGGTTCTCGCTGGCGAGGGTGCCGGCCTCCTCGGCGGAGCGGTGGATGGCCTGGAAGTGATGTCCGTGAAGATGGAAGGGGTGGCGGCCCGAGTCGAGGTTGTTGACGACAATCTGGACGACTTCATCCTTTTCGAGGACAAAGGGATGAGTGTACTCTCCGTAGACGGTGGGGTTGGTGGCCTGGTCGCCGCTGGACAGGACGCTGTAGAGGGTCGGGACCTTGGGCTCCTTGTAGGTGATGTTGTTGAAGAAGGCGTAGTTGGCGCCGTCGCCGAGGTTGTCCATGACGACGTCAAGCTCCACCGTCTTTTGGGGCTCCGGGAGTAGCTTCATCTCATCATAGGGCTCAAGCGTCATGTCGTCGAAAGCGTCGAGCTCGTAGACAATCTTGGGCTCCGGCTTGGGCTTGCTGTCGTCGTAGGTGAGCCAGCCAGTAGAGTTGTAGTTCAGATCATCTGGCAGGACATCAAAGAGGGTCTGTCATGTCAGTCTGCGCTGTCTACACGTGTCTGGTCAAGGAATTACTTACAGTATCCATTGATGCAACAATGGGAAAGTTGGCAGAGGTATCATTCTTGGTGGTGAGCAGGAAGCTAACGCGCTGAGCAGCGGAAATGTAGACCATCTCGGCCGGGGCCGTCTTGGTGTAGACACCATCGACCTCGACAATCTGCATAGTGTGGCCCTCAATCCAGAGATACTGTCCGGCGAACGCACCAATATTGATGACGCGGAACATGTACGTCTTGCCGGGCTGGACAGGCAGCGTCAGGTTCTGCGTCTCGTTCATGAGCGCGGCCTTGGGGACGGGCTCAGCGCCGGTAGGGTTGCCCTTGAAGAGGAAGGCGGGGATGAGATCCTGCATCTGATCATGGTACCAGTCGGACAGCGTCAGGACGCGCTCCTCATCAACCTGGTCCTTGTAGGGAAAGTCCTTGTCATGGACAATGAGCGGGCCGCGCAGACCATCAGGATACTGGGCATTGGTGTGGGAATGGTACCAGTAGGTGCCGGGCTGGTCGACGGTAAAGTTGTAAGTAAAGGAAGAGCCCGGGGGAATGGGACACTGGGTGACGCCGGCAGGACCGTCCATGAGCGACGAGCCGTTCATGAAGAGGCCGTGAAAGTGCAGCGAGGTGGACTGGTTGCCGAGCTGGTTGTTGACATTGATGACGAGGCGGTCGCCAATGTCGACCTCGAGGGTGGGAATGGGCCATTGGTTGTTGATGCCAATGACGGGACGAGGTTGGGCGGCATCGGGATTAGCAGTGACCCAGGTGATGTTGAAGTCGTGGGTGATGGTGGCCGCCGAGGCGACAGCAGCGAGGGCTGCGGCAGCGGCAAGGGCCGTCTTGACAAGAGGCGCCATGGCGAAGGAGCCCTTTTTATATGCGGTGTCAACTCTCAATTGCAAGACTTGCTGAGCAAGTTACTATTGGAGAGAGCTACAGTAGCAAAGCAAAAAAAAGATGGCAAGATATCCGCGTCCTTTTGAGAAGGATTTGAGAAAAAAAGAACTGGGTGAGGAGGGTAGTAGTGTCTTGGAGGGTTTGCGACCAGTCTGCGGGAGAAGCGACGAACGGTGGGACGATGGACTGCAGCTGTTCATACTCGGCCGCCATAGAGGCACAGAGATGGACCGACCAGTGGCCCCAGTGGCCCAGTGGCTCCAGTGGCCCCAGTGGGCGACCTGGCAGAGGCTAGAGCTGCCCGATGGGGCAAGTTGCCGGGGCTCTCTCCAGCGAGCTGGAGGTACCTACAGATTATCTTCAGTGGGGATCCATGTACCTGTGAGCGGAGCCCTCTTAAGCCTCTCCAGCGGGCTGATTGCCAGGCAAACCAGGGTGCTTTTTTAGTGGGCAGCCACCTGAGGTCACTGTAGCCGCTATCGCAACGAAAACAGGCAAACACAGAGGAGGGGGAGCGCACAGATGTCGACTTGTCAAAGCAGAAACTTGTCTGGTCATGCATGCCATGAGTGTATTGTGCGGTTACATTAGATAACTAGCCCCAACTACCATGAACCTAGCATCACGGAGTAGCTACATGGATTCAACCGGCGGCTGAACATTTAGGCCGGAACCTCACACCAGGGGCCCGGAATGCAACTTGGAAGCGGGGTTTCTGCACGGAGTCGAGCGTCACCGCGTTATTTTTGCTTTAGCTTCAGAACTGCTTGTCTCTGAGGAAGACCAAAGCAACAACCTTCCCTGCTTGGTTGCTCTCGAGGGTTACATGGATCGGCACATGGCATGCCAACACTGCGGCAGAGCGGCCCCCGCTGGAGGCCGTCCCCATCAGCAAGCGAGAAAGGCAAAAAAAACGAAACCCCGAAACAAATGGCGGCCAGGTGACCTGATTTTTTTTTCCTGCTTTCCTGATCATCACTGAATGCGTTTTTTTCCCGGGCTCGCGTTTTTAACCCTTGGATTATGGGCTGGGGCTTCACGAGGCGTCGGCAACGAGCAGCGATTGGGCACAAGGATCTGATTAGCAGGGAGCTGAGATGGGGTTGAAAAGCGCCACTTTGTTCTCTAGTCGCAAGGGGGCCCATCAACTGATTTGATTGATAAGTGAAAATTTTCATCGCGGCATGGAGCGGCAAACAAAGAAAGAAAAAAAAAAGAAAAAACTTTGGGGACGGTGGTGGCGCCTTGTTGCGCTGGTGAGGCTGGGCCGGTGGATGTCGGGCTTCATCCGAGGATAGCATGGTGAAGCTGACGAGAACAGGGCGAGAGTGGTCTGATGATGCACAGATCAGCTAGGTATTGCCATGGGAAGCGCAAGGCTCATGCGTCTCTGGGATGTGGTATGGAGCAGGCAGGAACATGTGCTCATGTGCCTCGTGTCCGCATCTTTATTTACTGGAACATCATGGTATACGGCACACGATTATAATGGCAAGGTATCTGGTAGTTATATGGTATATCGTGCACAGCATATGGTAATTACAGCTCGGCCAACCGCTCAACGTGCCAACCGCTTTCCCTTCAGTGGAAACACCCACTGTCATAACTCGGCACTTTGCCAAACCGCCCTACGCCCCGCCAAATCGTTCGCCAAGGCACCGCTGGCCAGCGGTCTCTTGGCAAGCACATCGCCCGAAAGTGAGACCCTGGAGTAAATCTCTCGGCGTGCATGGCCAAGGCCCGGGCATCTCGGTAACTACTAGTTACAGGTACTACAGCACATGGCATGGCAAACAACACCAACGGCGCTACACAGACTCGACGTCGAAGCTGTCGCGGAAGGAACAGAAAGAATAAAAATAAAAAGGTTCGCACCACAGACCACTCGGACCCTTCTCGCAAAGCACAAACAAAAGAATCCCCAGCACCACCTAACCGCGGCACATATATGCCGGTGGCTGCATGGGAAGCACTTGCCTTTGCAGGGACCTAAACCCAAACGCTAAAAGAACGCAACAACTCATTTAGCTTCCCCCACCAAGTCACCCACTAAAACCCCGATAGTCGACACGAGTCGACAACAATCCACCAGCCGCTATACGACCCAAACTGTTTTCTAGGTATTACTGAGTACTTGATATAGCGCCGGGGCCTCCACCATCACACAGTCAAGCCATCTTTTTCGGCCCCTCGACCAGGAAAACAAAAAAACGCCACCAGACCCAGACCATCACCGCCTTTGAGGCTTTTCATTATCTGATCCGAACCGACCCTCTCGGTTTCCGCATTTTTCATCTATTTTTCTCTTATTTCCCTCCCTTTCACGCGTTTTGCGAGGCTCGTTGTTCCCAGAAGAGCAACTCCAACCCTGTCTCCCCCACCGCGGCTGAAAGTCAACCCCCCCCCCCTCCGGCTTTCTCCATGGTCTCTTGACCAGCATCCTCTTCTTCCACTGAGCCCGCAACCTTCAATTTCTGGACAAGGGAAAAAAAACTTTGCTTTCGGATTTCCTTTGTGGTCTGATTCTCTCAGTGTTCTTCTGGCGCGGTCCCCAGCCCCAGTATCGGTTTTGGTGGTTCAATTAAGCAACAACACAAAACCAACCCGCCATCCTCAGCTGCAGGACACAAGACTAGAACCAGACTTCCTTTGCCCAAGTAACGCTGCACAGCGACAAGCGACCGCAACCATGGCCAACAACGTCTTTGCCGTCCCCGTCTTCCTCGTCGTCTTTCGCGAGTCCCTCGAGGCCGTCATCATCGTCTCCATCCTCCTCGCCTTTCTCAAGCAGACCCTCGGCGGGCCCGACGGCGATGTCAAGGCTTACAAGAAGCTGCGCAAACAGGTACAGTTTCTTCACACTCCGACTACCGCGCCTCGTCCTCCCTCACTAACACGGGGTTCTCCTCTCATAGGTATGGCTCGGTAGCTTGATTGGCTTCTTCATCTGCCTGGTCGTCGCCAGCGCCATCATCGGCGTCTTCTACACCGTTGGCCGCTCCTCCTGGGCCCAAAACGGCCTCTACTACGAGGCCTCATTTTCCCTCTTTGGCTCCATCATCATCACCATCATGGGCGCCGCCCTCCTCCGCGTCACCAAGATGCAGGACAAGTGGCGCGTCAAGCTCGCCAAGGCCGTCGACAACCCCCTCCGCCTCGGCGGCCGCAAGGGCATCTTTAAGCGCTTCCTCGAAAAGTACGCCATGTTTGTCCTGCCCTTTGTCACCGTCCTCCGCGAGGGCATCGAGGCCGTCGTCTTTGTCGCTGGCGTCTCTTTTACCGCCCCCGCCACTGCTTTCCCTCTGCCCGTCTTTTGCGGTCTGCTCGTGGGCGGTCTCGTCGGCTACCTTCTCTACCGGTATGTATTTTCCTTGCTTCTCCTTTGTCCATTGGCCTTGCTCGCCACTAACAGCGATCTAGTGGCGGTGTCGGTACCAAGCTTCAGTTCTTCCTCGTCATCTCCACCTGTGTTCTCTACCTCGTCGCCGCTGGTCTCTTCTCCCGCGCCGTATGGGGCTTTGAATCCGCCAAATGGAACAAGGTTGTCGGCGGCGACGCCGCCGAGGTCGGCAACGGTCCTGGCTCCTACGACATTGACAACAGCGTCTGGCACGTCAACGTAAGCACACACTTCTCATATTGGTTTCCATCCCGCATACTAACCCCCCATTACAGTGCTGCGGTCCGGAAGCGCCCGGCTCTGAAGCCTGGGGCATCCTCAAAGCCATCTTTGGCTGGACCAACTCGGCCACTTACGGCTCCGTCATCTCCTACAACGTCTACTGGATTTGTGTCATTATCGGCTTCATCGTCATGCGCTTCCACGAGTCCACTGGCCGCTACCCCTTTATGAAGGCCAAGTCCAAGACGTCCGACTCGGACAGCGACCTCAACAGCACCAGCGGCGGCAGCCACGGCGGCGTCGTCGAGGCCAAGGCCCCCGTGCAGGAAAAGACGAGCACAGTTGCTGCTTCTCAGTAATTTCTTCCACGGATAGGAGAAGGGAAATCTGCTGCAGTTGAAAGAAAGGAGAGCTGCCATTTAAAGTATATACCAGTTGGACTATTTGCATCCATCATAGCGATGGCCACTAATGTCGGCGCCTGCCACTACGGGCATCTGGACAATCCCAATGTCCCCGTAAGACGGCCCAATCCGTTTCAAATGCATGAATCATGTTGAATCCGTTCGTCAGATAGATGTTCAATTTTTAAACAGTTATGCCTATGTCATCCTACCGCTCGTAGAATCCACAGCTTAGCCTCGTTAGCAGGCCATGTATACATATTTCAGAAGAAAAGACGGCTGCCACTCGAGAACCAAAAATTGGCCGGCTGTTGTTTTCCTTGGATGAACGAGTCCTTAAGCCAAAGGCAACGAAAACCCAGAGTCGGTGTCTCTGGTTCGTAACGAAATATTGTGCTGACCTCTTTGTGATGTCGAGCTCGTTGCTGGGGGGCTGTGATAATCACCGCTTTGAATACATGGTAGTCGCCAACATGTATTCACTTTACATAGCTGAAGCAACAAAGAATTTAATATCATTATTTTTCAAAACAGTTTTCTCAGCTCTTGCAAGCCCCTGGTATCGCTAGTTGTACAAGCTGTGTCAAACGTGGTTTGAACAGTCCAAAACAAAAAAGAATGTAAAGCAAAAAGCTATGTGCGAAAGAAAGACCCTCTTCGGTCATCAGACATGCTGGGGAAACAAGACTAAAAACAGAAAAACTCCAACCATAAATAACCAGCCACCTTTTTTCTTCTTCTCTTCTGAGAAAAATCGTTCCATTCGTACTTCATTCAATTAGTTCCAACCCTCCCCGGTTTTGCCAACTCATGCCCCCAACCAGGCCATGACAAGCAGGCGCCAGCACGGGGCAATTGCTCAACCAAAGAATGGCTCTTCAATCTCGCAGAGGCCCTTTCTCCAAATGTCTGTTCTCCGATCTATTCCCAACAAAAATACAGTGTCAGCCTGACTTGACAACCAAAAAAAAATATCTCTTCTTTTTTTCTTCGCCCATGGCAGTTTTATGCCATTACGTTGAAATTGGAAAGAGAAAGAACAATGCTCTTTGCTTCAGCCGAGCTCCCAAGACTCACCCCATAGCTCATTCAGATTGATGCCGAGCAGCTCTAGGCTCGGGTCGAGATTGAAGGGCTGCGTGGCGTCACCATTGTTCATGAGCCACGGCGCAGAGGCAGGGTCCAGTGGCGCAGACGGCATCGACGGCGTAAAGGCAAACGGTGTCACGGACTGGAGCGTGTTGTTAGCAGGGTTTGGCAAGTGGTTGTTGCGGGGGATGCCTACTTTTTGTCGGTCGGGCACGTCCAGCGCCAGGCCGTTGCCTGCGCCCGTGGCCATGGGCGGCGGCATGCTCATGCCCACCTCGGCCAGCTGGCTCGAAGATGTCGGAGGCTCCTGGTTGGCCAGCAGGCGGTAGTGCAGGTTCACGAAGCGTTCGGCAGAGGACGACTTGGCCACCTCGGACGGCTTGGTGCCCAGGTGCGCTTCGAGCAAACCCAGGGCGGCGCACATGATGGAGTATCCCCACGGCTCGTTGTTGCCACAGCGCAGCAGTCGGTCTTCCTTCATGTTGAGGCACTTTTCAATCAGCTTCAGCGTGTGGTGCGAGTTAATCATAATCATGTTGGTCGATCCCTTCGGTTGCAGCATGGTCACGCTGCACAGGTTGATGGCCGTGGTCAGCGCATCCTCTCGCAGGAAGTTGAGCGCGCGGAGCCCCTGCTCGTAGAGCTTGTCGTGCAGCAGCACAATATCTCGGGCGGCATTGTAATAGATAATCTCCGAGTACTGGTACTTGGAGTTTTGCTTGCGCAGCTTCAGGTATGGCTGGTGCAGGGGGATTATGTACTGTCGCAGCTGCACATGCAGCAGGGTATATGCAATGAGGGGATTCTTCTTGCTCTTGGATGGGTCCACGTTGGTGTCCCAGGAAGGCAGGGCATCTATCTCTTGCGTCAAGTCGTTGGTGTAGCGAATGACTTGGTCGTAGTCAATATCGGACGTTGGACCTGTCAGCAGACGGCTGAGCTCTAGACGCAGTGGCAAGCTCGAGCGCGCCAAGTTTTGGAAGGATGAGAATGTGTATTCCTTGGCAGGCTTGGTGGGCGGCAGCTCCGTTGTGTTTTCGCCAAAGTCCTCGTCATCGAGGTTGCGAGGCGGGCTTGTGTCGTAGTGCAGCTGGCTCAGCAGCGTGGGCAAGCCGTGATCAAACGACGCCTGCATGTCGAACTCCTGTATCGTTGTCCAGATTCTGCGGCGCATCTCCTGGTTGTAGATTGTAATCTTGTTGGCCATGTGGCTCGGCTCACGATGCAGACCGACAGCAATGCCATTCTGGATCAGCGCGCCCGCGCCGGTCCAGAAGCGCTTCTTCTTGTACGTATTGACACGCTTAGCCAGGTATAGCAGGCAGGCCACCTGGTAATGAATGAGGCGCCGGTGCTTCTGGCTCTGCTCGTTGTGCCAGTCGTCGGCAGCCTTGATCCACTTCTCGGCGCAGTGGCGGGCACTTGACATCATGCCCACAAATTTGAGGCTCTCGTGGGTATGGACGGTACTGGTCACAGACATCATGGCTAGGAGCATGGCTGTGAAGGCAGCATAGCGCTTGTTGGCGCCAGGCGTCCAGTAGGCTTCGTACTCCTTCTTGAAGGTAGGGATGTGCACAATTCGATGAATCTGTTCGAATTGGTCCAGGTAGATGCTGACCAGCGCGTCCGCCTCCTCCTTGCTGGGAAGCAAGGCCTCGAGGAGGGGGTCAGGCTGATCAAACATGAGCTCACGCTCCTCCTGGCGACGCTTGCGATCCTTGCGGTCGTGGATGATGACGGGACGGAGCCACTCGTCCGCAGTCTCTCGCATGAAGGGACAAAGGCCCGTCAACTCAACAAACGCCATGCTGGCATTGTGCGGACCAAAGTAACGCGTGCGGAAGCCCTTGCCGCGGAAGAAGCGGAGCTCGACCTTTTCGTCAGACGCATTGGTGGCATCGATGCATTCCTGCACTTCCGGCCGGGGCGCGTTGGGGTCGGCCTCGTGGGGCGACGTCTCGTCCTTTTGCGTGGCGGGCGAGTTGGTGCCGGCAATGGTGCTACCGTCAAAGGACGCCGAGGCGCCGGGGCGCAGCAGCTGCGTCTTGAGCTGGGCAATCTCGAGCTCGAGGCGGCGGATGCGGTCGTGGTCCTGGCGGAGGACGTCCGGGTCGCGCGCGGCGAAGCCGGCGACGGCGTCGGCGAGGCCGAAGCGGCGGGAGTCGAGCTGGGCAAACTGCGGCGGGACGCCGGCCGAGGCGTTGACGACCTCGCCGGTGCGCGACTCGTAGGAGCACCGGTCCGGCGTGCCGCTCTTGATGCACCGCTCGCACGGGAAGCCGCGGTCGCACGAGAGCTTGCGGCGGCGGCACTCGAGGCAGCTGAGCCTCACACGCTGCCTCTTGCGGGCGGGGGGCTGGTCTGCGCGGCCGTGGGTGCTGGAGTCGGCATCGGACTCTGGGGTTTCACTGCGATCAGACATGGTGTGCGGTTTTCGTTATATAGTCGGTCGGGGAATGAAGCTTGTCGAGGCTGTGGAAGACGAAACGTAGTCGGAGTTACGACATTTGAATTGAAAAGGGGGGAAATTTCGGCGGAGGGTCGTGTGAGGTGCGCAGGAAACTGGGCAGTCAGGGCTGGGGGGTTTTGCACGGGCAAGTTTTTTGGGCTCTTTTGCGGCTGCACCGCGCGGAGGGGCTGTGAACGGGCAGGCTCAATTTTTATCAATCTGATCTGATAAGAAACCGCGCAGAAAGTTTGCGCCGAGCCCCGTCGGTCTTAACGCCGAGCCCAAATCCGAGCCGGCATCGGTCCACAGCGTGGTCTTCAGTAGACGTTTAGCGGGCTACAGCGCCCTGAGGTTTCTGTTAGCGATCCTTTGAAGGATGCAAGGGTGTGGAGACGGCTGCTTGGCAGGCTCCAACGGCTCGGAAGCCGAGCTGCTTTGTAAGTTTCGCGGTATTCAAAAGGCCGTTGCTCCATGAAAGCTTGTTTTTCTTCTCGACTGCGATCTATAAGTTCAACTATATCATGATCTTGATTCTTGACTGCCGGTTTCTTGCCAACTGTGACGCACACAGCTCCCCGATCCCGTGAATATGGTTCAAGCTAGACGCGAAGTTCACCTGCCACTGCAACGTGCGGTGACGCTATATTCGGCTAGCAAGTGCGGTGTTTGCAAGTCGGCTTTTTAATTGTTTTAAGACGAATTCCACACGAGCTCTCGCACCATCTGCCACCTACCATCGACATTACTACCACCTCGTCGACGACAACTTCCATCATCAAGAGCATATACCCGAAACATGATACTTCACGACAACAAGGATCTCGTTTTCGTATAGACAACTGGTTCGCCTCCGTCATTTATAAGCGGCATTTCAGCTCCGGCCTCCTCCTTCAGCCTCGTTCCTTTCTTCAGTGGAGTCCGGCTCGTGGAGCCCTGCTGGCCATCAAGCCAAGCTTCCCTCGCTTCCGCACTGGCCAGTCAGGCAGGTTATTCACGGATGCTTGGCTCACCGCTAAAAGTGGTTGCTGGAGCCGAAGACCGAATATTGGGCACTGGGCACGAGACCAAGAAAGAATACACCCAGCGCGGCTACATGGCGGAACCATTCCACCCGGCTGGCCTGATCTCCCCTGTCTCCGATGCTCGGATGCCAAACAAGTTTCAGCCAAACGTGACGGCAAACGTGAGCCTGTAGTTGATCTTTCTATGGCGATATTCACGCCGACACTCGGCCTAATCGATGCCGCAGATGACGTAGAAATGCAAGCCAGAAAATGGGCAAATTGTGTACATAACAAGAGCAGTATTGGTACGACAACACCTGTCTCAAACAAAGGCCAGTACATCTGTCCTATTTACCCGTACGTTAATTAATTAGGCATGGTCCCCTTGCGACGGCGGAGCAGCGTCATAAGAGTCGCAGGAGATGACTGTCCTGCATTTAATTCGGATATTGGCATATCACAATTTAAACAGTCTTCCAGTTTCTACTCTGCGTCCATACATCTTTCCACCGCTACCAGAAAGTTACCCAGATATGTTTATATTTCTGCAGCTTTAGGCACATACCCAACCGTTGGTACACTTCGTGTCGAACACGCGAATTCGTGGTTGGGGCGCGAAGCTTCGGCCAACTTACTACCATAAAGGTCAATAATGATACTGGTGGATATTTAAACACTATTAAAAACATTATCCTACACAACCAACTTTTTCCAGGGCTGCGATGCGGAAGAGCACTTTTCGCACTGTCGCTCTGTGAGTGTGAATCTAATCAGTTCACACTGTGGGCCTACCAGGAATTCTTTGGTGCCGGAGCTCCCTCTCCACCAGCATACATTGCCCGGAAAACGTACCATTGGGCAATTCAGTTACTGCGCTACAGGCAAGCTTCTTTTGAGCTGTCGTGGCAATCAGGAAGAAATTTCAACATTTCAACGATGCAATAACACGACATTCGGTGCACTAACGACGCGATGAATTCATCACCCTGCTGCAAATCGTGAAAATGATATACGCCGACTCGTACAACGAAATGCGGCAAAGCGACTGCCCGTTTCTTCCAATCGGAAGCCCGGGTGAGATATTATGCACGCGGGAGCTATAACATGTCATACTTAATCGAGCTCACTGACGGGCAGAGATGTGTCTTTCGCGTTCCGCTACGACCTTGGAGGGCTTGGACCCTATCGGCATCCAAGACTTTCATCATGACGAAAGGAGACTACTTGCATCAGCCAATACATGCACGAAGATGCTATTGAGCATTGGATACAATGCGTTTTTGAAGACCAGGAATGCTGTCACAACTGACCTGGGCCTAGAGACCCTTTACATCATTTCCTGTTCACCAAGCAAGTCCAGGATTGGTTAGACAACAGCCTGAACGAAGGGCCCTTTGTACTGGTTCATGGCGACTTTAACCCGAGGACCATTTTAGTCGACAACAAGATGCGACTGTATCCGTCGGGCAAGATGGGTCATCATGCTACCCAAAGACACCATTCAGCACTCTTTGCAAGGATCCTGCTAGCGAAACGCCTGGAAGCATCATTCAGTGGTCTTGTGCAATACTGTTTAGGCGAGCTACATGGTTACCAGCCGCTATATCTGTTATCGCAAGGCGGACGGCATCACACATTATGAGGTGGTCAGCACCCACTTTGGTGCACTGTCCTGGAAGCGCATTGCTACTTCTTTCAAAGCAAACTGGAAGTACAAAACACGGTGTGGGGGCGTTTTACGTAGTATGCGAGTCGTGGTGATTCAGAAAGGCCTCGAGTTGAAGAAAATTTATCTAAATAGGTTGAGATACAAGTGCAGCCTCGTAGGCCACGGTGACCTGATATCAATACTGATACGGCGTGCATCTACCGCTGCCCGGTTAGCTGCCGTGCTCCCGTAACTCCACTCCACGCCCCAACCTCAGACCTCCCCTCTACCGCTACATATTTCAACAGTGCCAGCACAAGCTCCCCGTTCAGTCCATCTTGTCCTCCTCCACTTATCAGCCAACGCCTTCTCCAGGGGCTCTTAGCTGCGACGCCATGGCGGCCAACGTTGACGATGAGACGCGCAAGAACAGAATCACGTCGCACATGAACCGCGACCACACGCGCGAGATGAGCAACTACCTCCGGCACTACAACAGCCTCTCCAAGCGCCAGGCCGCCAACCCCTCGATGCGCGACGTCTCGTTCGACGCCATGCACATCCGCGCCGGCGGCTTCAACCACGCCGTGCCCTTTGTCCCGCCGCTGCGGAGCTGGGACGAGATCCGGCCCCGCCTCGTCGAGATGGACGCCGCCGCCCGCAAGGACCTAGGCGTCAGCGACATCACCGTCACCACCTACGTGGCCCCGCGGCCCGGCCACTGGGTCATCCTCCTGGCCGTCGCTTTCTACTTTGCCAGCGCCGCGTCGCTGCCTTGGATCGTCCCCGGATCGACCGCCTGGACCCTGCTGGACAGGGGCTTCCCGGGAGGCGCGCCGCTGTTCCGCTGGCTGGTCAAGGTCCTCCTCGTCCCCGTCTTGGGCATCCACGTCGTCGAGTGCTACTTTCTGGACCGCCTCCGCCTCAGCCGCCACGGCGTTGAGCCGTTTACGGGTACTTGGCTGCTGTGGCAGGCCAGCTGCTTCCTCGAGGGTATCATGTGCTGGCGTCGCTTTGACGAGCTGGTGGCCGAAAAGCAGAAGCAAAAGGACGCAAAGAAACATTAGGGGGCGCGCATTCAAATTGTCTCGCAGCGAGCATAGCATATCAAAATTGAGAAGAGTGTAACAGCATTTTAGTAGCTACCTTCAATAATCATCATCATATCCGTCATATGTGCCCTGCATTGCCTGCGTGCTCACCCATTCCTCGCTTGCCAGTCCTTCTCTGAATCGTTCTGTTAAATCTTCTGCATCCTTGTCAAAGTCGCAAGCAAAGTCGCACTCTGGTATAATGGTTTCACCGAAATATTTGCAAATTTCGGCGTGTCGGCACGAAGTTATGTTCTCGCAGTAGAGTGCGAGCGCTTGTAAACTGCGAAGCCGTGATTGGTGGCTTGTGCCGTCCTTGGAATCCCCTTTGACCATCCGAGTGATTCGCTCCAGATCTTCACGGCTATAATACAAGAAACAGTAGCTCGCGTTGCCATCTCGCCCGGCACGACCTGCTTCTTGGTAATAGCCCTCGAAGGACTTTGGCAGCCTCCAGTGTACGACAAAGCGTACATTGTTCTTGTCGATGCCCATACCAAACGCAGTTGTAGCCACGATAATATCATAGCCCTGCTCGTTGTTGATCCATCGGTTGAGTGTATCTTCTTTGACGTCTTTCGGCAATTTCGCATGGAATGGCCGCGCGCCAACGCCTTGAGCTCGCAGTGCAGCCGAGAGCGTCTCACATTCGTCTCGAGATATTGTATAAATAATTCCTGAAACGTTTTCGACTCTTTCCCCCAGCTGTCTAAGCTCCTCTTTGCGAGGTTCTGCTCTTCGGCGATCGTATACTGATTGTAGCCACGCCAAAAAGTCTGATAAACGGTTGTCGTCTTCATCTTTCGTGTATCGTATTTCTATATGCAGATTTGCTCGCGAGGAGCTCATTAAAAACGTCTTCATCCTCTCTGGGGTACCGTCGAGTCGTAAAACGCTGAGTATATCCTGACGCACTCGAGGATTCGCCGTGGCCGTCAAACACATGATCGGCACTGTAGGGAACGTTTCGCGAAACCAAGAAAGTCGCTTGAAGTCTTTGCGGAAATCATGACCCCACTCAGATATGCAATGTGCTTCGTCAATTGCAATTCGAGCAAGCTCTTTTTGTTCGTGTACCTTCTGCAGGCGCTCACGAAAGCGCGAGCCGGAGCATAATTCGGGCGTTACGTACAACAGCCGGGTCAAGGGATGGCCTGTTTCCAGGTCTCGATGTATTCGTTCCTTTTCAGGATACGGGGTGTTGCTATTCAACGCGCTTGCCTTGATACCGCATGCTCGCAACGCTTCGACTTGGTTGATCTATAAAAGTCAGATCCATAGGTCTTCTCGCCCGAACCAGTACTTACCATCAATGACAAAAGCGGCGATACTACTACTGTGACTATGGGATATTAGTGTCTGCTTTACTGCCTTGTTACCAGCCCACGTACTGCCAGTGTCGATCACTGCCGGGAGCTGGAAGCACAAGCTCTTGCCAAACGACGTGGCAGCCTGCACGTAGATGTCATATCCGGCCAAGGCGGCTTCAATAATTTCGCGCTGATGAGGTCTTGAGATTCGTGTTAGCCTGCGTATAATAGCGACAGCTCTTCTTGCGTACCTAAAGTCTGGTTTACCAAACTGGCGCCGGAGCGTGAAGCCAATATCGGTGCACGAATTGGTCCTTTGCAGGGTCGCCATGATTCCGCGGATTCTTATGCCGTTCACGATTTAGATCTCTCAGATATTATTGTGCCGCATTTCCGTCGCGTAACTTCGCAATTTTCTGGCTATTGGACACTTTTCTTTTTGCACATCGCGTCAATCTTGTGCAATGGGTGTAATGTGCAAGTGCGCCGTTAGCGCACAGCAGTGCACAAGCACCCAAGCTCAGGGTCCACCTCGCGCAGGAGGCAAGCCTAGAAGAATGAAAGCCAAAACGATGTAAAAAAACAAAAATTGGGTGCTCTGGGCAGCTAATGCTGAATTGCGTCGTTTTAGATATTGCCATACTAGCCAACTCGGTCTTCGAAATCCATCACTTGTGTTGAAAATCGCAAGCGTAACGGCCCAGGTGGTTGGAGACGGGCATGCTACACGGACAAGGATCACAGTCTATAATTAGAATACTAGAGCAGAACAAAATTGTTTCAACTATCAACAACACGCAATAAATTTCTTGGCTTCTATCATCAGATGCGCCATTCAAGGACAATTCACTACCGTCGACGGTCGTGTGCTGCAGGTTGAAAGACTCGCACTGTACACCAGTCACCAAAGCGGCTGCACAGCTCTGGGGCCATTGATCGCACTGTATATCCACTCCTGCAAGGGCCGCATCTGCCATCTGAGCCTGACTAAACTGTTTCTGGGAGCAAGCCAGGAGACATCTGTTGACGCGCCTGATAATCAAGCCGGCTCTTGAGCTCGCAATTCGCCATTCTCGCGGTTCCAACGCATTCCATTGCACGGCTCTACGAAAGCGTTCCGTCCGCCCGGCGCCGCCATCCTGACAACCCGCCCAGGGGAAACAGTACGACACCAATCCCGCCATTCCCTCGACGGCCACCGCACCCTTTCGCTCCCAATCCAGCAGCTCGATCCCAATTCAACCATCATGCATGGCGGGTCCCGCACGGCTTCCCTCTGATAGCCTCTGATCGGCTCCCGAAAACATTCCCCCAGATTTCTTGTTCGCGTGTTTGAGACTTGGAAACGCTGCGTCTGCGCGACAGAGGGGCTTCTCCTGAAACATTGCGTCCGCCGCCCACCGTCACCGAAACTTTCTGGCACTCCATCACCGAGCCACACTAAATCAGCCCGCCCTGCCTTCCCGCCTTGAAACGCGCTTCTAGAAGCTGCACCAACCTTGCGCGGTCGCTCACCATTGAGTTGATTGTCATGGAGCGGCCGGATCGCACAGATCGGGCACCGCCGCCCGCGACCGCTACCACGACCGCGGCTGCGGCCACGGCCTCGACCTCCTCCTCCTCTAGCGTTCGTGGCCTGCCCGAGAATCCTGCTCAGGGTCGCCGCCCAGTACCAAATTCGGCCGCCACATCCAACGGAGCAACTACGCTGCCCCCTCCTCCCATCCCGACCGGTACAAATGCTCCTCCCAATGGAAACCTTTCAGTAACCAGGGCCCTCACGCCGGCACAGGTCATTAGCCTGGCCCGTGATGCCATGCGCACAGCGTTGGAGAGCGAAGGCCAAACTGTCGAAGCCAGCACCGCAGGTACTGGTCTGAAGTCTGGTGTAACGGTTGACCTCAGCCGGAAAAACATCCAGAAGTTGCCAGAAGAGGTGGTAGATATCGTCAAAGATGAGCTTGAGCGGTGCGTGCAGCTTTTATAAATTTTGCCATGTTACACTTGCTAATACAAAGTAGACTTGCACTCTCGCACAATCAATTATCGGCTCTCCCCGCCCGGTTTTCGGAATGCGCATCTCTGCGCTACCTTAATATTCGCGGCAATCTCATCAAGGAGTTCCCTATGACTGTTTGTCTTGCCCCTGATTCCATACACCCGGCAGCTACTGACCGACAATAGCTATGCGACCTTACCTCGCTGGAGATACTTGACCTCGGCAGAAACCAACTACGTGCGCTGCCAACCGAAATTGTAAAGCTCACGAGTCTCAAGGTCTTGTCCGTGCCCAAGAATCACATCCGCGAGCTTCCATTATGTCTTGCCGACATGGTCTCCCTGCAAGTCTTGAAATTCGAAGGAAACCCGATTAGCTTCCCGCCGAAAGATGCGCTGCAGCTCCAAGCAGCCAGTCCCTCCAACGAATCTA
Organism: Samsoniella hepiali; assembly: GCA_001455915.2. Lineage (NCBI taxonomy): Eukaryota > Fungi > Ascomycota > Sordariomycetes > Hypocreales > Cordycipitaceae > Samsoniella > Samsoniella hepiali. Next base: position 397,661 of record LNDK02000103.1, on the reverse strand, counting down.
GGGAAACCGAGGTCACTGAAGTAGCTGTGACCGCACACATCAAGAAGTTTTTACGGCAGTTCGCTTTCAACGGAAGGATGGAGGCAGAGGGCACTGGCGACGAATCAAGCGAAAATGCAGAGACCCCCCGATATCCTCTGAAGCGCGCAGCCAGTGGCCGATTCCCAATCAAGGTCAATGGGTCTGACCCTCCTGACATCCGATCACCAAATCCTGGCGCGAGGGCTCCGCCTATTCCGTCTCGATCTCATTATCGTGGTCTCTCGCAGCAAAGTACTGCAATCCGACGACCTAGCGTTATGCCGCTCACGATTGGCAACGTCAACGAACGTTTACGAAGTAATTCCGAAAGCCTCTTGAGGCCTGATCGATCTGATGGTCGTAACCGACGCATGGGTATTGTCTCGAAGAAACCGTCAGAGCTTGATACTCTCGAGGAGACGGAACCTAACAACAGGTTCAGCCACTACCGCGGGTTGAGCCATGGATCTGCGATGCAAGAGACTCCGGCCGGAACGAAAAGCCCAGCTACACCAACCGACGGCCTCCTGCAGCGCCCAATCTACGTTCGCCGATTATCTGTCCTGCCGGAGCGAAGGCGCGAATCCAAGGTTTACGACCCGGTCATTGAATCTGCCAAAGGAATTCTCTATTCTGTTTTTCAAATCCACCCAATGATCCAGATGCTGATGACATTGACGAATGACGGGTCAGCGAAAAGATCCAGCCTCGAAATTGTCTTCTACAATACCAACTCCCACGTGGAAGAGCTCGAGCAGGAGATTCAAAAATACGAAAGCGCCATCCTAGAGGAAGGCGAGTATAACACAAAGGACAACCAAAACGTGCACCGTGCATGCCAGACCCTGGTCAGTGCATATGGTCATGTTTGCACACTACTCGCAGACAACATTGATACGTTTGTTAACAATGGCGATGCACGATATATTCGGTCACTCCTCATGTTACTATACAACAGCATCATGGAACTGCGAGTCACATTATGTTCTGTATCTTCACAATCTGGTCAGACAATTCTGCAAATGCAATATGAGGGCAATAACAACACCATCAAGCCATACACTCAAAATGGCCAGGTGCAGTCCACCCCAATGGACAGAAACGGGCAGCAGCGCAGCCGTCAAGGCACTGTGCGGCACAGTCCAGCCAACTCAAGGTCCTCACAAGATCATCAGGGCCCATACATGAACGGCCCCCGACGGCCTAACGCCTACATGGCCAACGATCAGATGGGCCATATGGTTCAGATGGGTCCTCAGGTTCCTGCTTACAATACCGCGGAGGACGATATGCAGTTCGAAAGAATATTACTTTCACTACAAAGGTCGGCCGACATTGTCTTGCAGGTCCTGCCTAATTTCAGCATGCAATTGAGTGGACGTTTTCGGAACGCGGCACAACAACGAGCCCCTGAGGGCGCCCTGCGCGACCTGAAGGGCCTCATCAATATATGCAACGATACTGTCCAGCAAAGTGAAGTGCTCAAAAACCAGCTGGGTGCTTTGAAGCGAAAGGACCCGAACTTGCGTTCACAGCCTGGCTTTGGAGTCTTGTGCAGAAGCTTCTTTTCCTGCTGGGCAAGCACGGCTGGAATGGTCAAGGAGTTGACTAAGCGCCTCCCCCTACCTCCCGATACTCGAGTGCGATTGCGGCCCATTCAGCAGATGATAAAAGACACTAGCAACTTGATTGTGCAGTCACCTTGGCAGCATCTCATTCGAGCGCCTGGTCATCCTGGCATGTATCCCAATGGTATCATGTCGCCTTCGAATGTCCCTATTACACCGCAGAGCGCAGCTCTCGGTCCCGCGATGCAGGCCACTGTGCCTGTGACACCACAAAGCGCTTCTTTCGCCAGAGCTTTCCATGGCAATGTCTTTGACCGGGCTGACGCACTGATTGCCAATCCTGGCATCTCCATGTCAAGAAGTGGTGCGATGAGTCGAGGACACTCGAACCTCAGTTCATTGTCCTCAATATCGTCACTCTCTTCAGACGGGGCCCCCCCAACACCTGGAAACTATTAAAGATTTGAATGCAGCGTACTACGCAGATGCGACTTTGGATTATGTATCATATGTTATGATTGTTAGATGTATTGCCGGCGAAGTTTACAGCTGCCGGGCTCGCATAGCAATGGCGTTTGGAAAGATATGGATTTAGTATGGAATATTATTTATCTTGGATGTAGCAGCATGTTGATAGAAGGGCTTGCTGGTCATCGAGCCCATGCAATAATATGACTGTAATATACTTGTTATCAGTGTTGCTACAAAGCTAACCATGCAAAGTGTGATGATTGCAAAGAGAGGGGGCATTCTACAATAGGTACGGAAAGCCAGATGCCGATGGTATGATAGCATTCGCAACTGCATGGAGGCTTATTTTGAGCTGCTTTTGGCTTGGGATAGTACATGCAGGGGAGAGGGGTACAAGATCCCCCACCACACTCGGGGACCTCAGTGCATGATCACCTGCATCTGCAAGCGCCCCGTCCATAAAACATGGAGTAGCATGCTGCGATTTGTCCCTCTTAGTTGTGCATCAAGTCGAAGCGTTCCATCTCGCCAAAAGCAAAAATGTCTGAACCACCCGCATCGCCAGCTACCACGGCGACGCAGGAACAGCAGCCGGAGCACCCCCACCAAATGCGACCGCAGGCCGCCGCGAGCGCCAGCGGCGCAAGCAGCACAAGCAACGGCTCTTCACGCCGCGCCGCGGCTTCATCCACCGCGTCGTCCTCCAACTCGGCCGGCCGCGCCACGGCCGCGACGACGCTGAGCGCCGGCAACCACGCCGCCGCTCAGCAGCAGCCACAGCAGCAGCAGCAGCAGCAACAGCAGCAAGCCCATCCGCCGCCGCCGCCGCCGCCGCTCCTCGAGACGCTGCCCTCCGCCGAGACGCAGCGTCACATTGCCGAGGCCCGCGCCGCCGTGGTCGCGTCCATGGGCAACATGCTCGACTCGGAGCTGCAGGGCCGCGCGGCCGTGCTGCACGAGAACGCGCGCGCGCTGGACAAGCAGGAGCGGGACGTGCTGGCGGCGACGGACGCGCTGCGGCGGGAGCGCGAGAAGCTGGCGCGCGAGGCTGACGTTGCCGCGCGCCGGCTCAAGGAGGTGGGCAACGTGCAGAACTGGGCCGAGGTGCTGGAGCGCGGGTTCCTGGTGCTGGAGGAGACGGTGCGGCTCGCCAACGGTGGTGACAGCGACGGGTATGGGTCGTGGTCTGGGTCGGGGAGCGAGTGCAGCTGCAGCGACTGCGGGTGGACGCTGGATGGAGAGCCAGGGACCGGGGATGGTGAGGAGATGGTGGTCAATGGTGGAGAGGGGCGAGGAAAGATGGATGTGGATGGCAAGGAAGAGCGGGTGGAGGGCAAGGGCAAGGGAAAAGAGGTTGACGTGGCCATGGACGGCCTGGAGATCATGTCTGAGTCGAGTCGAAGCTTGTTCGATGGAGAGTCCAGCTCGGCGAATGGCACGGGCAGGGCCAAAAATTCGGAGACGGCGTCGCTGTCAACAACATGCTGATGGAGGGAATACTGCTGGCAGGTCCGACGAAGATTTCACGACAATAATTATGAACTGGACGAATTACCGGAAACGAGCTTGAATACGCGTTATGACACATCTCATCTCATTATGCAGATTGATTATATGAATTTTATCTCCTCATTAGCATCCACATGACATTACTTGCCTACTGCAGGCTCCTTTGGGTGAACTCTCTCTAGTTACCTCGGCTGAATTGGCTTTCGACTCATATCAGCAAGCACTCTGGCGTGGTTGTTGGCATTTATAGAAGACCAGGAAGCATGACAAAGCGCTTCTTCTTGTACTTGTCGCCAAACTCCTTGCGGTACGCCTTCTCCTTGCCCTTGGCCCAGATAAACATCTGCGCGCCACCAATCGCGATGAAGAGCGCCACGGTCCAGTCGCGGCTGACAATGATGATGCCGACCCAGGCAAGGATCTCGTACATGTAGTTGGGGCAGGTGACGAAGCTGAAGCCGTAGCCGGCCGGGATCTTGCGCTCGGTGCTGCCAGGGCTGCGCAGCGACGACAGGTAGTAGTGGACGAGCGCGTTGCCCGTCTGGGCAAAGAGGTAGAGGGCGGTACCGGCGGCGTCCACGGCCGGCTCGCGAGCGCGGGCGGCGAGTGAGCGGGGCCAGTAGATGGACACGGCGCAGAGGAGGCCGGAGAGGCTCCAGTAGAAGAAGCTGTTCTTGAAGACGTTGGCGATGGGCATGGTGTTGGCCGAGAATTTGTGGATAAAGGCCGTCTCGAACTCGCGCTTGACAAAGTGGCCGATGATCAGGGCGAAGCTGAGCCACTGCGTGTTGGACATGGGCGCGTCGCCGCCGGGGAAGATGTAGGGTCGGGCCGCGACGACGGCGGCGTGGATGAGGATCGGGCCAAAGTACTCGATGAGGAAGACGGTTCGCCAGGCAATCTGGGGGCCTGTTGTTGTTGTCTGTTAGTAAATTTGTAGCCTTATCTGCGTTACATAACGGGTCAGGATGTGCGTACCGAGGTCCTTGACGAGCACCTCGCCGGCGTCCGTGACGGCAGGAATGTCGGCGATGAGGGCCTTGCGGTCCTTGAGCGTCTTGCGGGTGGCCGTGTCCAAGAGGCCGATGCGGTTGAAGTCGCCGATCCCGGCCTGCTTGGCAATGGCCTTTTTCACATCCTCAACGGTCGCGCCCGCGGGCAGCTCGACGCTGGCGGGGAGACGCTTGATCGGCTGCTTGGGTGCTGTAGAGCGAATGTTAGCTTCGAGGAGTAGCGCGTGCCTTGCAAGACAGTTATGAAGGGGGTGGGGAGCGTCGGTGATGAAAACATACAGCGGTTGGTAAGCTTGAGCGTGGTAGAGGCCGCCATTGTGTCTGAGCCGTGCTTTGATCCAGAGAGATGAATGCAACAGGGTGACACGGCGAGAACAAAGAAGAAGGAGTCCAGTTCTTGATTCCAAGTTGTTGGGAAGCTCGGCACAGCAGTTTTAAAGTGGGTCGGTTCGGCAGGGGCAAGAAGCTCGAGGTGGTGGCACTTACATACAGCTGCTAGCTTGATCGTTGGGAGCGATGGATCTTCGATGAAACAAGCCCATAAATGATTTTGTAGATTGTTCCGTTTTATTCCTTGGTTTTCACGTTAGTTTTTTCTTCTTTATTATCATTTTTACTTTGCGCTTTACAGATCAGATAGCTGCACTGTTGCGGCTGTCAATTGGCAAACAAGACTGGCCTGGTATGTCCCTTTTACACAACATAGGTAATCACATGCTATTTAGCACTTGTACACAAAACAGCAAGTTGTTTTTGTTGAGATCATCTGCAGTATATTTCCAAGTCTCAAAACCTTGTACGTTCCAATAATAGCTTGTCATTCTTCAATGAGCTCCCAAAGCCAATCTGGTACATCTCTCGCGTCCAGTCCATTTCTCCCATCATCCGCCCCGTTGGCCAGCCCGTCCACAGGCCAGATGCCAAACGACAATCCATCGACATCGCCACTGACTCTACGCGACCAGCTCCCATCATATACCTTTTCGGGTCTTGGAAGCGTCCGCCGTGCGCCATCGCCGCGCCAATCTCCCTCCTCTTTGAGCTGAGCAATCGTAGGCCAAGTCACCCCATCCATTCTGTCCTCCATGCCAAAGCAACTTTGCTTCAGTAAAAAAAGCGGATGACCTTTGGTCGATGCTTTGCGGCTCAGCATGCCCTTTTTTGATAGCTCCATAGTCAATCGCTCTACCTTGATCGCAATGACCCTTCGTCGCTCTTCCGCCACGGTCACCTTCAAAGCCGCCAGCTCGGCCGCAGTCTGGGGCACAAAGGGCGAGCCATCAGCGCCAATGTAGTGGATATTCTGGCGCATTTTCTGATATGCCATGAGCTCCTTTTTCTCGCCGCTCGTCCACCGTTTCGAGTGAGACCACAGTGGCGGGTCTGCGCTGATAGTACTTGTTTGAGCATCATACTTAGTTCTGCTAGCCTGTCGACGTCGGAAGCTGGCAGGTTCCAGAGGGGCATTTGCTGGCGCCCGCCCACTCGACTGCTGAGCTCGACTGATCCCTTCTCTCGAGTTTCTTCTTGCGAGTCCATTTCTGGTAGTAGCCGCGGGCACATTCGCTGCTTGGGTCGAATGCCGGACGTTTACACTCCCACGTCGAGAGCTGCGCCGGGATGTCACATTCGAACTGACAGGTGATTCGAGGTGCCCTGAGGAGCGTGAGCTAGTCGACGAGTTGCTTTCGTGTGAATACTAGTTGCCACGACGCGGACCCCGTTGCATAGCGCTGTTTGCAATACGTGGCGACTCTATTTCACGAACTGCGACTGCGGTGGCTGTTGCTTTGGAAGATGTATAACTTTCGTGGGTCGGGAAGAGGTGATAGTGCTGATATAACGGGTTTGCGAATGGGGGGGGTGCTGCGGGCGGCCAGGGTGGCAAATGGCAATAATAGGGACCAGGGGGGGCGTGATGATGATGTCCTGGTAATAGATAACTGTTTGGTGACCAGCCAAAAGCGATGTCTAGGAATCTACAGTACGGAGCCTGTCGAGAGAGATGGTCTAGAGACCAGCTCGCCGGATGATGCGCCGCGTACTGCGTATCAACCTAACCACGGGTCAGTAGCTGTGAAAAGGTCATCCGCTGTGATATCATTTACAGCAGTAAATACAGGCAAAAACTCCGAGGTTGTGACAAGTTTGCTCGAGTCCGGCACACGTGAATCCTTGTTGCACAGGCCGGCGGCGTCTGGACTATGACACGGCTGTCTACTCGACCCGTCGGGCTCAAATACTGCAGCACAAGGATTCATCTGCAGGAAGTCGTGATGTTCCGCAGTACCTGGCAAGCTCTTCATTTAGACCAGCGGAATATCAGAACGTTGGTGATGGGCCGAGAAGAGCACATTCCAGCACTTAGAAGAGCGAAGCCGAGAGATTAGCTGCCAGAGTCGGCAGCAGTAAAATTAGTCAACGGTTCTTTGTAGCAATGTGAATAGAGGCCCTGATAGATTTCGAAGAAAAGCAGAAATTTCTTTACGCGTTGAGCTGAAGTGACGGTCGCAAACGAGTATCGACACCTGGCAGACGATGATTCTGCTGCAGCTAGTGTGCAGTTGGCATGCAGTTGGCAAACGAGCAACTTCACGGCGGCGGCGGCGGACTCCAGAAGAAATTTGTGGATATGCATGAATCAAGGCCTTCGTTTATACGAATGGCATTTGATGCTGTTGAATCAATACACAGATGCGGAATCTCAGTTCACCGCATTTGCTAGGAGCGGTGATGGGGCGTCACGAAGAGGAATCACATGCTGCAACATGCGGTGTGCTATAGGGTTCAATATGGATGCACCTAGACTAATATTCTTTAAGAAGAGATAAAACTGATGACAGTCAGAAGTCATGATACTCAGCCACGGCTTCATTGTACGAATGACAGAGCAAACACCGTTAGAAGTGTGTTGGATATGCAGTACAAGCACACACTAAATTAGTCGGCGCTAGCAGGGGACGATCTCGAAAAGACCCACCTTCCCTTTCCAGTTTCGCTTAATGCATTCGGGCCACGTGACTGTCTTCTACCGTGGTGCGGAACAACCATCCGCCGTGGGAAATTGCCTTTTGCTGGGCCAAAAAGAAGCCCTGACCGCCAGGGTACGTACCTGGGGCTAGCGCAACCCCCAGCCCACAACCACAATTTTCTCGCTCCAATTGTGCCCTCCCCTCCACACCGGGTCTCGAGTCGAAAAAGTTCACTTCTCCCACATCCATCCGACAATTTTAGATTGCAACTGGTGAGCAGCAGATTCATCAGGTCAGTGAATTCCTATTTTTACGGCCTTGGGAGAACACACGAAGACGACCAACGACTACGACTACGACATCATTCAACACATCACTGGCGAATTTCACACTCGATGTCGAAGACTACAATTCCTTCTGGAGTCGCCGGTGCTGATTGAAGGTGTTGTGGCTGTTTCGCATATACGTTGTCGACAGTCGTCGTGTCCTCTCCGGGCTCTCTCTTCTTTTGTCAATCGCTCAAGGCCACTGTTGCTAACCTCTTCTTGCCTCTGCAGAACTCGCAATCATGGGTATCTCTCGCGACTCCCGTCACAAGCGCTCCGCCACCGGTGCCAAGCGTGCCTACTACCGTGCGTACTGAATCTTATAACATACAATGGGGAAGAAAGAAAGAAAAATATATGTGTTTTGGAGGAGGGAGCGAGCGAAAATGGGCTGCCGGTATTCTACTCTCTTGCGTAACAGCGGAGAGCAGAACTACTCTTTGGTTCCTTTTTTGCTCGCTTCCTTTTCTTTTTCCGAAAGCCCGTATGTTCCATCATTTACTTGAGAACATGCGTTCTGACCTTTGACAATAGGGAAGAAGCGCGCTTTCGAGGCTGGCCGCCAGGGTGCCAGCACCCGTATCGGCGCCAAGCGCGTGCACACCGTCCGCACCCGCGGCGGCAACCACAAGTACCGCGCCCTGCGCCTCGACTCGGGCAACTTTGCCTGGGCCTCCGAGGGCTGCACCCGCAAGACGCGCGTCATCGCCGTCGCCTACCACCCGTCCAACAATGAGCTGGTCCGCACCAACACCCTGACCCGCAGCGCCGTCGTCCAGGTCGACGCCGCCCCCTTCCGCCAGTGGTACGAGGCCCACTACGGCCAGCCCATCGGCCGCCGCCGCCAGAAGGCCCAGGGCATCAAGGAGGACGAGGTCAAGCGCTCCAAGTCGGTCGAGAAGAAGCAGGCCGAGCGCTACGCCGCCGCCGGCAAGGTCGATAACACGGTCGAGAAGCAGTTCGAGGCCGGTCGCCTCTTCGCCATCATCTCCAGCCGGCCCGGCCAGTCCGGCCGCTGCGACGGCTACATCCTCGAGGGTGAGGAGCTCGCTTTCTACCAGAAGAAGCTCCACAAGTAAACGTTGACTCCCCGTCTCGTTTTGCTTGGTTTTTGTTAAAAAAAAAAGAAAGAAAGAAACTTGACCTACCTGGCTCGCCTGGGAGGATTCTACCACTGTCTGGGAGCAAGCGGGGGGTAACCGTTTCTCCATGGCTTCTTTGGTATCTTGTTCAAGGAGTTTTGTCCCTGTCTCTTGCACATTCCACCATTGGCATTTGCAGGGCATGATGAGCTTCACGTAAGCATCGGATTGGGTCCATTAGGGAGTTTGCAACAAAAATAAAACTACATGAATTCAATCATCTCGTCCACACGTCCCCCAGCATTGCGAGGATTGTAAAAGTCCGAAGCATTGTCCTATTTTTTTATATTGGGGGCTTTTTTTCTTTGTTCATGCTCTGATGAATGTGTGCGTCATGCGTAACTGAAAGAAAAAGTCTGCCTAGACATAAATGTTTTTCGCTTTGTATTGCCATCTTCGCCCGGCAACATTGACAATATCTCGTATGCCCAAAACACTATGCTATTCTCAATAGTCACTTCCATTGTTCGACTTCTGGTCTGTCATCGTCTTGTTTCAAACAAGCGCCTCATGTGCATTTTTATCAAGGTAATATGTACAGTGCCAACTGTTCTACAGTTAGATTGCCTTGGCATATTCCGCTCGGTGGAGGTGAGCCAAGGGCAGAGCCCAAATTATGCGAATTGCCGCTTAAGATCGCTCCATTTCCTGTTGAGCGTCTCGTGCTGAGAATTAATCTGCAACCGAATCGTTAGTCAAAGTTCGACGAGTAAGTGCAAGGCATCGTACCTCGGCATATTGCATTTTGGTCTGAACCAGTTCCTCCTCCAGCTCGGCCAGTTCCTGTTCCAGCTTCCTGTTTTCTTCGTGGACACTTTCATTACGCTTCATAAGGTTGTCTCTTTCGAGCTTCCAGGCTTCTTCGATTTCTGTCGGCTGCCGTTCAATCACGACCCGAAGCTCCTGAACTTGGCCCTTGAGGCTTTCGTTTTCATCTTTCAGCTCTTGGTTTTCGACTTTTGTGTGTACAAGCTCGGTCGCCAGATCAGCTTGCTCGCGATCGCAAGCCTCGACTCTGTCTTCCAGTTTGCGCAACTGGATCGCATAGCTTTGGTTGGCCATCTTCAGGTCTTGAAGCTCTGTCTCGCGATCCTTTTCAGCCTTGGTTTTTTCTTCCCACTCAGCAGTATACATCTTTAATGTCTCGGGTGTCAGCTTGACTTCGGACGCATCTTTGACTAGCTGATCGGCCCTGTAGACTTCCTTGTCTAAGCTGGCGCTTGAACTGCCGAAAAATCCATTTTCTAGCAAACTTCCCGCACTAGGGTCCTTGTCAATGTACACGTCAAAGACCTTGTCCTTCAGGTGCGTTGTGAGCTGCTGCATATCAGAGATGCCCAGCAAGAGGCTTGCATTCTTTTGCATCAGGACAATGCCAAATCTCAAAATAGCGGAAAGACCTTCAGTGAAAATCAAATCGTAGATGCGGAGGACAAGCTGCAAGGGAAACCGGTAAGCGAAAAGGGTGAGGAACCACTGCGTGGCATAGAGGTGGGGAGAAATTCCCCGACGCTTGAGGTGGCAGTACAGGGCCGGCTCCGTGTCCTCCAAGAGGCGCTCGAATTGATACAATCTCATGTGAAGACCAGGCATGTCCTGGACAAAGAGTTCTCGAAGGTCGTAGTGGTGCATCAGGCGGACGAGCAAGCAAAAAGCTTCTTCTTCCGGCATGTTGAACAAAAGGGGCATGATGAGGAAATTCATGCCTTGCGCATATCCGACACCTTCATCGTAGAGAGCATATGCTTTGCAAACACCAAATAAGCCATCCTGCAGACCCGCAGAAGCAGCATATTTGGAGTAACTGGTTCTGGCGCCAAGATCACGTCGGATAGTCTTTTCAAGCTTCTGCAGGGTTGCGGCTTCTTCTTTTTCCTTCTTCTTGCGCTCAGCAGTTGCCACTGCTTGCGCTTTTGGACTTGGCTCGGTCGTCTTTTCTACTTTTGAAGACATACTGGCATTTGTGCCAGAGCGGTCAGATTTAACGGAAGAGGCTGATGAGGTAACAGCCTCTCCATTCTGAGCGCTGTTGCCGCTACTGGATGAGCTGGCAGTAGTGCTATTGCTGTGGCGCTTTTTCTCCTTATCCGTGCCTTTGACAATCAAGTCTTGGTAGACAGTCTCTAGCTCGGCGTTCTTGCTTTGCGCCAGCACTTGCCAAATAACGCCCCGGATGGCGCTTGGAATTCCGGTAGTGATGGCGCGGTTCAGTTCCTCGGCACTGGTGCGCGCAACAACGGCTGGGCCTTCATAGACAACTGACTGCCACAGGTCCCAGTCTACTTGGGCCTCTGGCATGGCGGAAGGGCCAGCATTGACTCCGGATACGGTTCCAGGTGCAAGATCGATCGTGGGAGTCGGCACCGGGCTAGGTGGAGCCATATCGCTAGTAACTGATGCCGCATCGCCGTTGACCAACCCGAGACCAGCCCCGTTGGTACCGTTGTCGTCCTCGAGCGCATGTGGAGGAATACCTACCTCTTGCTGTAGGCGCAGCAACTTGAATCTGTCCTTGAGGCTTTTTCTGGCTTCCGCTTTTCCGTCTTCGGTTTCTTCTTCCAGCTTGCCAAGCATCATTTCGGGATTGCTGGTCAGTGTGCCAACAGAGCTAGCAGTGTTTCGTCGCTTGGTGTTCTGTTGGGTTGGCACAGGGTCTTTGCCGGCTGAGTTTCGAGATAGCCACGAAAAGGCGCCAGTGAGTTTTCGAGTTGATGGTGGAGGTTGCGTAGCGGCAGCTGTGGAGGGGGGCGCCATCGTGGTCGTAGATGATGCTCCAGGGCTTTTTGCGGGCGATGTACCGGCGGGCGGAGACCAGGGCATGGAGGGGAGGGCGCTCGCAATGCTGCTTAGTGACAAGGTCTTGGGCGGTTGCTCGTTTTCGGTGGACGCTTTCACTGGTCCTGCAAAAGGGCAGTTAGCTTGGTGAGTACCATGTTGCAGTAGACAATGGATTTACCATCGGCAGAGGTAGCTGTCTCGTCGTCTAGGTTGACATTGTCGAGGTTTGATGTGCTCGATAGTCGTCTGGACAGGGGAGATGATTCGCGCTGTGACTTGGCATCGGCCTCTTGGACGGCCTCTGGTTCGGCTTGTTGACTGTGCTCGTGTGTCTTGTCGCTGCTTTGGGATTGATGTTGCTCTTGGGGAGGGGGAGACCGAGAGGCCGAGACGGCTCTTTTAGTTAGAGATCGTACTGACACGGCATCCACGGCGTCTTCGAAGGATTCGTCGTTGTCCACAGCCTGTAGCATGTTAGTGTCGTTACGGACACGGCAGTCTCTCGGCTAGTCGCGTTTGGTCGGCAGGACCTAGAGCATTCGAGGGGTGGCGGCGCAATGAAAGCACGTACAAGTTCGCCATCAGAGGAGGCTGCGGAGGCGCGCCTGTCCTCTGCAGGCTTGTGCTCCTCATCGTGAGCGGTATCGTGTTGAGACATGTTTGCGTCGACGTTGGGGGCTCGAAAAAAGGGCGATCGCAAGTCTTGTGATGGGGTGATGGTTCAAGGCCGGGGACGCACGTGCACCCGCGGCAGTGGTATGCTAGGCCAGCCAAGCAATGGACGCGAATTTGATGCTGTATAATCTGAAGGGTATGGTTGCTGTAGAAGATGCGTGGCTGGAGGAGAAAAGAGCGGTAGCAGCGGCGTGAAGGATTGTTGAGAGGGGCGCGGGCCGTGAGGACAATGTTAGTTTATTAGGGGTGGTGGAGGCGCTGGTGCGAGTTGGCGATGTGGCCGGCCCCCTTGCGATTCCCCTTATATGGAGCCGGTTGCACGCTATGTGCTGAGTACAGCCTGTGGGCGGCGAGGAGGGTTGGCCAAGGGGGTCCGCTGGAGATGGCGCGGCTCGGTATAATGACTTTTTATAGCGTGTTATAACGTGGTTTATGATATATCCAGCATTGCGACGCGGAGAGGTATTCTTATCCTGGCAAGGCACAATGCTCGGAGCTGTTGCTGTGGATGCTCTTTGCCTGCGAACTGTTAGCGCCGGCAGGGCTCAGGAACCAGTCTGCAGCCGACAGTGGACTGATCCCCAGCACGCCAGCCGCCGTCGGGATTAGCGTTGTTTCAGGCCCTGTGGCAGGCATTCCATGAATCTTTGGCATTACTTGGGTGCATTGTGCGCCGCGTTGTGTGCCCTGGCAACAATGGAGGATCTCTGGGGGCGCAAGGGGCTACTCCGGGGGCAAGATGCGGTGGCTGCTGCGGATGTGTGGGCGCTGCGGGCGCTGTGGATGAGTACAAGTCAGCCAGATTACGTACCTGGGTAGCACCAGACACAGAGGCACCCAGCTGCCGCTTCCGTTGCCTTGGTATGCACTTGACGTCTTGGCGCGTGTTTGTTGCAAATTCTGATATCTAATTGTTTCTTTATATAGCTTTGCATGTACCGACTCATGATTCCCCATGCAGTTATTGCTTGCTTCCGTCGCTGCCCTGTCGACGAAAGGTGGTTTTGTTCTTGTCCCCAGTTGGCAATGCGGCAGTGATACGGTGAAATCAGCTATTATGACCAGTACAGAATTAACCGAATTATTCCGTCGCCGTTTTCCTGCTTCTATTTCTTTCCTTTCCTTTTTTTTTTTTTTTTTTTTTTTTTTTTTTTTTTTCCGTTCATAGTGACTAGATAATAGCTGCTACTGGCCTTACCAACACCCTACTAGTGGTATACGTTGATAACAGCACCACCAGATGCTAGTGTTGTCGGCGTCAATAGAGGTCGCATCAGTGCTCCAGATCTACATTCTGCCTCCATTGTCGAATTTCTTGCACAAAGGAAATGGTCGACAATGTAAACCCCATCCGCAACAACACAGCCTCAAGCCGTCGCAGAATGTAAAAATCCAGCCCAGGACCTTCCAGGTACAGGGTATCATCGGCCTGCCTGGCTCTTGCTTCACACGTGGGGTGGCCCTTGGACAGTGTGGCGGTGTCTGGTGTGCTTCACTGAAAACGTCTGTCCACGTCACTGGCCAGTGCAGTGGCCGCAGTGGCTGGCCGCCTCACATCTGGCCGCCTCACATCTGGCCGCCCGCCCGGCCAGTTAATCCGGCTGCGCGCCCTGCTGAGTTACCATTACATGTAGGGCAACTACAGGGGAAGCTCGTTAGCTGCCTCCAACAGCGCCCTCGTCGGAGGAGCTCCTTCCATGGCGTGCCATAGATTCCGTACGAGGTTGTACAATATAGCTGCTGTAGAGCGTATGGAAATTATGTCAAGGCACTCGGGTTCTGTTCAGAGCTTCCCCACCCTGCATGTACCTCTGCGCCTAAACCACACCACAAGGTACCTGCCTGCCCGCCCCAACAACCCCGTCCTCCAACTGCCACTACCACCATTATTAGCACGCTGAGGCGTTGCTTGAAAGTTGACACGCCCATTACGCAAAGGCCCACCTCATGGCAGCTGGAGCAGGCCTTGCCTAAACATTTTTGATACTCGTTCCTTTCTCCCCATCAACACCATCAACACCCTACAGCATTCTCATCCAGGCTCCGACTTGTATTTCTGCACACGAGTGAACCTGGCCATTTTTCTCTGACTGCAGCTTGGTAGCACATCCCCCCGGGACCTCTACCTACTATCGCCTACGTCACATCCAAAGTTGGGAAAAGCTCTTTGACGGCGACCTGCACCCGCCTTCAAAGTCGCGCCCGACTTGTGTTTCGAGGCCTAGCGGAAGAGTCACCCAACTCTATTTACGCCAAAATTTCCATCTATACCTCTCCAGTCGCCCGTAGCCGGTTTGATACGCTGAAACCTACCCCGTTTCTACTACTCCCAGATCTTGTTAGGGCCCGAAGCCAGCTCTTCCGTCGCCTCAACCACATACACACCAAAACACCAACGAGATACCAGGCGCCCAGGGGTTGTCCAGTTGAGGACACTCCGCCTACGCGAGCAAAGCTGTTGTCTCGGCACAGTGAATAAGAGAGTGGAGGGGACGCCTGTATTTGTTCATGCGGCCCTGCCGCCTCCCTTTTCACAATGGGCAAAATCACAAAAGAGATGCAACCCAAGCATCGTGAGACTTTGGTAGGCTCATATATTCTTTCCTGCATATACCCCCGGTTTTCATACGCTAACCCAATCCTCCCGCAGTCTCCCTGGCTCAAGAGCTACGTCGAGGCCGCCTCCACCATTTCCCTTCCGCTACTACCACAGCACCTTGCCACATACCCGACGCGATGGCCGTTCGGACGAGGGGATCTCTATCACTGGATTCCTCTCCTGAATCGCTTTGATGCTATCCTTGAGGCATTCTGCACTACGTACAGGCTGAATATTGGACCCCAGACCGACGACTTCGACTCCTACATCCTTCGCAACCTCACCGGACAGGGAGCGTTTGCTGACGAGAAGCAATGGGACGACCAGGAGTTGCAAGAATTAGGCTACAGCCAAGAAGGAGACCGGGAACTCGTTGAGGCCGTCCTGACCTTTACCCGTTTGCTGCTCGAACACTGCGGAAACAGGAGCATCTATGCCAGTAGCGCTCATCTTAGCGATCTCCTAAACAGCACCGCACTTTCGCTGCTGATTCCTGCTCTCGAGGTTGGCTCTGAGCTTGCACAGAGATACCAGGCTTCGGTGAAGCGAATCGGCAACTCCTCCAGACATATTAGCGCCGCTCTCCTCGCCAATCACTACAACATTGACTTAGATCGCGTCCAGCAAATTGCGCAGGCCTTTTCCAAGACAACGATAGTGAACCTCACCGATTCGACCCAGACAGCGACACTAACTCCCCGATCCAAAGACAAAACGTCAGCGCAGTCCAAGAGTGCTCCGAAATCTCATGCCACCGACTTGGCCGCACTTGCTACCTCTGATGATCAGCGCTGGGCAGACTGGGGCGATGTGAAGCTGCGATATTACCCTAAAGATGCGAAAGCACCTCAGGAAGCGTCTGCTGAAGTAGGTCGGTCTTCCCAGCCTTCCACGCCGACACCTCTACGTCGCAGCTCGACAGTGGCGGGAACACAACATACTCCCAAGTCTCGTAACGCCCACGCTGAGGAGTCGTCTCCCTTACTCCCTCGTACGCCTGGCATCTCTGATGAGGCCGATGCGTCTGCACAGAAGACGTTTGATCTTCCACAATCGATAATTGTCTCATCTTCCATGAGTCAGCTATTGGATAAACTTCCAAGTGACATGACCGAAGCCTCCCAGTACGAAGCATTCCATCGATTTAGAGTCGCCAAGGCTCTCACTGGATCTCAGAAATCTCGTCAGCAAATCCTCGGCGCCCGACTGCTCGCCATTACCAACCTGGCCTACATCCACACCGAGTCAAACTTCGTGGAAAAAGTTCTCAGACAAGACATGGACGAGACCCGCCGATACCAACTTGTCTACCAACTCGCTGAACTCATCCATCCGTCTTCAGATCGCAACGCGGAGGCACCTTTGTGGCTTCAAACAATCTCACTTGCGCTAATGGAAGCCATTTCGAGCTTCACATCCCGCTGTCAGGATGTTCTGTCCGCTCTCAACGCCAACGTTAATCATGGCATTCTTCTATACGTCATTCGCAAAGCCGTGGCTGGTATGGAGAATACCAAACCTGAAGATGATGGGGATCAAGTAACCGAGACTGACAACTGGCGCAACAACTTGTTCTCCCTCACGCTGAACCTGTCCATGGCGACAAGAGTTGGTAGTGAGATGGCGTCTGCAGGTCTTATGGAGATTCTTGTTCACATCTTGAACATTCGCTCATCTGTAGCCGAGCGTCACCACTCGATGGTTCTTGCCTTCCTGGATGGCTTGATTTGGGCATATCCTCATGCGTTCACCGCGTTCTTCAGTGCTGATGGTCTGGATGCAGTTTCGAAGCTGGTTGTCGATACTGTAGCTGAGGCGAAGCAGCTGGTAGCAACCTCCAAAGGGATTACGCGAGATCATCAGTCAAGCGCTGTGGATTATAAGGTCCCGTACTATCAGCAGCAGACTCTCAAGTGGCTCTTGAAATTTATTCACCGCATCATGTCCAACTCGTACAGCTATAGCGGCAACACAGAACGATTACTGCGAAACTTGGCTGAGAAATCTGATCTCCTTGCCAGCCTACGCGATATCATCAGGGACAAGACCTCCTTTGGTTCTATAATCTGGACAAACTCGGTCCTTATCTTGAGCGACTTCATTAATAACGATCCTACCAGCTACGCAGCAATTTCGGAATCTGGTATGATTAAAACATATCTAGAAGCAATCACTGGTCGAAGCATTGCCGATGGGCCGCAAGAGGATGAAACGATAGAAACAGAAGATGGGTTAAATGACACTTTGGAGGGATCTGACGTGACAGTCATGATTGAGAAGGATCAGCGACCGCACCCCCCGACTGAAGAACTGCTTCGCACATCCAAACATGGCGATGTTGTCGCCGGAGGCATCCTGGCGTCTTCTGAGGCTATAAATGTGGTGCCACAAGTGCTCAACTCCATCTCTCTGAACAACTCTGGAATGAAGTTGGTGGTATCATCGCGCGCCTTTGACAGCTACTTCGAAATATTCGAGAGCCCTGAGCACGTCAGGTGCATGGAAGTAGACATCGAACTGGCGAGTGCTATTGGTGGAAGCTTCGATGAACTTGCTCGTCATCACCCTCCTCTGAGGACTGCAATCTCAAACGCCGTCATCGACATGGTTGCTAAAGTTCGCTATTTTGGCATTCGCAAGGCTGAGGAAGACAACTGGGGTGTTCGTTTACTCGGCACTGACAGCAATGGAAAAGTAGTTTCCATCGATCAGCATGGACAGATCGCTGAGAAGAACGAGGCACTCCTACCTGCGAAGCAAACAAGAGACTCGGATGTCACCATGCAAGACTCGGCAACTCCTAGGATTGTCAGAGATGACACCGGCGAGACTCTCCCGACCAAGAAGCCTGATACCGTCACACCATACATTTATGCCTTGGCCAGCTTTCTTTCATCATACCTTTCCAGTACCTTTATCAAGACCCACTTTGTCGAAAAGGGCGGCATTGAGCTGCTCCTCGACATCTGCGAGTTGCCCAGCATCCCTGCCAACTACAGCGAGTCTCCGGCAGCTAGAGCCATGAATGCAGTTGTTGGACAGCTTGTAGAGCATGCCCCAGTGCGAAGTCTTCCATCGCTCTTGAAACGTGCCCAGGCTTCAATCGACATTCTCCGGCCTCTCTCGATGAAGACAGAAGCCCTCCCGCCATATTTTGGCCCATTTCTCACGCCAAATCTGCAACTGCCGATTGGCAATCTCCCGGAGCCTCTGTTGTCAGGTACCAAAATGGTCAAGGCTCTGTTGAACGCGCAAAACTTCATCAAGATCCTCTCTGACTGTTTCAACACATCCCGATCGCACTCGCTTCAGTTCTACCCGGTCAATGCATTTGACTATTACTTGCAACTTATTAAGTCAATGGGGCCACTACTCCGAGGTGTTCTTGCCGAAGAGGCTGGCGAGCTGGCCGCTGTTCCCCAGCATTGGTCAATTAAGCGTGGTGGACCAACTCCTGAAGGTGAACCATCTGTTACCAATGCCTCTTTCAGCAACGGTAGCACGTCTTTGCCTGATGTCTTAAGCAGCACGGGCGCTTGGAAGCAAGCTGAAGGGGCTGATGCTCCAAAGTCACCTACGGAAGAGGAACAGAAAACCCCGCGATTTCATAATTACGAGGCGCTTAAGCTGCTATTGCATCCTATGATCCCTACGTCGTTCCCTCTCTTCCAGAGCATCGGCAAAGCGTTGGTTCCAAGACGCGAGGTGACTCACGGAGATCCTTTCCCCAGACCGAGACACTTGGAGCTGGCGAAGGAGTTGGCATCCACGGTCCTCGACCAATTGTCGCCATCTGTTTCAACGCCTAATCCAACCTCTAAGGAATTTCACTACTGGATCATCATGATGCATACCATTCACGAGATGCTCATTGATCATCAGGCTGGACGACAGCCTGACCGAAGTCACGTCCACATTATAATCCCTGTGCTTCTTGCTTTCAAGGAGCAAGGAGGTTTAGATGTGCTCAATACTATTCTCAGAATCTTCACAAATGCTGTTCGTGAAGGCTCGAGTGCCACCCGCCCTGACGAGCTATCCAAGGCCAAGGTTGCTGCATTTGGTCTTAAGAAGATCCTTGAGTTATATGTTCTGCTAGTGAATGGCAAGTGCCTCGTTGACACAAGTAATCACTTCAACCTTCAGCGGCACACCGACAGAAATCAGGTTGTATCCAACATTTACCAGCAAATTGTCGTGGAGTTTCGCTGTGCCATTTTGCCGCCAATGCTCGAGCTTTGGGACTCGTCATTTGTCGAACATGTTTCGGAGGAGATAGCGAAGCAAATCCTCGATATCCTTAAGCTGGTCGCTACTGCCGAAAACGAACCAACCTCGACGCCCAAGGACAAGGCCCCCTTTGCGCTTCTCAACTACAACGATGTTCGCTTTGATTGGCGTCCTCTTCGTGGGGTCATAAATGACTTGCTAAACGCTGGTTTTGACGAAGATCTAGTCCACGAGGCTATTTTTCGTGCAAATGGCAATGTCTCTAGTGCCCGAGAATACTGCCGAGCTCACAGATCCGGTCTTGCTGGACCGCGAAACCCTATTCCAGCAGAGGATGCCGATACCAATACAAACAAAACACCAGAATCGTCGAGATCTCGACAGCGGGCTCCATCTACCGGAACCAGCACTTCCGAGCCAGATCGTATGTCGTTGGATACATTCACAGAGGGCTTGGATGATGACGGACTTGTCGACACAGAAGCTCAGACTCTGGAAGAAAGCGAAAGCGCCGATGGTGCTGACCGAGCCCAAGCAACCGAGGAGGGAACCAGACCAACGACGAGCGAAGCCGCTCGAGCTCAATTCTCAGGCACCAAAGAGGAACTTGATGCTTTGAGGTCCAAGCTTCGCTCCAATCTTGTTGACAACTCGTTGGACGTCATTCGGACTCACCCTGACAGCGCTATTGAAGTCGCTCAGTTGATCCAAATAATGGTTCTGCGGCATCAAGATCAAGAGACACATGAGGAGGTTGGCACCGTGCTCACCTCTGCCCTCTCTTCCTTGGCCCTTGACCCTGAAGAAAAGAAGAAGAACAGCAAATGTATTGCCGCCTATGCTCACTTGCTGGCCTTGTTGATTCAGGATCCAACATTCTTCGACAACAATGTGGATGGTTTACGAGACAAGGTTGGAGAATATGTTGATTTCCTCAAAGTTCCATCCTCCGGTGCTGTCGATGAACTGCCAGCTTGGATCCCTTACATTTTGCTTGTGCTAGAGCCTCTTTTGTCGCACGATGAGCGACCAGTTGCAGCCCAGTGGTTGGCGCCAAGAACTGTTGATGACCCTGTTCAGCCTGCAGTAGTTCAACTTGGCGTTTCTATGATCAGTGATCAACAGCGCTCGGACATTCTGGAATCACTCCTAGACTTGCTACCGCGCGTTGGAAAGCATGAAATACTGGCAACATCCATTTTGAGAGTCTTGGTGATAGTAACTCGCCGACGTCAGCTTGCGAAGCACATGGGACAGAAGAAGAACCTCCAGCGCCTGTTCCTCATGGCCAAGCAATTGGCTGGACTTGGCTCAGAGAGGTTAAAGCATGATCGTGTCACGGCACATATCATCACCATATTGAGACACGTTGTTGAAGATGAGGAGACTCTCCGGCAAATTATCCGGGCGGAGATTGAGGCCGAATTTCCCAATGTCCACCGTAACAATCGCGGACATGCGGATGTCTCTGCCTATTTACGAACGCTTGCCCCAATTGCTCTTCGGGCACCCGAATTATTTGTGGAAGTATCGAACGAAATGCTTCGATTTTCTCAATGGTCTCCCGCCGAGAGTGAGACAGGAGGCAGATTGAATACCGTCACACTCAAAGATGGAATGGGTGCCTCCGACGATTCTGTTCCTTTAGCCAATGCTGACGGCAGCAAAGACAAGCCAGGCGCAACTGATACCCCGATTCCTGCAGATCAACTCAAGCCTTCAACTGAACTAGCTGACAAGGAAATGGCTGACGCCCCTAAGATTCCCGACAGCAAGCGTCCAGTTGTTGAGAATCCCGATGGCGTCGTTCATTTCCTTCTCTGTGAGCTTGTCAACTACAGAGAAGTTGACGACAAAGAGCCAACGAACCCATCAAAAGATGCTCAGCCAGAGCTTGATATGAGCGATGCTGGCTCAGAACAAATGGACAAAGAGACAAACGCCGGTGAGAGAGGCGACAAGAAGCAAGCCAAGCCCCAGTTCAAGTCCGAGGAGCACCCAATCTTTGTATATCGGTGCTTCCTGCTCAATTGCTTGTCCGAGCTTCTCCAAAGCTACACCCGCACCAAGGTTGAATTCATCAATTTCAAGCGAAGCGCTCCTCCTATTTCCACTGGAACCCCAATCAAACCCAGGACTGGCATCCTGAACTATCTCATCTACGATTTGCTCTGCCAGGGTAACCTCGCCGGTACCGCGGACAATATCGCTGCGAAGAAGAAACTTGCCACCTCTGCACAAACTCAACGTGTCCTCGTTGCCTTGGTCTCCAAAACTAGCGAGAAACCCGCGAAACAGAGCCAAGAAAAATTTGCGTACGATGACGAGCCAGAGCTGCTTTTTGTGCGCAAATTCGTGCTTGACACAATATTGCGAGCCTACGAAAGAGCTCCTTTATCCGACGAACCTCTGGAAACAAGGTACTCTCGTATGCAGTCCCTTGCAGAGCTCATGATGCACATGATTGGCGACCGAGACAAGGACCATCAGCGACCGGGCGCTAGAAGCGCGGAGAAGAACCAACCTCGCTCTCAGGCACAAATTCGTCGACTCATGTATGAGAAAGGTTACCTGGACAAGCTCACCACCTCCATCGCTGAACTAAGTCTAAACTACCCTGGCGTGAAGCGTGCTATAAAATATATCTTGCGGGTCCTTCGAATTTTGACCGACACCGCAAAAGAGCTTAGCCACTCTAACTTGGTGCCCGCTGATCCAGGGGCTGAGCAAAGTGAGGAAGAATATGATGAATCTTCGTCATCCTTGTCAGACCTCGAAGACGACCGAGAAGAGACGCCTGATTTATATCGTAACTCCGCTCTGGGGATGCTTGAGCCCAGAGATGAGGATGACGAGTCTGAGTCCGAAGACGAAGACGAAGACGCCGACATGTATGGAGACGAGTATGACGAAGAGATGGACTACGGGGACGAGGAAATGTCCGATGGCGAAGATGGCATTAGTGATGACGATGAGGAGCTGAGTGAGATGGGCGAGATTGAGGGTCTGCACGGGGAGCCTGGCGTCGTGGAAGTTATCATGGATGACGACGAGGATGATGATGAAGATGACGAAGGAAGCGACGACGAGGGTGATGATGCAGACTCGGCTGACATGGAAGACATGGAAGACCGTGTTGAGATTGTCGACGAAGATGGAAATCCGATTGAAGACGACTCTGCCTGGGAAAGCGACAGCGAGATCGATGAACATGAAGAGCAGCCAACCGAAGACGTGGATTATGAGGCAGAAGTCCAAGACGAAGAAGAGGCCCATATCCACGGCATGGGACCGAGAGAACTCCTTGACAGAGACCTTCTTGATAACATGGCACGCGCTATTATGGGTGACGAGGAAGGCTATGGTCCCGAGATTATGGATGGCCTCGACGATCATTATATGGATGATGATCAAGATGATATCGAAGACGATGAAGAGGACGACGAGGAAATTGAGGATGAAGAATATTTCGACGAAGACGAATTCTATGCTCCTGAAGACCATCTTCCGCATCTGCCTTCTGCTGGATGGGATGGCATGAACCCGGAAGTTGATGATAGACACAGGCTGCTTCTCCTAGAAAACAACCGTCGACCAGTTTTCACTAGAATGGAAAACCGTGGTGGCCTCCCAACCCGGCTTGTTGGGACGTCGCAAAACGAGGTTGGCCACTTCAGAAGTTACTTCTCTCGCATGCAGCGGCCCGGTGGCCAGCAGAGCCTTGCCGAAGATGGCTCAAACCCCTTGCTTCGGCGTAACGACTCCGATACTGAGGATGCTTCGAGATCAAACAATCCTAACTCATTTGGACTTCGTTTGCCAGAAACAATCTTCACCGGTGGCGGTCGCCATATGATCGACGGACCTATGGGGTTCCTTGGCGAGCTAATGGAATTCTTGCCTATGATGGGTCGCAATAATAACGGCCAAGCATTCCACGTGCAGATTACAAGACCTGGAGGTCCGCGTGGAGAGTTTGCGCCTACACGCCCTGGCAGAAATGATCAGCGCCGAGAAGTCACTCAGGAGCCTCACCAAGCAGTCACTTTTACTACAGAGTCGACGGTCGCTCGCTACACCGACGAAGCAAAAATGCTTTTTGGACCAAGTCATGTTCTTGAAGCATCCAAGCTCAGCAATGCTATCAGTGCTGCCCTTACTCCGGCAGCTGTGGAGCACCAAAAGAAAGTCATGGCCGTTGATGAAGAGAACCGCAAGAGGACCGAGGAGATCCAAAAGAAGCTCGAGGAGGAGCAGAAAGAAAAGGAGGCGAAAGAAGCCGAGGAGCGTGCTGAAAAGGAACGGGAGGAGGCCGAGGAACGAGAACGGCAAGCTGCTCTTGATGCAGCCGCCGCGGCCGATGCAGGTTCAGCGCAAGAGGGCGAGCAAAGTACTGCTATGGAAGGTGTCGAAAGCGCAAACAGCGGGGAAGCGGCCAGCCAGGCCGAAGCCAGCTCCGCTCCAAGAGTCACGACAACTATCAGAGGAGAAGAAGTCGACATCACAGAGCTAGGCATTGACCCAGACTACTTGGCTGCCCTCCCAGAGGAATTCCGCGAAGAAGTGATCGCCCAAACAGTTAGTGAACGACGCTCGCAAGCTCGCCAAACAGCCCCTGCAGGAGAGCCCACTGAAGTTTTCCAAGAGTTCCTTGATGCCCTACCCGAGGAGCTCCGTTTGGAAATTGCGCAGCAGGAGCGACAAGAACAGCGCCGACGCGAAGGAAACCGAAGACAAGCCGGCAATGCTAGCATCGCACGTTCGGCTGACATGGACACGGCTAGCATTTTGCAGACTTTCCCACCCGAACTTCGTGACGAAGTTCTGCTTCAGCAAGGACAAAGCCTAATGGACCAGCTTACTCCAGAATTGGCTGCCCAAAGTCGAGCCCTCCATCAGCATCACACACCTGCGACTCTACAGCGCGGTCTGCACGGTGCCCCTCCCCCAGGTGTAAACAATTTGCCTGGGGAGGCCAGCAAAGACGCAGGGAGCAAGCCCCCCCGGAAGTCGGTTGTGCAGATGCTCGATAAGGCAGGTGTGGCGACTCTACTCCGGCTCATGTTTATTACGCACCAAGGTTCCTTCCGAAACTATCTCTTTGCAGTATTCGCCGATGTGTGCGAGAACCGACAGAGCAGACTGGAAGTCATCAGTACACTTCTTCAGATTTTGCAAGATGGCAGCACTGATATCAATGCTGTCGAACGCAGTTTCGGGCAGCTGTCCATCAAGGCCAAGCGACTCAAGGACAAAGAAAGAGACGTGGAGCCACGCACACCGCAAAACCTCAAGCGCACGTTAACTTCATTGACTGTCTCCAACACCGCCCAGACCAGTTCCGAGACGTCACCATTGCTGATTGTCCAGCAATGCCTTGATCTGCTTGTGGACCTTTGCGCTCGGAATCCACATATTCCATGGCTTTTTCTCACCGAGCACGAAACAGTTGGTGCTTCGCTTCGCAAAGCGTTTGGCCGCAAAGGCAAGACAAAGGACTCCAAGGCCAATAAATATGCTATCAATGCCTTGTTGATGCTCCTCGATCGCGAGCTCATCACCGAAAGCTCCTTGGTCATGACTCATCTTGCTGATCTCCTCAACCGAGTAACGTTGCCGCTCCAAAATCTTGAGCGTCGACGAAGAGAATCGCTGGACACTGTCCCTGAAAAGCAAGTCAATGCACAGACAGGCGGCGACGCGCAAATCGATACTGCAGCAGCGCCTAACGAGGCTTCAACAAGTGGCAACGCACAGAAAGCTGAGAAGCAAAGCAACGCGTCTCAAAAGCGTTCTCGGCAGCTACAGCCGCCTATCATCCCCGAAGAGAATCTCACGCTTGTGGTGAGAATTTTTGTTGCCAGAGAGTGCAGTTCCAAGACTTTCCAAAACACGATTGCCACCATCAAGAACCTCTGCGCCATTCCCGGGACCAAGGCTATTTTCGGGCAAGAGTTGATACGCCAAGCCCGTGTTCTGAGTAAAGATATTGTGACAGATCTGAACCAACTTTTGCCGCATATTCTTGCAGCCAGCTCTGGAACCGAGATCCAAGGAGTTGCCCTCGCCAAATTTTCTCCGGGCGCTTCCGATCAAAATAAGCTGTTGAGAGTGCTTACTGCTCTGGATCATCTCTTTGAGCCAAAGAAGAAGCCGGGCCAACCCTCGCCTGACAATCTCGACGAGCAGGACCTGCTCACATCTCTCTATCACAATGAAACTTTCTTGAGCATGTGGGACAAGTTAAGCAGCTGCTTGAGTGCCATCCGGCAGCGCGAAAATATGCTCAGTGTTGCAACAATCCTGTTACCCCTCATTGAGTCTCTCATGGTTGTCTGCAAAAACACAACTACCAAAGACGATGCAGCTCCCAGTCAGCAACCTGGTGAGGAACCGCTCTCGAGCCCCGTTGCCGAATCGCAAACCGCCAGCCTGTTCTTTTCCTTTACGGAAGAACACCGCCGTATCCTCAACGAACTTGTTCGTCACAGCCCTAAGCTCATGTCTGGCACATTTGCCCTGCTGGTCAGAAACCCCAAGGTCCTTGAGTTTGACAATAAGCGCAATTACTTCAATCGTACTGTTCATTCTCGGGCTGCGCATGGCCAGAGCCGTCCTTCGTACCCGCCACTACAGCTCTCGGTTAGGCGCGAATCTGTGTACCGCGACTCATTTGCCAATCTATATTACAAGAGCGGAGACGAGATCAAGTATGGCAAGCTGAATATCAGATTCGGTGGCGAAGAGGGCGTGGATGCTGGTGGCGTCACAAGAGAATGGTTCCAAGTCCTCGCGCGACAGATGTTCGATCCAAACAATGCTTTGTTTATCCCGGTCTCTTCTGACCGAACCACATTCCACCCCAATAAACTCAGCAAATTCCACTTGAATGAAGACTCCAACGCTGGCGAGAGCACTGACAGCATTCATTTCAAGTTCATCGGCAGAATCATTGGCAAAGCCTTGTATGAAGGCAGACTTCTGGATTGTTTCTTCAGCCGTGCGGTTTACAAACGCATTCTTGGCAAGTCGGTGTCCGTCAAGGACATGGAATCCTTTGATCCCGACTACTACAAATCCCTCTGCTGGATGCTCGAGAACGACATCACCGACATTATCACAGAGACTTTTTCGGAAGAGGAGGATGAATTTGGCGTAACAAAGATTGTCGATCTTGTTCCAAACGGTCGCGAGATTCCTGTCACCGAAGACAACAAACAGGAATACGTTCGTCTCGTTGTTGAGCACCGCCTGTTGACGTCGGTCAAGGACCAGATGGAAAGCTTCCTGAAGGGTTTCCATGAGATCATTCCCGCGGAATTGATCTCTATTTTCAACGAACAGGAACTGGAGCTGTTGATCTCCGGTCTTCCTGACATTGACATTGACGATTGGCGCAGTAACACCGAATACCACAACTACACGCCATCGTCTCAACAAGTTCAGTGGTTCTGGCGAGCAATACGCTCCTTTGACAAGGAAGAGCTGGCCAAATTGCTCCAGTTTGTCACTGGAACCAGCAAGGTTCCCCTAAATGGTTTCAAGGAGCTTGAGGGCATGAACGGCATCAGCCGCTTCAACATCCACCGCGACTATGGCGACAAAGATCGCCTGCCCACATCTCACACCTGCTTCAACCGTAAGTCCTTGCACACTCCGGGCATTGAATAAGATGCTAACGATGTAAACAGAACTCGATCTTCCAGAGTACGACAGTTACGATACACTACGTGCCCAACTTTACAAAGCTATCACGGCCGGAAACGAATACTTTGGTTTTGCGTAGACTCAAACAGTCTTAAGAGCCAGAAGTCGCTCTGCGCGCCAGGCGAGCAGGTCGATTTCTTCAGGGGAGAAGCATGGATGTGTGCTATTATTAGTGGTGGTGCAGTTTTAGATGAAGACGAAGGGGTGGTTTTATGACAGGTTCACCCACGCTATGAGCGTCCACTGCCGCGCGACAGGGAAGTGCAGGTCCCCAGAGCCGGCAACGCGTCAAAGGTGGTACGAGCCTGAGAAGTTACGAATTTGTAGGACTTCTTTTTCTTTTAGCAGTAGTAATTAGAGTTATACGACCCCGTTAATTCACGTCTCAAAGCTTTCGTGACGTAGCAGTGAGAATTGCAAGTAAGCCCGAGTTGTGCTCGGTTCTTTGGTGGGCCGGGTAGTGGGTGTCAGGAAGCACGGAGTTTTGGTCACCAGTTGGAAGCAGACATAAAGTGGATGATTCAAGAATGTATTGTTCATGGTTCCCACGCCGCATTCATGCATTACAAGACAATCCGTGGTTTGTAGTAGTTGGTGGTATTTCTCATTTTTTATTTATTCCACATGCACTGTCCTAATTTTTGCTCAAAAGAAGAAATTTCCTTATCTGCCGAAACCTCTTTTTTAACCCTTGTTCGTCATATCCTTGTTACAAAAGAGACAATCTCAGAAAAAAGGCGGTGGGAAACCAACGCCTCGTGAAACACACACAACATATTTACTTGCGCATGGAGGAGGCGCGGCGCTTGCGGGCACTGGCCTTGTCGGCCTTGGCCTCGGCGACACGCTTGGCGAGGACCTGAGCGTACTCGTTCTGGGATGTGTGTTAGCCTGCATTGTCGACGGCGGAAGAAGAAGAAGAAAACTTACGGCCTCGTCCTTGACCTTCTCGGTCTGGCGGCGCTTGAGGGCGGCGCGGTGACGCTTGTGCTGGAGACGCTGGGGGGTGACGAGTCTCTGGATCTTGGGGGCCTTGGTGTAGGCGGACTTGCCCTCGCCCTTGGGCTGGACCTCGCGGCGAATGACGTACTTGCGGACCTATTCAGGGGATGGAGTGGTTAGCTATCACGTTGGGTATACGAACAGAACTCGTTTGCAATGGTTGTTCTCCTTTTGGTCGCCCGCCCCGTGGATGGGACAAGCTTCTTGTCCTTTTTTGTCATCTCATCTCCGTTCGGCCTTTTCGTTCTCGTAAAAAGGAACATGTCGAATTCGAATCAAAAAGAAGGAAACAAGATGCTCGTCCCACCCGAGAGGGGGGACTGGCAGGAGCAAAACCGATTGACTTATTCTCACACTCTATCCAGGCCAGACGCGCTCGACGAGGAGAAGAAGGACTCTCCTCCTCCCCTTCGAAGGCATCCGGCGCAGGATAGGCGATGACCGAGTATGATGGGGTAGAGGGCGCGAGGCAACATACGTCGTCATCCTTGGTGAGGCCGAAGAAGCGGCGGATCTTGGTGGCGCGCTTGGGGCCGAGGCGCTTGGGGTGGACGACGTCGGTCAGGCCGGGGATGTCGGCCTCGCCCTGCTTGACAACGGCGAGGGCGAGGACGGACAGGTCCATGCCGGTGATGCAGCCGCGGACCGACTTGCGCTTGCGCTCGCCGGTGCGGCGGGGGCGGTAGCACGAGTGGCCGGTGGCGAGCAGGAGGCGGACACGGTTGGGGGCCATGACACCCTGCTTCATGGGGAAACCCTGCTTGTCGTTGCCGCCGGTGATCTTGAAGATGTAGCCCTTGAACTCGTCGCCGAGAGAGTCGCCGGGAACCTCAACGCCCATCTGAACATGTCTTCGTTAGCATTTCAAGTTCGCGAGGGGAAAAAGACGGGCAAGAGGTTTTAGTCAAGCCCAATGCCTCCTCTTCTCTCGTCAATGACCATCATGATGTCTCATGGGAGAATAGGATATGCAAAGATGATCGAGAGAGAGAGTCGAGAGGCGGCATGGGCGAGAGGAAACATTCTTGATCGAACGGGTCGAGACGTACGCGCTTCTCCATGAAGGCATTGAGCTTGCGCTCATCCTCAACATCGATGAGCTTCTGGCTGCCGTTGGCAGGGTAGGAAATGTTCAGCTAAGAGAGGAAAGACGAGTCAGCATGGCATGTCCTTGCAGCATTTGTGTGCGGCCGCATTCGAATCCATTCCAACGACGAGCGAACAGCAATATTCCGGCGACGTCTCGCAGCCAGCTGAAGAACAAGCGGCATTGATTGAATTCGACAATGGCGTATAGTCGTGCTCGTCGTCGGTTTCGTCGTGTATAATTCGAAGCCGCTATCGAGGATTGGGTGTTTTCTTACCTTCATCTTGCCAGTATGTGGTGGTGCAAGTTTTCTGTCTCGACCTGACTGGAGTGAAGTTGTCGTATGTGGTTGATGGGGAAGAAGGGCACACAGAAAGCGCGGCTTTGCGGTGTGGGAAATTTGGGAAAAATTTGTGTGTCGCTAGGGTTCTGGGAGCTGCAAGGCCAATGAGAGCGCAGAGGGCTGGAAGCGCTGTGGGTCCCTCTGAGTAGCGAGACGAGGAAGAGAAATAAATGGGGTGCATTTTGCTGGTGTGGCTTAGCTGCCTTTCGGCTGTGCCACATCTGAAGACGAGCCACAACGGTGCTGGACTTTGCGCCAGGCCCAAAGAGGCAGGCCTTTGAGTTTCGTTCGTGGAGACCGCGCCGTACAAGTGAGAGCTTCATCTCAAGTCGTCCCAGATATCAGCGCCTCATTTCTAATTTTCATCCCGGACAGCTTCGCCCATATTCTGATTGCTGTAAACAATATCATATATCACAAGACAACTTCATACATATATATACCCCCTCAACCATGTCGACGGCAAGACTAGAGCCGCCCCGCGCCGACAGACAGCCAGAAG
Source organism: Samsoniella hepiali (assembly GCA_001455915.2). Classification (NCBI taxonomy): domain Eukaryota; kingdom Fungi; phylum Ascomycota; class Sordariomycetes; order Hypocreales; family Cordycipitaceae; genus Samsoniella; species Samsoniella hepiali. The sequence continues at coordinate 367,716 of LNDK02000103.1, read as the reverse complement.
GCCCCAACCCTCTCCCACAGCTCATCCAGACGCCCTCGGGGCTCGCCATCCTCGAGCTGCAGGGCACCATCAACCTGCCGCGGGGCGCCGACGGCGAGCCGCTCGCCGACGTGGAGATTGGGCGCATCGAGTTCCCGGACTACGACCCCAACGCCACAACCACCACGACGGCGTGGATGAAGCGCGTGCAAATGTACGTCGGCCAGCACCAGCGGCTCACGGGCGAGGTCAAGAAGCTGCCGCGCGCGATCGCCGTGGTGCGCAAGCGGGACAACAGGATGGAGTACGGCTCGGGCGGCGCGCACATGGAGGAGGGCGAGAACTTGGAGGTGGTGGAGATTATAAAGTACAAGCTCATGTTTGGCAACAGGCCGGAACCCGTGGGCACGGAAGCGGCAATTTGAACAGGGGGATTGGTATTCTATGAAACATGTACTATTTACGACGAATGACCTTTTTATGTACTTTATTGCAACTCCGTCATGAGCATCTCATGGCGTCTGTATATACCCAACTATTCAACCTACCTCCTCAGCGCTTCACACAGCTCCTGCACGCGCCGCAGCGCCGCCACGCTCTTGTCCGGGTCCGGCGCCTCCGACACAAACACCAGCGCGAGCACCAGCGCGGCGTCCAGCCGCAAAAGGGCCTCTTCGCGTTCCGACACCGCCGCCAGCGTGCGCCCGACGCTCCGGTAGCCCGCGAGAAAGGCCGCCGGCTGCGCTCCCCACTCGAGGCTGCGGTAGACGTCCACCACGGGCGGCGCCAGGAGCGCGTTGGTCCAGTCAAAGACGGCCGAGACGCGGCCCGCGCGCAGGCGCACGTTGCAGTGCCGGAGGTCCATGTGCAGCAGCGCCGGCGCGAGCCGTGCCAGCAGCGGCGCCGCCACCTCGTCGCGCAGCGTGGCCTCGTCCGGCGCCCAGTCGCGCGTCTGCGGCGCCAGCCGTCCGAGCACCGCGAAGCGACGCCGCATTCGCTGCAGGAACAGCGCGGGCAGCTGCGCGGCGGTGTGACCCTCCATGGCCACGAGCTGGACGTCCCAGTCGGCCGGGACGGGTGTCGCGTGGATGAGCGCGGCGATGCGGCCCAGCGCCGCGTCGTCGGCGGGGCCGGGCACGCCGTCGTCGGGCATATACTCGCACACCATGGCGGGGTAGCCGTCGTCGGTCTCGTGGTAGCCGTAGCAGCGCGGCACCGGGACCGACGTGTTGGCGGTCCGGAGGAGGTGCAGGATGGCGGCTTCCTGGCGGACCAGGTCCCGGGCGTCAATGTTGGCGTCGTTGGCGTTGCAAAAGACCCTGTGCTTGGGCACGCGGAGGACGACGTCTCCCTCGGCGGGCGAGGTGGCGCGGTAGACGTTGAACTCGAGGCCTTGGGCCAAGGGTCGTATATTGGTGAGACCAGCCTTGACGGCAAAGGCGTGAGCCAAGTCCATCTTTGCAGGGTGCCGTTTGATGAGCGTATGCTCCTGTGAAGATGTGGTATTCTTGATATTATTTCAATGTTGATAGTTGGCGTGTATCTGCAGTTTTTCTCTCTGAAAGATGGCAAGTTTGCAGTTGTTGAAGTGAAGTGGTGACGCTGCTCAGCCGATATTGAGTCACCCAGCTAGCGCCTCCGTCCTGCTCAATCATCAGCAACAATCGTAGATCAATCAGAATCTTCAACAAGTATTCCTCTGTCATCATTGTCAATGTGAAAGATTTTCAACTTTTGGTATATTTGTGCTTTTTTATATATTTTACGTCTTTTGTTCTCTTTCCGCTTGCCAACGTTTCACGTCACGTCGTCGTAGCAGCAACATCCAGCAGCGGCTTCGTCCGCCCCAGCCCGTCCTTGCCGTAGTAGTCCATCGGGTAGACGCCCGTGGCCTTCCAGTCGTCGGCGGCGCCGAGCGCGACGAGCGCCTCGTACGGCGTCAGCAGCGGGCGCGCAAACGCGTAGCCCCAGTCGATGCTGAGGCGCGGGCAGGCGACCTGCACCCAGCACTCGACGTCGGCCATGCGCGCCAGCTTGCCCGGGAAGATTTCGCTCAGCAGCAGGTGCACAAAGGGGATGCCGCGCTCGCGCAGGCGCCGCTCGATGCGCGCCATCGTGTGCGGGTTGCCCTGGCGGCCGAGCGAGCCGAGGATGAGCCCCCAGCGGCGCGCGCCGCGGGCCGTCTGGACGGCCGTCGCGCGCACCGAGCGCATCTCGTCGTGGCCGTACGTCTCGCGCGTGAGCTTGCGCGAGTAAGGGTCGTAGCGGTACGCGGGCACCGCCGGGTTGTGGATCATGATGCTCTCGAGGTGGAAGCGGCCGTCGCCGAGGTACAGGATCAGGTCGACGCCGTCGTCGTCGCGCAGGCGCGGCGCCGTGCAGCCGAGGATCTCGCCCTTGCTGAGCGGCGCAATCTGCGGGACCAGCACGCGGAAGCCGGCCGCCTCGAGCTGCCCGCGCACGCCGTGGATCGTGGCGTTGAACTGGATGGTGCCGACGAGCGCCACCGTCTTGCCGCTCGCGAAGCTGCGCTCGAGCGACGCCAGCAGGTGCGCCGTGTCGATGCTAATGTCGACAAAGACGTAGAGCGTCTTGATCTTGGTCACGTCGACGGGGATGAGGCAGCTGTGGGCGTAGTGCACGAGCAGGTCGCAGCCCAGCGCGCGCGCCGTGTAGTCGTCGATGCAGCACGCGCCGTACGTCACGTCGCCCATGATGAGCGTCTCGACGCCCGGGCAAAACTGCGTGAGAATGTCCGAAATGGTCGTGGCGAAGAGGAGCAGGCCCTCGGGCATCTGCAGCGCCACCTTTTTCGAGCCCGCCGTCTGGATGCGGTGGATCGTCTTGGGGATCTCAAAGCTGTAGTTGGCGGGCAGTAGCGCAATGGCTTCCTTGAGTTTGGGGTTCTCGGAAATCTCTGGCGGCACGCGGTTCAGCAGTCTTGGTGCGCGTCTTGGCTTGGCAGCTGTCAAGGCATGTGTGTCAGTAGAGACTTTTCATTCAGCATGAGTGAGAGAAGAAGAAAAATACTCACTCTGTAGAGCACCGCTCTCTCCTGTGGTCCCTTGCACGCCATTCTTGGCAGCGGCTTCAGCAGCCGCTCTTCTTCCCACGAAGCGTTTCTTTGGTTGCTTGACGGCTGGTCCCTGGTCGTCAAGCTGGGCTGTATTGTCCTGTGCTGTAGTCTCTGCCTGAAGCATCTGAGACTCTTCTATATCTGCGGCCAGGCCAAGGTCGACCTGGGCTCTGTCGTCCTCCATGCTGCCCGTCTATGTTGTCTGTATTTTGAAAAATCGTTTTATACCCTCATGTGAGATTTTTGCCAAGTTTTGCTGCTATTTGTCGTCGAGGTGATTTTTTTCCGTCGTCGTTGAATGAGGTGAGTAAAAGTGGTGGTTTACATTTTGCGCCAATGGGATTGGGCACCGTCGTCCCAACTTTTGGTGGAGCGGGTCTTGCCACTCACTGTAAGCGTGGCAATCAATGTCGTTATCTAACAAGGACGAAAAATATTTAAAAATTGAGAAAACTCCTTTCTGGATTCGAGAGCAGGAGTTTAAACCCAGGAGCTCGGTGTTCACACTGTTTCATAAGCAATAAGTGTTGTGTAGAGCACCGCAATGCGTAGAAGAGAAGGATATATAACATGGCGTAACTTGGTATTCGGTATAAAACTATCAATCATTAAATCACATTACAATCCGTCAATCATTTCGCTCGCCCGCGCAGACGCGAAGCGGCGACGCCATATATAATCAAGTGGCCCTCTCCGCCTCAGCCAACCACCTCGGTAGACATCTCCATTACTCGCTCGACTCGTCCTCATCCTTGTTGACCTTGAACTTGTACGTCGCCTGGAGCACGTAAGGGTCATCGCCGGGGCCAAAGATCTGGCGGCTGCCGCGCATCCACTCGGGGTTGTTGATGCCGTCAATGTAGTCCTGGACCTCCATGACGACGCAGCCGTACTTGGGGATGGTGCGGGGAAAGTCCTTGTTGTCTTTGAGGCCCTGGTTCTTCTTGATAGGAATGCTGCCGTCCATGCCGTTGCAGCTGTAGATCTGAAAGGCATGCTGGTCGGAGTAGACGTCAATCTCGATGCCGGACCACTGCGAGCTGAGGCGGGCGACGGGGCCCTCGGTGCGCCAGTCGTAAGGACCAAGGTGGTCGCGGTTAACGAGGAAGCAGTTATCTATGACGGTTCGGTTAGCTTTGTCATTAATTAAAAAAAGAATGTAGAGAGAAAAAGCTCACCATAGCCGGTGCAGTTGAAACCGCAATTGTTGACAAGGTCCTTGTCATCGATGGCGTGGCCAATCTGGCGGGGCTCGCTCCAAAAGTCATTGACGGAGCCATTCTTGTTGGACCAAAACTCGCCGGTGGGGATGAGGATGTTGTCGACGGCGACGCGCTGGCCGCTGTAGGGCAGGTGCAGGGTGTGGTCGAGCGCGGTGCGAGTCTCGTTGTTGGCAAAGCCGTCGAGGTTCCAGTAGGTGTGGCTGCTGAGCATGATGGGGGTCTTCTTGGTGGTGGACAGGGCAATCATCTTGATGTGCCAGTCCATGCCCTGCAGGGTGTAGGTGACGTACGAGATGACCTCGCCGGGGAAGCCCTCCTTGCCGTCCGGGTCGAGGATCATAAAGGTGATGCTGTTCCTGGTGTGGGAGACGACGGTAAAGTTGCGCCAGTCCCAGCCGTCGGGCCCGCCGTGCAGCGTGTCGACGCCTTTCGGGTGGTCCTTGGTCGGGTTCTCGTTGGGCGTGATGTGGAACGTCTTGCCGTCAATGGCAAAGGTGCTGTTCTTGATGCGGTTGGCGTAGCGCCCGGGGACGCCGCCAAAGTGCGGGTGCAGCTTGTCCTGGCTGTAGTAGCTAGCATTGTCGTAGCCGACGACAATGTCGCGTTCGACGCCGTGCTTGTCCGTGAGCAGCAGGCTGGCCACGGACGCGCCGTAGGGGATAAAGGCGGCGCGCAGGCCGTCGCCCTCGATCCAGTACTTGCCGTCGCGGTCGGGGCCCGACGACGTCGCGTTGGCGCTGGCCGCGGCCGAGGCGAGCCACGGCAGCGCGGCGGTTGCCGCGAGGGCAGCGAGCTGGGAAGCAAATCGCATGTTTTGCGCGCCCGGCGTGTGGGAAATGTGTGTCTGGTATGTAAAGGTATGTGGGATTGGTGGCGATGGGACGTAGAGATTCAGCCAAGAACTCTAGAACCGACTGCAGGAGGCGGAAAATGGACAGTAAATAATAGCTTTCAGCTACAGAAAAGAAGCAAAGCGGCAGGAAGAGAGACGAAGGCTGGGAAGCTGGGAGGGCGTGGGATTATATCACCGGTATGTTGAGCGACGGCGCGCAAACAGACAGTCGGACAAGCTGCAGCCGAGTCGAGCTACCCCAATTTCCGGACAAGGCAGCGGAGAGGGCTGGATCGCCGTCAGCGCCCCCCAGAGCTAGCAGCGTTTAGCCGGGCCTTTTTTTTCTTGGTCGTCGTTGTTTAAGTGCAATGCATGGAGGGGAGCGGAACATGTACGGGGGGGGAGAGGGAGGGGTGAAGGAGCTAGCTCCAAGACTTGAATGGGCAATGAGCCACAGGGTATGCGTGGTGTTGTTGTGTTCCCACTCACAGCCAGGTTGAATAGTTTCTGACAAGACGGTGTAAATAAACATGTCGATCCGAGGATGGGGCAACAACCGAAACAAAAATTCCACTAAAACGAGAGAAAAAACGCCCTTTTGGCAGCCTCATTAGACTGGTGTTGTCACTTGTTCTAACCAGGGCGAGCCGACGGCGAGCCGACGGCGTGAAATTCGACATGTTGACCGTTTATTGTAACCAAGCACGATGTTCTTTCCGACGGAAAGGAAAAAAGCCTCTTTCTCTCCAATTCCACAGGACAGGGCCAATGCAAAAATACCTTGTCTCTTGGCTCATCCTCTCGACTTGTTTACGTAGGTCAGGTAGTTCCCGCTCCAGCCACTGGCACATCTTGATTGTCACCCGACCGCCCGCTAAGAAAATCAGCCACCCGCCGCCCTTGTTCCCCCCCAATTGTTGCCGACTTGTCTGGGGAAGTACCAGTAATAAACAATCCCCAGGTCGCCGACGTTAGCGTGGGTGGCTTGCATGGAATGGGTTCAAGCCATCAAAAAAAGAATCGCCGAGAAGGCAACGACAATGCATGCTCAAAGCCCCGCTCAGCAAGTTCTTGTTGTTTCCCAACTACTACCAACAAATCAAGGCAGAAATGGTTTGGCTAGTTTCTCCGCACTTTTCAAAAAGACGGGATGGTCGGCTCGGCTCCATCTCTCCCCCGCCCTCTCCTCCCCACCCGCTCTTTGTTCCACTGTCACCACACACACACCGACACCACCTTTCCCCGAAGCCTACCCATGTAACTAGACTCGCATCGTTCGCGGAAACGGTTCAGCCTACATAACGGGTTGCACTGTTGCAGCAAGCGGGAGATCAGCTATACACAACATGAAAAGGATGCTTCCGCCGTTGGACCATAGATGCGCTTGTGCAGGGTCCCAGCCTCCTCTGGCTACAACGTCTAGACTAGGGAGCACCTGTAACCCGCCGTCAGCGACGCCAGACCACCCCCCAACCTGAAATGCTGTAATTGCTGTAGACCGTCTTCATTGCACTGTACAATTCAATTTCAGTTTCTATTCGACTATAGAATATCAATGACATGAAAAAAAAACAAAGCTTCGGCTTCGTACATGCGATTACTGGCCGCGACAGCTTGGTACACTACCAGTCTTGCTTGGCAACCGCCCTACTCGGATGCTAGTACGGGCCAGCAGTCTCCAATGCCAGGCGCTATTCCGTCTCTGTGACAAAATGCTCCCCTTCACGCTGCCCCGGATCGCCCCTCCTCGGCCCCTTATTTCTGTCTCCAGTTCTATACTTGCTCACTACATTACATGGTCCGTCTAAGCATCAATCAGGTTGCTCTCCTCCTCTTGTTGTTGCTCAGCCTCGGCACGGGCCTTGCCCTTGGCCTTGACATCCTTGTGCGCACGCTGGTAGTACTCGTTGAGAATCTTGCCAGGGATACGGTTCAGGAGGTCCTTGGGGAAGATACGCAGCAGGCTCCAGGCAAGATCCAGAGACTCGTAGATCGAACGAGACTCGTATTGTCCTTGGCTGATGAACTGGCGCTCAAACTTGTCGAGGAACTCCAGCGACAGCTTGTCCTCTGCCGACAGAGCCTCTTCACCAACGACTGCCTTCATCGCCGCCGCATCACGACCAATGGCGTACTTGGCATACAGCTGGTTGGACACATCACCGTGGTCCTTGCGCGTCATGCCATCACCAATGGCAGACTTCATCAGACGAGACAGCGAGGGCAGCACGTTGATGGGAGGGTAAATACCACGGTTATCCAGAGCTCTGTCGACAAAGATTTGGCCTTCCGTGATGTAGCCAGTCAAATCGGGAATAGGGTGAGTAATATCGTCGTTGGGAAGCGTCAGGATAGGAATCTGAGTAATCGAACCGTTGCGACCAGCCACACGGCCAGCACGCTCGTAAATCGTCGACAAATCAGTATACATGTAACCAGGGTAACCACGACGACCGGGAACTTCTTCTCTGGCAGCAGAAACCTCACGAAGGGCGTCGCAGTAGGCAGAAAGATCGGTAAGAATGACCAGAACGTGCTTCTCGAGCTGGTAGGCGTAGTATTCGGCAGTTGTCAGGGCAAGACGAGGAGTGATGATACGTTCGATACTAGGTTCTGCGTCAGCACAAAATACGACAAAAGCTCAGCGGCAATCGCATACGTAGGATCGTTGGCAAGGTTAAGGAACAGCGTAGTCTTTTCAAGACTGCCGTTTTGCTCAAAGTCGCGAGTGAAGAAACGGGCAGTTTCCAAGTTGACACCCATGGCACCAAAGACAATGGAGAAGTTGTCCTCGTGGCCATCGTGGACGCCCTTGTTAGTGATGCCCTTCTTCTGCACCAGACCAGCCTGTCTGCAAATCTGCGCGGCAATTTCGTTGTGGGGAAGACCAGAGGCAGAGAAGATGGGAATCTTTTGACCACGGGCAATAGAGTTCATGGTATCAATGGCCGAGATACCGGTGGAGATCATCTCCTCGGGGTATTCCTGCTAGTTGTCAGCGTTAAAGTGCTCAATCGGTCGGCGTCGTTCGGAACGTACACGAGAGTATGGGTTGATGGGGCTACCGTTGATGTCGAGGTAGTCCTCGGCAAGAACCTTGGGGCCCTTGTCGATGGCGCGGCCGGAACCGTCAAAGATACGACCCAGCATGTCCTCGGAGACACCGAGCTTCAAGCTCTCACCGGTGAACTCGACCTTGGTCTATCATCGCCTGTTAGCACATACAGCGCAATTAAGGAGTAGGAGCTGCCTACCTTCTTCACATCGATACCAGAAGTGCCCTCAAAGACCTATTCGTGTTTTGTTAACAAAAGTCGCGGATGACGCATATGACGCAATCATTCGTACCTGGACAACGGCTCGGTCACCTAACGGCGGTTAGCAGAGTCTAAATGCTGTGGCGTAGCGTTTCGACCTACCTCGGGCTTCCAAAACCTGGCCAGAGCGCTCCGTTCCATCGGGCAGCGTCAAGGTGACAATCTCGTTGTACTTGGGCAATTTAACCTGCAAGCCCGTTAGCGCCTGAAAGCCGCAAAAAGGCGTCGACGTTTCCCGCTGCCAAAATGCAGCGGCGATATTCATACCTTGTCGAGGATGACAAGAGGTCCGTTGATACCGCCAATGGTGTTGTACCGAATCCTCGGGATGATGGAGTAGGACGACGACTCGCGCGGGTCCGACATGTTGGATGTGGTTGTCGGTTACGAAAACGCTCGACTTTGTAGGTGGGGGGAGATGGCGCCGCCTGTCGGGTATGCGGCTAGGGAGAGAAGGGTGAGGATGGAAGAGAGCTTTGGTTTCGTCCCGCTATCGATGGGCCGGGTGCTAGAATCGTGGTCGGAGAGGATAGGGCAAGTGCAAATGGCGATTGTCGAGAGAGCCCGGAGCTGGAGACGAGACGAGGTTGGAGGAGGTTGAGCTTGGTTACGCCTTGGTGGAGACCGTTTCTGGGTCGGGTGTGGCCCACGGGCGGCGTAGAGCGGACACTCGTTACGGAGACGTCACATGACTGCGGCCGATGAGGCAGAGGCGGCTCTCCGCCGGTGACCTTGCCAGAGCATGAAGAATATTCTATTTCTATAAGCCGTATTTGGCTGTAGCTTTTTCTTGATATTTATCGTCCGCGAGTCTCTTGGCTGTAATTATTTTGATGACATTGGTGGGTGGTAAGCTGAAGCTGTACAAGGACATACCGAAGCTGCCAACGCTATCATTTACAATCAAGGAATGCTAGGTATTATGTCGGAAATAACTATGAGAGAGTTTTCAGATTAGCGCAGAGTAACATACAATGTGTTAACAGTTTTTTTATAATTTACGGTTGCTGAGGGGTGGTAAACTGAAGCTGTGCCAGAGTATAACAGCGTTGCCCAGCTTCAGGTGTGCTACTATGTATTGCATGGAAAGTAATAACGAGAATTTTGTGAGCTTGGCTTATAGTGACGTACAATATATTTGTTTGTTTTTTTGTAATTTTCCGGTTTACAACACATCCCTCTCATCACCATCTTCTGTAATGAATACAGTGCCCCAAAATGACAGCTGTAAACTCATAAACGAGAAGCCGTCTACAATGCCACGCCTGTCCTGAAAACAGAAAACAAGAGATACGTCCCAAATCCTCTCCCTTGCCATTTTAGCCTGCTACTCCCCCTTGGCCGCATTCGCCGCCACCCTCGCCCTCGCCCCCAGCACCGCCTTGCCCACGCTCGAGTCGTTGGCCTTGCCCAGCTCGCCCGTGATCCACGCGCCAATGTCCGCGAGCGCGTCCAGGTCGACGCCCGTGTCCATGCCCAGCGTCTCCATAAAGTAGGCCATGTTCTCCGTCGCCACGTTGCCCGTCGCGCCGGGGCTGTACGGGCAGCCGCCCAGCCCGCCGACGCTGCTGTCAAAGATGCGCACGCCGTGCTCGAGCGACACGGCCGTGTTGACCAGCGCCTGGCCGTACGTGTCGTGGAAATGCATCGCAATGTCCTCGGTGCGGATGCCCGCGGCCGCCATGCACTTGAGCAGGTTGCTCGTCCGCGGCGCCGTGCCCATGCCCGTCGTGTCGCCGAGCGAAATCTCGTCGGCCCCGGACTCGAGCAGGTCCGTCGCAATCTCGGCCACCTTGCGCGGGTCCACGTCGAACCCCTCAAACGGGCACCCCAGCACCACCGACACGTACGCGCGCACCCGCAGGCCCAGCGCCTTGCTGTCCTGAATCACCGCCTTGAAGCGCTCCAGCGACGTCTGGATGTCGCAGTTGAGATTCTTCTGCGTGAAGCTCTCCGTGGCTGCCGCAAACACGGCAATCTCCACGGCTGGCTTGGGCGTCTTGTCGCCGGGCGCCGCCGGGTTCGCCTGCGTCGTAAAGGCGCCCTGGTGCTGCTTCAGCAGGGCCGCGGCATTCTGCAGGCCCTTGGTGTTGGGCGCCAGAAAAGCATATGAGATCGGGACCGGGGAGTGGATTTTTTGCTGGAGAAGGTGCTCGAGAATCTCGCTAGAATTGGCCATCTGAGAACGCTAATGTTAGCAAACACGACAATTTGGAGTCGGTCAGAGAAAGCCATTGTCACGTACCTGAGGAACCCATTTGGGCGAGACAAAGGATCCAGCTTCAATGGTGTCCAGCCCAGTGCGTGCCAGTCTCTCAATCAGCTCAATCTTGGTGGCCAGGGGAATCGTCTTCTTCTCGTTCTGCAGGCCGTCTCGGGGTCCAACCTCGACGAGCTTGACCCTGTTGTCACGGGTCGAGGCGCTGGCCGTCGCGAGGCCGCGCCGGGCCTGGTATTGGGTTCTTCTGCAGGCTCTGCAGACTACTGAGCGTAAAAGAGACATTTTGCGTTAGATATGTGCTGGGAATTAAACCTGACCAAGGTCGTGTGAGGGAGCAAGTTGAGTGGCGGTAGACCGAGCTGGGGTCCCCCGCGGTGTAGCGCGTACCATCGGCCCCAGCTATATCCGTCAGCGCGGCAACCAGCGGCCCTCTGTCGGTCCCAACAGAGCTGCACCACGGCATACAATTCAAAGGGATTTTGTAATGTTAGCGCTATATGCAACAGTAAACAATTTCAATTTACAGGGGAATTTGACATTAAAAATGTTTGTGTTTATGGAACTATAACGTAATAACACCCCCTGGGGCACAGAGAGTGGGCAAATCTGCCGTGAAAGAAATTAATCCCCCTTGGCAGTAAATGGCGTTTTCACCCAATTAGTACTCAATCTCGCCCTCGTCCTCGCCAGTAGAGTCGGCAGCAACCTCCTCGTAATCGCGCTCAAGAGCAGCAAGATCCTCACGGGCCTCGGAGAACTCGCCTTCCTCCATACCCTCACCAACGTACCAATGAACGAAAGCACGCTTGGAGTGCATGAGATCGAACTTGACGGAGAGAGAGGACCAAGCCTCGGCGATGGAGGTGGTGTTGGAAAGCATGCAGCTATTTACTGTTAGTTGTGTCCATGATTGGGAAGGACTGATAAAATAACTTACACAGCACGGTTGACCTTGGCGAGATCGCCGTTGGGGACGTTCTCAGGAGCCTGGTAGCAGATACCAATCTTGAAACCAGTGGGGCACCAGTCGACGAATTGGACGGTGCGCTTGGTCTTGAGGGTGGTAACGGCAGCGTGGGCGTCGTTGGGGACAACGTCACCGCGGTAGAGCAAGCAGGTAGCCATGTACTTGCCGTTGCGGGGGTCGCACTTGACCATCTGGTTGTTGGGCTCGAAGCAAGACATGGTCATCTCCTGGACCGAGTTGGCCTCGTGAGCAGCCTTGTTGGCAGAAATGACGGGAGCGTAGGCAACCAGGGGGAAGTGGATTCTGGGGTAGGGAACCAGGTTGGTCTGGAACTCGTTGAGATCGACGTTGAGGGAACCATCGAAGCGGAGCGAGGCAGTGATGGAAGAGACGACTGAGGTCATGTTAGCACAAGTATTGCTTGACATGTCAAATTTATGTAGTGTAGCTTACCCTGAGCAATGAGACGGTTCAGGTTGATGTAGTCGGGACGCTCGAGACCGAGGTTGCGGCGGCAGATGTCGTAGATGGCCTCGTTGTCGACCATGAAGGAGCAGTCAGAGTGCTCAAGGGTGGTGTGGGTGGTGAGGATCGAGTTGTAAGGCTCGACAACCGAGGTGGCGGTCTGGGGAGCAGGGTAGACGCAGAACTCGAGCTTGCTCTTCTTGCCGTAGTCGACGGAGAGGCGCTCCATAAGGAGAGCACCGAAACCAGAACCGGTACCACCACCGAAGGAGTGGAAGACGAGGAAACCCTGAAGACCAACGCAGTTGTCGGCAACACGGCGGATCTTGTCGAGAACGCCGTCAATGAGCTCCTTGCCGACAGTGTAGTGACCACGGGCGTAGTTGTTGGAGGCATCCTCCTTGCCGGTGATCATCATCTCGGGGTGGAAAAGGTTGCGGTAAGCACCGGTGCGGACTTCGTCGACGACATTGGGCTCGAGATCGCAGTAGATGGTACGGGGAACGTACTTGCCCTGGCCTGCGTGGTGGCGTTAGCATTCTACAAACGGCAGAACCGTTGCCGTCAACGGCGTGACAACGGCGGTCGAGGAAAAAAGGTTAGCGTACCAGTCTCGGAGAAGAAAGTGCTGAAACCCTGGTCGGGGTCCTGAGCCTTGCGCTCCTCGGTGAGGTAACCATCGGGCTATTTAGTTAAGAGTGTCAGTTTGTGTTTTTGTTGTGGTCGCGACATCCGAGGCGGTATGCCATGTCAACATCGGAAATAAAGTACCTGGATACCGTGCTCAAGGCAGTAGAGCTGTGAAATAGGAGTTAGCGGCGCGTGTTTACAAAAGCGGGAGGGGAGGGATAGGGGATGGGCATCAACATACCTCCCAGCAGGAATTGGCAATCTGGCAACCAGCCTGGCCGACTAAGCATCACCACTGTCAGTATCATCACCATCACGAGTATGGCCGTAGTGCACGAGGAAGAGCCGGGTCGGGGAGGAGGCGAATGGACGGGCAGCGGTGAGCAAAAACGCGTTGCCCTACCGTGCGTTGGGCGAGGAGGGGTAAACGTGAAAAGGGTCGCGGGAGCATACCGTTGATACTGATAACCTCACGCATGGCGATGGGATTTGTTGTTTGAAACGTGGAAATCGATTCGATGAGTGGATGGGGAGGAGAGAAGGAGGGAATCTGAGCAAACCGGCAGAGAGAGTGAGTTAGAGCTACGTCGGAAGGAGGGTCTGGCGGGTTCGTCAAAGTGAACTGGGTGCCCGGCGAAGGCTTTTGCAGGCAAGGTTATCCAGTCAAGTTGCTGGGGGGGGTGGTGGTGGTGCACAGGTGGTCATGGCCCAAGAAAGGCGGAAAGAGAGCTACCAGCAGGTGGGGGAAATTGGGTGAGACAGGGGGGGCGCCGACCGGAGAGGAGCCCTGGAGAGGGAGCTGCTGGTTGGTCAGGATCAGGCAACTGGCGTGCAGTTTTAGTGGTTTACGCTGCTGGTTTTAGTGGCCCAAGGTCGCAAGCAAAAAAAAAAAAAAGTGCTGTACCATCACCGTACCTCTCACCCAGTGCGGATAGCTTCTGAGCCAGCTGGACGGTACCTCGTCCCTTTGTTGACTTGTCTTGTGCCTAGTCCCAGGCGACAACCGGCTCGAAACGGGTAAGCGCCTCCTCACCAATCTGCACCTAGGGGTCCCCTCCCCCCTTCACCGCTACAGGCAGCAGGGGAATGAGAAGAAGAAAAAATGCCGAGATATCTTCAGGGTGTGTCTGGCAAAAAATGTGAGACGAAAGACGGCATGGCGATGCTCTCAACGGCAAATGTCGCGGTTTCAAAGTCGCAACACACGTAAATGCAACAATGTCGCGCGTCGATAGTATCGTGTAGCAGCAGTACCTACCTTAGTGGTCGCCTGTACCTGCTGGCTGCTCCGTACTCCTATCAACCTGCGAACCTACCCCTCCTTTTTTCTAAATTAGACTTTTGTCCAGTGTCTCTTTTGAAAATGGTCCTACCCGCCAGCCAGATGAGCTCCCTTTGTGGCCAAGAGGTCACCTCTGATATAAACACCAGCCGCTGCATATCCCATGTCTCTTCCCCCCGTTGGAACCTCGCCAATTCCTCACCTTTCTTTCGCCACTTGCTTTTCGCTCACCTCCTCTTCTGCCGTCTACGCTCCAAGGGAACATGTCGCCTGCAGGGGCCAAGCCCATCTCGGGAGCTCCCCCGGGCACCCACTTTGGCCCAGGATTTGTTTTGTGGTGTGTTTTTTTTTTTTTTCACGCGTCGCGTGTCACTGTGTACATCCACAAGCCACCCATTTTTGCACTACGATTCGCGTATCTAGTACCTTTAGCTCGGCCGTAACAGGCACCAAAATGAGTGACGCACCTGCGCCACAACCCCCAGTGAGGCGACGGGACGAGCTCTGGCCACCACCCGAACCGAACCACAGGCTTGTGTAGAGACTGAGAGCCACTTTTTTGGTATGGTGACAGATATGAGGCGAAACAACAAGACAATGACAGCTCCAAAGAGCTGTGTATCAGTCAATTAACAGGACCGTACAAGTGACTGCCACAACATGAAGCTGCATACAAGTCCACTTTCTGGGCTCTTAGTAGCGTTGGCCACATTCACGCGCCATGCCGCCGCCAACGCCGACAAAATCATATTCACAGGCCCAGAGCCCGTCACCTACCCTTTAGCCTCACCGTCGCTGGCCGATCTCAACCTCGACGTGCTCGGGCCCGCCGCGAACCTGTCCCTCCGCACCTCCCTCGCCCGCATCTTCCCGGAGGATGATGATCCAGAGGCGGCAGCGCAGGGCAAGCCGCGGGGCCGCGCGAGCTGGTTCATACTCGACGACCTCTCGCCGGGACAGCGCTACGAGCTGCGTGTGTGTTGGGCCGCCATTGTAAGTCCTCTCGTCGTAGCCACAACATGGATGATAAAAAACCCATCTACACACGTATATATACTCATATAAACTGTACCCAAAAACAGGAACCGACAGAATTTACCATGGATGTGTATGAGCTGGACAAGGTCTGGGATACACCCGATCTCATGCTCTCACTCTACAACTACTCTTCCGCGCGCCAAGCCGAGGCTACGGAGCACCAGACCCCTCAAGTCCATCGTCGAAGCGCAGACGACGCCAAAGAGCGAACAGCATCCCTCCTCCTCCTCCAGGTCCACGCGGCCGCCGACTACTTCTCCCACCACGCGGCGCTCATGCGCAACCCGCCACCGCCCGTGCTCGTGGACCTCATCCTGGATCCGTACCTCTTCAACGTCGTCCCCGAGTCTCTGCTGCTGACGGCCGGGTACATTGTCCTTGTCGCCGTGGCCACCTTTTTCCTTGCCAAGTGGATTGCGAATCGCATGACCGCCATTGCCGCCGCCGACGAGCGGGGATCAAAGAAGAGGGATTGAACCCATCCTCATGTTTTAGCAAGCGTTATTCTGGTTTCTTGTGATATTATATATTCCTTTCTCTCTTGCTCTTCGCTGGAAAGGGTTCTATGTTTTTTTATATGCTTTGTATACCGTGATTCTAAAATAGAAGAATGAAAAATACTGAACAGACTGTCATGGAATTCCTATTTATCAACATGATACTCTTATAAATGCAGAAGCCTCGAAACACAAGACCCATGCCATCGACGCACGTCATTATTCATTCATCCAACCGTCCGCACCCAAAGCGCCGTATCCCTCGCCTCATTCATAAATATTGGACACCAAGAAAAAACGAGGGCCAAGGAAATGATATGAAACCATTTTATATATCCAGACGTAAAACATACCGGCCCGGTGCTCGATTCCATACAAGCACCAAGTCATTCATCCAGAGCATATGCTGGCGGAGCCTCGCGGTCGCACTAGAGAGTGATGAGAAGTTGCTGGTCGCTGAGATGCTCCCACGCCGCACACTCTAGTAACGGCCACCGCCATAACCCTGGCCCTGGCCTTGGTAGCCACTGCCTCCGTACTGAGCCTGACTGCTGCCATACTGGTTGCCAGAGTTGTATCCACTGCCGTGCTGCTGGCCACCGTGTTGCTGGCCACCGTGTTGCTGGTTACCGTGTTGCTGGTTACCGTGTTGCTGGCTACCGTATTGCTGTCCGCCGTGCTGCTGCTGTCCGCCGTGCGAGCCGCTGTAGCTGTGACCTTGGCCACCGTGGGACGGCTGGTTATAGTTGGACTGGTCGCCGCCGCCGCCGTAGCTGTGCTGGCTGCTGTGCTGTGACTGGCTGTTGTAGCTGGGGGGCTGCTGAGAGTAGCTGCTGTCGCTGTACTGGCTGGATTGGTGCGATGGCTTCTCCGAGAAGGAGTGGCTCTGCGAGGCGCTTCCGTGTGTCGTCTGGCTGCCATGGTTGGAGCCGCCCGAGCCTTGGTTGGAGCTGGAGACGTTGTGGTTCGAACCGGGCGGGTTGTAGGTCGGCGCGGGGCTGCTGGAGGAGTAGGTACCGCCGGTGCCAGTGTTGGAGTATCCAAAGTTCTGTCATGACGCCGGTTAGCTTCTTGAAAAATTTGGTTCCGGAAAAAAAAAATAGACCCGACAACTTACCTGGTGACCAGAGCCTTGCTGCCCGCCAAACATGCTGGCTACGCCGCCCATGACGGCGCCAGCGAAGCCGCCCTGCGGGTGAGATGCCGCGCCCTGATTCTGGCCGCCGTGGTAGTTTGACGGCGGCTCGGGCTTTTCTGACGGCGAAAAGAGGTTCGAGGTAAGCTGGCCGACGAGCTTACCACCAATACCAGACGAGGTCTTGCCGCCACCACTACTGCCGCCGCCGAGAAATTGGTTCGCGAGGCTACCGAGGGCCGAGCTGCCGCCACCACCACCACCTTGTTTGCCGCCGAGAAGAGCGTTCATTGCCATGGACTAGAAGACGAGAATTTCGGGTTAGCGCAAATATTCCGCAATCAAAATACACGATGGCCAAGCGCCATTGAAGAAGCAAGGGATTCTTACGCCAAGACCACGGTCTCCCGAAGGACCGTCGCCCATACCTCTGCTACCATCGGCCATGATCGGTTCCATGCGCCCGTCGGCGTGTTTCACCGTCTGGGAGCCGTCGGGATGCGTGATAATCTCGGGGGGAGGGACGCCGTACGGGTGATCGACTTGCTGCGCGGGCGTGCTGCCTGTTTTGGCGGCTTCGGTAGGAGTCTCCCACTGCGAGACGCCGGTGGCGAGCTGGACGTAGTAGTACTTTCTGCTGGACGAGTCCCACTGCGCGATCCAGCCGGGCGGCAACTGAGGAGGCGCAAAGGTAGGACCTTCTGTACTTGGCGACGCCGGCCCAGTCATTTGAATGCGACGAGGCGTTGGTTGGGAGGAGGGGGGTTTCGAGCGAGAGGGAGAAGGGGAATGAGAAGCAAGGCTAAAAAGGTGGAGGGGGGGGGGAGCGAGCGAGCGAGCGAGAGGTTGGTTGCGCGATTGTACCCTCTTGGAGGGGAAAGGTGGCGTTCGGCACGCTGGGGTGTAGGTGGATGAGGGGGAGAATCTGCTCGAGTGCTGCAGAGGAGGCCGCCCACGTGAGGTTGGCTAGATGGCGGGTTAAAGCGAGTTTGGAAGAAAGGTAAGATGGGAGCTACAGGAAGAGGGATGAAGCGTACCGATAGAAAAAAATAAAAATAAAAGAACAACGGCTGGAGGACGAAGGCGACATACCTACCTAGGTACCTGGTAGGTAAAGCCAATCGCAAGCGAGAGGCGCCAACGACAACATCTTTACAGGGGTTGGACTGCCCTTCACCCTTCTACCCTTCTACCTGGAGGTGTCTGTGACAATGCTGTTAGTGCTTGCTTGTGTGACTATTGTTGCTGCTAGCAGGGCGCTTTGGCCCTGAGGCGCAGCACCCCTCTAGCCACACAGCTGAGCCAGCGACAAGCCACCTATTAATAGTTGGGCTGCCTCTCTGCCTGAGTCGGGACTGCAGCAAAAGAAATTGGGCAGCTTGTATTTCTTTCTTTTTTCTTTTATTAAAAAAAAAGAAAAAAAAAGAGAGGAAAAAAAAAGAGGACTTTTGCTGAAGGCAACACAATATTATAGCCGACTGCATATCTGGCACCGCAGCTATTGATCCATACTACAATCACATCAAGGCCCGTGTAAGTTGCTATAAAAGCAGTGGTCTATTCGCGCAAAATTGTCTCGTCTATCTGTACAAATATATCAAAAGCTCGCTCCAGGGCCAGTACTTGATTTTTTCTGTATCCTAAGCGGCGCCAAAGAGGAGCAAAGAAATCTTTGATATAGCCAGATATCGCTCTTCTCTTTTCTTCCTCTCTCTCTCGCCGAGCAGGGGGCCAAAAGCAAGCGGTAACAAGCCCAACAATGCCAAAACAAAAGATATAAACACACATCAGGTTTTTTTTTCTCGAAAAAGTTGTTCAAAAGGGAAAAAAGACAGATCCCCGAAAGGCTGTCCCAATGCAATAATGTTGCCAACGGCAATGGAAGAAATGAAAGAAATAGTGTTGGTAGCAAGCAAGAGTCCATATAAAAATGGACAAGTGCGGGAGGTGTTGTCATCATGTCATCTCGAATCTCCTTCCTCCGGTTCCCACCTCGCTGAGATTAACCCCCCCACCGATTTTTGACTTGCAAACTTCTGTCTATGCCACTTTAGACAAAGACAATGTTGGCGGCGACGCCGGGCTTGCAAGAGGTGCCGGCGGCGAGGCCCATGGGAGTAGACCACATGTTGCCAGAGGCGCAGCGCTGCCACTGCTTGCCGTCGATGCAGTTCCAGGAGCCGAGCTCGGCGCAGGCGGCACCGACAGGGTAGGTGGTAGAGCCGCTGCCGCCGGTGGGAGCGGGCGTGGCAACGGGAGTCGACTTGGTAGCCGCGGGGACGGAGCTGGTGGCAGCGGGCGCCGAGTTGGTGGCGACGGGAGCGCTAGGGGAGGAAGGGCGGACAGAGGTCTGGATGGTGGTGGGCTTGGCGGCGGGAACAGAAGCGGCGGGCGCGGAAGCAGACGAAGGGGCGGCCACAACAGACGACTCGCTGACGGTGGCAAAGACGCCGCCGGGCAGAGTAGCAGAAGAAGGCTTCTGGGTGGCGGCGGGAGCAGAAGAGACGACGGGAGCGGACGAGACGGCGGGAGCAGAAGCGGCGGGCGCAGAAGAAGACGAAGCGGCGGGAGGAGCGGCCGCGGAGGAGGAGGAGGCGGCAGGCGGCTGGCCAGCAGGAGGAGGCTGGCTGTTGCCGGTGGCACACTTGCCGGTAGGACCGCCAAAGTTGCTGCCCTGGGTGGTGACGTCGGCGCCGGGGTCGGGGAACTGGAGGTCCTTGCCCTCGACGGTGCCGCAGCCGTTGCCGACGTTGGCGACAAACATGCTGGGGCGGCTGCTCATGGCGACGCCGCGGCGCTTGCGCGACTTGCTGGCCTGAATGTTGACGACGGCGCAGTTCATGTACATTTCGCGGTTGCCAATCTTGTTGAACCAGGACCAGGCAAAGACGGCCTCGCCGGCGGCGGCGTCGGCGGGGACGGCAAAGTCGTAGCTCGTGGGACCGGGGCCCGAGGGACAGTTGCCGAGGAAGGAGTGAATCACGGTCCAGGTCTTGCCCTTGTCGTAGGAGAGCGAGGCCTGGCAGCTGCCGCCGCCGTGGAAGGCGCTGCCGTCGACCGTCAGGCTCTGCTTGGAGCCGGCGGCCCAGTCGGCCACGGCCTTGCCCTGGTCGGTGCCGACGAGGCCGATGGAGCCGCGGCAGGGAAAGTTGCTGCCGTCGGGGCTCAGCGGCGACTTCATCTCGTAGTCGACATTGGTGGAGAACTTGTTGTTCTTGGAGCGCAGCGGCGGCGGGTTGGTCATTTCCATGTGCGCCTGGGCAAAGGCGGCCATGCCGAGGACGGCGGCGAGGGAAGCGACGATTTGCATCTTGGTGGTGGTAAACGGTGGTAGTCTTGTTTTGTTTGTTGTAATGGACAGTCGATGTCGTGGAAAAAAAAAGTCGGGCGTGTATATGATCTCTTGTCAAAAGAGAACGAGTGCAAGTGTTATCTGTAGGAGCCAGAGGCGTGTAAGTCGGAAGAACCAGCTTCACGAGAAAGAGAGAGAAGGAAGAGAAGCGTACAGAGAGACGAGAACAAAAAAAGTCGAAGCGAGCCACAGGCAGCAAACGGCTTTTATAGCAGGAAAGTCGTGAAAGGACAGAGAGCACAGCTCCAAAAAAACGTTGGTGTGAATGAAGGAATGGATGTTGTTGGAGTAACAGGAACAAGCTGGGGCGAACCAAGGCGGTTTTTGTAAATTGTCGGGCTGTTTTGAAAGAAGCGAAAAAAAGCTGTTGAGAGAATGTAGATGTTTTGAAAAAAAGAAAGGACTGTGTGAGTGTGCGTGCCTGGCTTCCAAAAAGTGAGAGCCAAGTGACGGGCTGTGGGAAGCCTTTTGTAAGTCGGCGTCGCGAGAGCATACAGGCGAGCCGGCATGGTTGGCTGGCAGGCGCCCAGGGTGAAAGGAGGGGGAAGAGAAGTTGGTGGTGTGGCGCTGTTACAGGGGGGTGTGCCTGCCATCAGGCACCAGGGGAAACATTTTTATTATTATTATTTTTATTTCATTATCTTGTCTGCCCTCTCTGTAGTAAAGCGGGGGAGAGTCTTTTCCTCACCCTCTTCTCATGGCAAGGTTACGTTTGCATCTCGTCTGCACCACCCACCGCCACCCACCACCCATGTACCTGGGTCCTGGCTGTACTTGAGATAGATTGGGCCCCCCGTGGTGGTTCTCTACGCATAACCAGGCCAAAAATTGCAACTATTGGAAAGAAAATTGGAGTCTTGAGCCTTGCCCACGAATGTTTGTAATTCAGGACCGACCGGTTTGCCCGTTCTATACCGTGTCCCGTGTCGGCGAACCAAGGTATGTGGTTTGTTGGCGGGCAAGTGGCGGGCCCCGAATGCAATCTGGGAGTATATCTGATGCATGACATGCCCACAGCGGCGCACCCCCTGGAGAGCCCACGAGTAATCACCTTGGCGGACCTTTTTTCCCTCTCCACCACAACCACCCCCCCCAACGACGACTGACCACCACGAGGCATTCATTCCATACCAGTTGGGAAAAACATCTTATTGTCAACCGCTGAACAATGCATGACATTGCCCACTCTGCAGGATACAATATAATGTACCGGGGAAAAAAAATCCGTGCGCGTGCTGGCCCCCCCTCTTCCCAAGTGACAGGCCAGATGAGATGGAAATTACCACGGATAGTCTTGTGGCTTCACTTTTTCTTCCCTGCCATTTCTTTTTTTCTTTCCTTCTTCTTCATTCTTCCGTAGCTTCAGGATCCATCTCCCAAGGCGATAGCTGACCAGACCCCCTGCCCGCCCGCCCTTTTGCTTCGTTCCGCCCTGTACGCCGCTTCTTCGTTCTTGTACCACCAATGGCCTTGCTTTACGCCGAGTCTATACCGTTACGCCTACATTGAACAAACACGTGTATCCCCACTTTCTACATGACATCTTTTTCTCTCTACCTATTGGCATGGGGGGACTTGTGACACTGGGCGGTCCTGCGGGCGCCAGACGGCCTCCCTTAGCACCAGCGCCTCGCGCTTGGCAAACTTGCTATTGTCTACCCTTACTGGTCGACGACAATAAGCACAGAAAACTACAAGACTAAAAAAGAAAAAGCGTCTCTGGAATGAAACAAAGAAAAAATAGTAGAGATAAAACCTATATTCCAGAAAAAGAAAAGATAAGAGAAGAAAAAAAAAAAGTGATCGTCATGGGCACGTTACAATGCAGCAGAAACATGCAGGGCCAAGTTCGCCGTTCGCCGTCATGCTGTGCTGCCGCCTCGCTGCGTCCTGCTTCTGCTGTGTCCCCCCTGCCCGCCAGGAGGCGCCCAGCAGCAGCCAATCACGGCGCTCCGAGCACCCCGTCCGCCACCGGCCGAAACGCCTAAATACCTAAATACACGAGAATAGGCCTAGGCTAGGCTCGTGAGTGGGTGGACTTTGCTACCGTCCCTGAAACTGTCGACGTCGTCACCCCTGTTTCGGTTCTCATTCAGCCCGTCGTCTTTCCAAGCTTTTGCACATCACTTTGCTTGGCTTTTGGAGAAGAAAAAGGGGGAAAGGGAGTAAAACACACGGTGAATAAGAACACATGATGAATAAGAATACAGGACATGATAAGAAGGGCTTGATTGGCTGACAGCCATGTTGTACAAGAAACAACCACGGGCGACAAAGTGCCGTGTCGCATCACGACAATTCTTCAGCAAAAAAAGTGATTGTCCACCATGTACACCGCCCCTCCACCTACCTGCCATAGCCGGCTTCTGTCCCATGGGAACTGCTGGCCACAACGCCCCAACCTGTCTGTACCTTTGTTGCCCGAATGCCTGTTCCCTGCGCCGTCAGCTGGGGCGGCGGCCGGCCGGCCCCATCCCGACCTGTCATTCACCACCTCCAGTACCTATGCAAACCCTCAACCTCCCCGGGGCAATCAATGCAGCTGTCCCTGTTCATTTGCCCGGCGCTATAACAACGAATCATGAAAATGAAACCGCGCCATTCAATCTTTTTTTCTCGACATGTCCAGTCTTTTGGTCCATTTGGGCCAAGGCCAAACCCGCCGCCGCCGCCGCCGCCGCGCCGCCTCCGCCTCCTCCTCCTTGTCCTCCACTCGCCTAAGCCCTGTTCCCTATATCCGCCGCATTAATATGTGTAAAAGGACAATCAATAGTAATATATTCCCCGGCCGCCCTAGCTAGCTATTCTCCGCCAACCCCGTCAACGCACCCTAATTCCCGCCCAAATTTCATGCTTTGCCCTGTCTTCTCCATTCAACATGCCAGTTCCAGTCCCAGTCACTATTCACCACTCAACTCACCGGCCAAGTCACCAGTCAGTCACCAGCCCTGCTCCCTGCCCTTTCCCGGCCTTCCTCTTTCGGCCCCGTCATCCCTCCAGTCGCCGACTCGTCGTCATCCCTCCCTGTCCCTTCCCACCACATCTTGCTTCTTGACCCTGTCACTCTGCTCTTCACTCGCTAGCCTTCGACGTGGCGTGTTTCACCATCTACTCTTGGCCGCTTCCTGGTCTAGGCAATCGACACTTCGTAGCCACTCGGTTTGCCCGCCGACGCTTCCGTTCCGACGCTGCAACTGCCTCGCCCTCCATCTTACTCTACTTCCATCACCATCCCTCACTCACACAATTCGAAATACCTGGCTTTTCATCTCTTGTTTTAATTCTCCCATCTACTTCTGTCTGCTTATCCACTATCTGCATCTGTCGCTGTCCACCATTGCTGTCCGCCAACATCGCTGCTGCACCTCTCCTCCGTTGAACAAAATAAAAAGTTTGAGCATGCTTCGCCGTAGTTCATGGCCTTCACCGTGTCCAACAGGCCGTCCAAACTATCGCTGCCCGTAGAGCCTTGATTCGTGCCGTCCGTCACCTCCAACAGCGCCAGTTGTATGCATACAATTTTATCGCCCTCTTGCCCCGGGCCTCCTGGGGATGCAGTCCCGGGCACCTTTTCAGCACCCTGGTCGCCGTCTTTCTCCGCCTTCCATCTGCATCCGAGCCGCCTCTCTGCACTGCCCGCCACCTTGGCTAGCATCTGGCTATCCAAATCTGGCTCTGGCTTTGTACGTGAGGTGGTCTCATCTCCCATCCCCCATCTCATGCGGAAAAAATTTAGTGGATGCAATGCTGTGATTCATATAAAGCAAAGAAAAAAAACAAAGAAAATCCCCAAATGGTAGGACAACCCAGTCAGGCCCATCTCTTGCCTCAAACTTGGTAGCAACTCCGCTTTTCGTGCTGGATACGCAGTTCCAAGTAATAATTCTTTGCTCTGTCTTGTATATTGCTGCTGCTGCTCCTGGTGCGCAATAATAGGGCGGCTCTTCCCACGGTAAGCACATGTGCTGCTTCATTCCTCACAGCAGTAAGTGCTTAATGGGGGCTCAGCCCAGCTTGCACGATTGTGGCAGTGTATCCGTGCGTCGCAGACTGCTTCACTGACGGGTCATGTCATCATTGTCGCCGGCTCTCTCACTGGCTTGGCGCGCCACCTTGCATTTGTCCATAGGCAGGCTGGTTATACTGTACACTTGGACTCATGCCATACATGGGCTGGCCCTGCTGCGATCCTTGGTGAACCATCGAAGGGGCCGAAGGCCGTCCTGGGCTTGGGTATCCATTTGCTCCAGGGCCAGACTGTGGCGGGCCAGAAGGCGCCATGAATTGTCCATGGGCACCTGGATACATCATCTGCGGTCCGCCAACCATTCCCTGTGGCGCGGGCATGAATTGCGGTTGCATCATCATAGGTCCCTGAGGTGGTCCGTAGTGAGTGTGGTTGTTGGAGAAGCTTCGGTACTGGTTCATGTGGGGTGCACCTCCACCCATGTACACTGGCTGGTTATACGCCATCTGACCGGGTGAGTTGTACGCCATGGGCATTTGTGCCATGCGAGGCGATGCGAACGATTGCTGAGAGTTGGAGTGCATCATGCGGTGATCATCATTTCCATACTGGCCATGAGGGGCAGGGCCGTGATGAGATGTATGCATTTGCATCGGCGGCATGGCGGGTGACTGGCGCTGGCTCATGTTGTGCGGGCCATGTTGAAGATGAAACGGCAGCTGGTGTTGATGAGCCATGAGGGGGAGAGCGTGTTGAGGGTTTGGAGTTGCCATTGCAGGCCCGGAAAATGGGCTTCGTTCAAAGTACTCCTTGTACGTGAGATGCATCGTCGAGTCGGCCTTCTCGTCATCCTGAAGCGAGCGCCAAGTGGGCAGAGTATCGTAGGAAGGACGTAGGCCACCATTGTCATCCCACTTGCGGCCTTGGGGCGGATCGATGGTTTTGATGTGGGCAAGGATATTGCACTTTTTAATATCAACAGCCTTGGTCTTGCGTCGGACAAGCTGTCCGGTTGAGGCAGCGGCGGCATTTGCCTCAGGAACGTTGTTAACAGCAGAGCGAGGGCTTGAACCTGCACTAGCATGGCTGTTGGGGTTGAAAGAAGCGGCAAATGGACTTGGCCGGAACTCATGGCTGTTAGGGTTCAGCTTCACACCCATGTGGCCAGGTAGAGCGCTGTGACGACGGTTAAAACTGGCATCGTTCGTACCAGACGGACCTGTCGGTGGAGCGCGCGCGTCCTGGCTAGTGACTGGCTGCTGGGCGACTGGTGGCTGCGAAAACTTCTGCTGCTCGACATTGCGTAGCCGCTGCGCCAAGTTGCCAGTCTGCTGAGGAGGCATGTGGTGTGGACCACCGCGGTTGTTCCTGTATCCCTGGCCGTGATACTGCTGGGAATATGGCTGACGAGCTCCGGTGTGCCGGTTCGGCGCACCAGCTGGCGAAGCTGCCTGCGGTCCCGCAGGAGCCCGCGAATTTCGTGTGTCGGTAGAAGTAGTCACGGTAGCACCTTGCTCACTGCCTTTGGGAGGAGTACCTTTGCCACTGACTGGTGAGCTCTTGGAAGAGGAGTCCGCTTTGGCTTTCGCCACATCCTCGGCGTTCTTGATTGCCCGAGCTTGAATTTCCTTTTGCTTCGCCGGATCCTTTGCAATGATAGACACCAGATCGTTTGGAACGGGCGTAGAAAGTTTGAAACTTCTCGCAAATTTTCGCAGCTCCGTAAGCTTGACCTCTTTGTCAGCCTTGGCCTTGCTGTTTCGAACCTTTTCAGCGTTAATTCTCTGCTGATGGGCAAAAGTCTTGAACGAATTCAGAACGTCACGCTCAACAGTTGACGTGGCACTATGGGTGCCTTTCTCCAGGGCGAGCTTGGGATCAACAGGGCCAGTAGAAGTGGCCGTTGAAGTACTCTCTGTGACCTTGATGTCTGATGTCTTGGGATCCCTCGGCTGTGTCGCTTTGCCATCTGTGGGCTTATCGTGAACAAGCTGAGAGTCCGCAGTCTTGGATGCATGCTGCTTGGAGGCGGATCCGTTCTTGTCAGGATCGGGGGTTTGACCACGGGATTGATCAGCAGGAGCAGGCGCTTGCTTCTTTGGGGGTGCTTTTATCTGCGAAGAAATAATTGCAGGGTCCACAGGGGCGCCTTTGACGGTAGATTGCCCAGCTGGGGCTCTCTTGGCGGGAGGAGTGTATCGATTCTCCCGACCGCCACCGAGAGGAGGAAAGTCTTGTCGACGGACGCCGCTGTACCTATTCAATGTTAATACCAGGAAGGCGCAGTGTGGCGCAATACAACATACTTGTCTTCCTCGTTATCATCTCCACCACCAGAGCCGTTGTAGTCCATTACTCGTTCTTCAGCTACATGTGCAGTAGTGGGAGCACTTCGCTCGATCTCGCGCGCTTTTCTCTCAGCCACAGCTATTCTTTCGCGATACTGAGGATGACTTTTGTTGATGGCAGTCGTGTAGATGTTTTCATCGTAATCGGTCTGGAGTCCGAACAGTCGCTCATTTGCCGCGAATTGATCCCAAGCACCACTGCTCGTTGATCCTTCTAAACTGGCACCAACACCATCACTGGAATCTGGAACCCAGGGTTGGAGGACTCGTTCACCGGCCGCGCCCCTGTTCGAAATCGCCGTGTCGGTTCGGAAGCCAGGTCGATGACCTGCATGACGATTTGTTAGCAGACCACAAAAGGATGAGGTAAAAAGTTGAATGTGCGTACCGTTTTGTCCGCGGCCTTCACCTTTGCCGCCAGAAGAAGCGGCATCTTTCTTTGGTGGCATTGTATGGCTTTGCTGATTCGAACCAAAAAGAACGATGGCTCGGCTAGTCAAAATTAACTGCAGGGGGGCCAAAGTTGGATTTCCCAGAATACCGCAATGCAGGAGTTTCCTGGAAACCAAGGTCAGCCACTTGAAAGCAGATCGTCGACTGCAAGCCTCTAAAAAGGCAAGCAAGGATAAACTTGAATCATGTGTCATGGACGCATAGCCAAGCAACAGCATCCTGCATTGCAGAATGAAGACGCCAGGTGGACGCTCTTAAAGCCTATGTGGAAAGGGATGCGCAAAACGAACCTGTCAGCGAGTGCGGGTAGCTCGGGTTGGATCGTCGAGGGGTAGGATAGATGGTTGTCGTCGTTGAACCGAAAGGTTGGGAGAATACCAGGTTGTATTTTCCACTCGGCCTGCTCGATTGAGCGATTAGTCCATTAGTCCATGTTTAAATGCTGCGCGGAGCATGTGAATTGGGGAGCGGCGATGAAGCACTCAGGGGTTTGGTCGGGCACCTGTTGCAAACAAAATACAGAGGCGAGACGCCGGTGACAAAGGAGTGTGCGGCGGGCGGCAACTTACCAGGAGGGGCAACTTAGGGATGTCAAACAGGAGGATCTTGGTCGCCGCCGTGTTCGCCCAGCTCGTCGCCGCTAGGATTGCCTCTAAATAGGCGCAGCGGGCATGGAGGGATGGTTTGCAGGCGAGAAAAGGACTGAAGTCTCGCTGTGGAGAGGGTTGATGAGGCTTTGTTTTCCCCTACCCTGTCGCTCTTGCCTAACTAGTGGGAAAAGGGCCAGGCCGTGTCCACAATCTGGGCCAGAGAGCGGAAGTAAGGTACCTGAGTCTACTGCAGAAGGGCTAGGATGCACAGTGTTGTCCCAGTGCGAAGGCTGTCTGTGCACAGTAAAGGAGGTGCCCACCCTGCGCTATGGTCGCACACCAATTCGCCAGCATCTCTATCAGTTAGCGCCTAAATACAGTGCGACCGCCAATGCCGTCGTTTGGCTTCCCAAGTACCCCTTTGTATATTCTCCTTTGCCGTGGGCGGAAGCTTCCAAAACTACCCAAAACTGCCGCGTCCAACGACACACGAGACCACTTTGGCTCTGCTTTGTCTAGGGGATGAGCTTCTCGATGCGAGAGTTTACGTGCTTGTTGATATGCCGTAACATTGCACCGGTTCCTTGGAAGCTTCGAATATAGCCGTTCCCCCAGCCGGAGCGCCCGATAGATGAAATGCAGAAGACGCCAGTCTTGCGCCCGCGTCTTCGTGGCCCTCTCACTCGTGTGTCGTGTGATTCTCCCGCGTAGTTGTCCTATCATCTGACACAGGCCGTGGCAATCGGCAGTCAAAGAAACGACAACCGTTTTAAACACGACTACACGTACAAAGCGCTAAATGCGATATACGATGCAAACAAAAATGCAAGAACAAATGAGATTTCTTTCTACTACAGTTATTGACAATAAGACAACGTCGTCCTCCGCGTCTAGTCCGTTCTGACTATTGGTACAAGATTTTGTGTTTTGGAATGCATCTATACCCGAAGGCCAATCTCCTCAGCGTAGGGAAGAACAAAAAGGTCACCAACAGTGGAAACGGTGGCCTTGCCGTCCAGGAGAGCCTTGGCAGCCTGTTGCGTAGTTAGTTAACAGCTTCTCAATCCAACGCGCAGAATTTTGAACTTACAGTCTTCAGCTTATCGGCGCTAACAGAATCAAAAGACTTGCTAATGCTGGCAATATCCAAAGGCTTGCCGCTGTTGACAATACCGTTACCAGCCAACAGGATGCTGGAGTCACGGAGCTGAGCCTTGTCTAGAGCATCAAACTTAGCGTTGGCAACGGCCTTGGTGATGTCCTCCTTGCTGACAGAGCCCTCAGCAATGGCCTTGAGAGCCTTGACAGCATCCACAGCGCCCTTGCGGACGGATGCCGCAGCACCAGTGAGCTGGATAGCTAGGAGGCCAGCATCGGAGTAGGCGAGGCTGGAAGCAGAGGCGGACAGGCCGGGAGTGACGGCGGCGGCCTTGGAGAGCAGACTGAAGCCCGGAGACCACTTGATAGAGGGCTGGTTACCGAGGAGCGAAGCAAGAACGGCAATTTCGGGCTTGGAGGCGTTGACGTCGGAGCCAGGGAAAGCAATCACGATGGAGTTGCCGGCGGGGTTAGCGGTACGCTGCTCACCACCAAAGTACTTGGTAGCCTCAGTCTTGAGCGACTGGCCGCTCTGGGAAGAGGCAGGGACGTCCTTGAAGAACTGGCTGACCCAGCGTGACAGAGCCTCAGTGTTGGCACCCTCAGCGACGATGGCAATGTTGGACCTGGTGAAGACAGCGTCGGCATAGCTGGCAACGTGCTCCTCGTTCAGGTACTTCTGGGCGGGAACAGCGGAGTAGGGAGTGAGGGGAGCTCCAAGACCGGTGTGGAAAGCAACGGCGTGGGCGTTGTCGAGGGCAATAGCGGCGACATTAGAGCTGTTGGCGGCCTGGCGGATATGCAGCACAGGCTCAATATCCTCGTGAAACTCGTGGGCTGGCGATCGATATCAGTTTCCTGCCGTCAATGGCACATTGCGGTCATCTTACTGGTGTACTTGGTCTGTGTGACAACCTCGGCAAGAAGCTCAGCGAAGTAGGGGAGGTCGTCCTTCAGGAAGCTGGCGCCGACAACGAGGGCCTCGCGGGTGTGACTGGCAGTCAATTGGCCACCAAGGAGCTCGGACTCGCGGTTGATGCGCAGGGCAGATCGTTTTTGGGTGTTCTGTTGTGCTCGGTTAAACTACAGACAAATCTGGGCAGTGCTGACAGGACAACGCACCTTGAAGGCAAACGCCTCAAGACCAACGGTCAGACCGGGAAGAGGCTGGTAACGGGTACCGGCCTTGGCAACAATGGCGAGCTTGGTGGTAGGACCATGAGTGTCCCTGGAAGCTACCTTGAGGCCATTGGCATCGGTAGTTTCAAAGGCACCAGAGGAGGCGGCGGCGGCGAAGCCTCGCTGCTGGGCCGGGCGCACGCTGCAGGACCGGCGCGCGGCCTGCTGCGCGTTTCTCGCGAGAGCCGATCTCGAGATCATGTTTGGGTATCGTGGCGTAGGCAATTGATTGAACCTTGAGCCGTCGTCGAGTAGCAATTGAGCATCAAAAAGAAGTGCCTCGTCGAACTGCTCCCGTCTAATTTTCGGAGACGGGGATCCGGCCAATCACGTGATGGCTATTATTCCGCAGCCTGAGAGCGTCTCGGCCTGGCTCTGGCTCACTGGGCAAAAGCTTACCATAGCACTGTTTTTAGCGTAATAATTCTCAGGTCACCACCAGGTACTGCTGGGCTGTTGCGTCCACCCACCAGCTACCAATCAGATACCGGCCCCATCGCTTCGTGCCCCGTCCAGCCCACCTCGCTGGAGTGGGCTTCTTTGCAGGCGACGGGCAAAAAATTCATGAGAGTCACATTTTTGACAAGCTCCTCTAAACTGGTGGCACACACTTGCATTTCTATTTTTCGTCGCAGTCTTCTCCCAGACATCTCGGCGTCTCGTTGCACAAACACAAACTTCAATGACTTCAAGGTAGCCATTAGTGAGCTCTAGAGATAGTGAGAGCATCTCTAGGAGCGATCGCAATGCTTGTTGTTAGTCTATGCCAACTGCGCGTGCTGCTGACGCACCGAAGCTAACCGGCTTTTCAGACAAAGCATGCAGCTGAGCTCTGTGCTCTACTTGTGAACGATCTGTATGGCGAGCTTCCATCGGTACGCTTCTTCGGCCCTTCATATCTCCTGTAGGACGGGTTCGGGCGCATCGCTAACAAGCGCTTCTCATCACAGCGTATCCTAGCCACACTCCTCACCAAAGGTCGATCAACTATCGCGCAACTCGCCCAGTACACCTCCCTCCCCCCAAGATTTCTTCGAAATGGATTGAGCGTCTTGATTCAACAAAATCTTCTTTATCATCATACCGACTCCGATAATAGAGGGACGAGCTACGAAGCCAATCCCGACGCCTGCTATACTCTCGTTCGATCCGGCAAGATTCTAGAAGCCATAGAAAGCCAGTATGGTACCGCAGAGCGCGACTTGGTCCAAACGCTCCTGCAGCTTGGATTCGCCCGAATCGCAGACTTGACGCAAGCCTTTAGAGGCAGAGCGCCGAAGACAAATGGCCACGCCAATGGGTCCACAGATACATCGTCTGGGCTGATTGAGTCGGAGTCACATCTCAATGCGGTTCTGGGGAGGCTAATTCAAGCTGAAATAATCGAGACTATGCGCGCCGACAGCTTTCGCAATCCACGCGACGTACATCGCGAGATTGAACAAGAGATAACGAGAACCGCGCCTGGCGAGAAAACAAGCAAGATTACACTTGAACAACAGGGACAGATCATGTCAAAATACCGCACATTCAAAGAGCAGGGCAAAAGCTTGAAACGCCAGCTGGACATTACAAGAGGCACTTCTGGCAAACGACGGAAGCTTGAAAATGGCAGAGGCCGTCAGCTGGATGACGGCTGGGACGAATCCCCGCTAAACCCCAACATTGTGGTCCGGATCAATCATGAAAAATGCCTGGTTGAATTGCGCAATCACCGCCTGGCAACCTTTGCAGCCGATATGCTTGGGGAAGTTACTGGAACAGTTTACCGAACCCTGCTTGATCTATTGTCTGTCGACATTTCAAGATGCCGGCCGGACCCACTGCTTGCGGAAGAGAGGCCTGGCGACAAAGTGACTGTAACTACCATGGAAATTTTCCAACACTTGGACGAGTCGGTCAATGTCCAAAGTGGTATTGGCAAAACCCCGAAAGATAAGATCGATCTCCAGAGTGCGGAGAAGATCAGACCGGAAGCGCAAGATTCTGACAGTGACTCGGACGCTTCTGACAGCGGAATACCCGTGCAAAGGCCCTCAATCGCCGCTAGAAGCTTGGATATTGATATGGACAATGGCTTTGGATCGGATGAAGACCAAGAGAATGGCGTGCCGCATACAAATGGAAATGGCAAGCCAAAAGTAAAGTTTGAAGACGACGGGTCGTCAAAAAACAATCGCATCGAACAGCTGCGACAGCATTTGTTTCTGCTCGCAGAGAGCAAGCATCGGTTTGTGAGACACTGTGGTGTTCAGGGTCGTGGGCAGTGGACCGTGGACTTTTCCAAGGTTCTGAACCGGTTGAAAGAAACAGAGCTGGATGCGTATATTGAACAATCGTTTGGGCGACATGGACTGCGACTGACTCGGATTCTGCGAGAAAAGGGCAAGCTTGACGAGAAGATGCTTCCATCGGCTGCGCTTATGAAGAAGTCGGACGTCCAGCTCAAGATGATTGCTATGCAGATGGGCGGTCTTGTCGACGTGCAAGAAGTACCAAAAGATAACAGCCGAATGGCGAACCGAACGCTTTTCTTCTGGTTCTTTGACAGGGAAAGAACGGAGTCGCAGGCCCTTGATGATATTTACAAGGCTATGGTGAGGTGTCTACAGACACTACAAGTGGAGCGCCACAAGGAAAGAAACATACTTTCATTTGTGGACCGAAAGGATGTGCAGGGCAAGGAAGAGGAAGTGATGACGGCAGAGCATTACAACAAGTACAATAACCACCTGGAGGTTCAGGAAAAACTCCTTGGACAGGTCATGCGGCTAGACGAGATGGTGGCCGTTTTTAGGGACTACTAAATGATAGGGGAACGATATCCGGGTGTAAAGATATGGCAAGATTTAACATCATGATTCAGGAGCTCCTCTCGTCATGTAGACAATTAAATGTGAATTTCAGGCGTAATTATTCTTCATGCATGGTGTTGAGCGCGAACGGCCGAGGTGGGCCAAGTATTCGGCATGTGGTCGAACCCGTACTAAACTGGCAGCGAATCCCGTAAATAGAGGAAACTTGAGTCTGGACAGCAATTGCGGAAGACAGGGAATTCTATAGGGGATTGTGAGATTACAAGAGACAAGCACTCTTCTATGATAAGTTCTACAAGATGAATCATACAGAAAAGAGTATACGTTTGCAAATGTATCGTGAACCATATTGGACGGTCAAGAATAGGGTAGCAGCATCATCAGGGACTTGCAGCACTAAATTGCCAATAATTAGTGGGTGGAGCCCCTGATGAGGCGGGTTTTTTGGGGCCTAGTCCAGCATGCGGCCACTAACAAACAGGAACACTGATGCAGAAGGAACAGCCGAACTGGTGCCAGCAGGACGCTAATCCAGATGTGCCTTTCAGACGGGCGTCGCATGATTCCCGAAATCGGCAGAGCTATTTATCGACACAGTCACTATTAGGTTCCTCGCAGCGCACTTGTCATCAGAGCTAGCCGACACACCGCCGCCGTAAAGTGCCCAGGTACCTTATCTTGCTGGCTTGGCTGACCGTCCCGCTCCAACTTTCCTCGCCGGGCCCCCATCTTTTTTTTCGCTCTCCAAAATCAGGAGCACTTGCGACATCCTCCAACATCCCCAGTCACAGACAAATCCCAATTGCTCATTCCAAAATGTCTCCCGCAGCTGGCGCAAACGAGAGGGAGTCCAACCTCGCCCGTGTGCTTGGTTCCGGTACGGTATACTTGTTCCCGGCCGGCGTTGCGCGTGCCCGCAGACAACGACTCGGCCGATTTATTCCGCAATCGCACACGACATTCGCTGACCGACCATCACAGGCTCTGCTGGTATCGCCGAGCTGGCCGTCTTCCACCCTGTGCGTTTGCCCGAAACCGAATAGCAATACCGTCGAGTCTCAATTACTGACTTCAAGCCCAGGTCGACACAATTGCCAAGCGACTGATGAGCAACCAGACCAAGGTACGCCCACGCGCCTCCGTAGCACACCCTCCGGACCGGCGCCTTTTTTTACTCCCGCACAATGTGCTAATTTCTTCCCAACTAGATTGCCAATGCCAGCGAATTGAACAAGGTTATTTTCAAGGACAAGGCTACCGCACCCGCCGGCCGCAAGTTCTTCTCTCTATTCCCCGGTCTTGGCTACGCTGCCGGCTACAAGGTCCTCCAGCGTGTATACAAGTACGGCGGTCAGCCTGTGGCTCGCGACTGGCTCGGTCTGCACTATGGAAAGGACTTCGAAAACACCTTTGGCAAGAAGACTGGCAAGGCCGTCCTGCACTCCACTGCTGGCAGGTAAGACTGATACGACTGATTCCCCGCATCTGCAAATTGGCCAGGAAAACGCTAATATATGATGTAACAGCTTGATCGGTATTGGTGAAATTGTCCTCCTGCCCCTCGACGTCCTCAAGATTAAGCGCCAGACCAACCCCGAGGCTTTCCGTGGCCGCGGCGTTTTCAAGATTATCGGTGACGAGGGCTTCGGACTGTACCGTGGCTGGGGCTGGACTGCTGCCAGAAACGCCCCTGGTTCTTTTGCTGTACGTCTTTCTCCCAGTGTACGATCATGTGTCAGCTGCTAACATTTGAGTCTAGCTGTTCGGTGGTTCTGCCTTTGCCAAGGAGTACCTCTTCCATCTGGAAGACTACAACAAGGCCTCTTGGTTCCAGAACTTTATCGCCTCTATCGCTGGTGCTTCTGCCTCCCTCGTCGTCTCTGCTCCTCTCGATGTTATCAAGACGCGTATTCAGAACCGCAACTTTGAGAACCCCGAGAGCGGTTTCCGCATCCTGTCTAACATGGCCCGCAACGAAGGCTTCTCTAGTTTCTTCAAGGGCCTTGTTCCCAAGGTAAGACTAGGCTACCCTCGCCATGATAATTGTAGAGCATGCGCTAATCTATTATACTACAGCTCCTCATGACTGGCCCCAAGCTGGTCTTCTCCTTCTGGTTGGCTCAGACCTTGATCCCGGCCTTTGATGTCATGTTCCGAAAGTAATATTTTTTAATCGACTCTGCAACATAAAAGTTTGAGAGGTGTTTTTTATTTGGGAGATTATATGAAAGCATCACGGCACCATGTTTAGCTGGGATATAGCTGGGATTTATTTTGGACATGCGGCAAATGTAGGCACGCGCGGCATATAGAAGCACTCAGCTCTGTAGAATAAAAAGGGGCGTTTGAATCGTTTGAATAACATATTGTTCTTCGTATTATTGAGTCAAAGCATGCAATGCCTTTTATCGCAAGTAGCAGGGGTTTATGCCGCTTCGCCTTGGCGGTGCTTCTGGGTGCTGTCGCGGTGCCCAACGACATCGCGCCGGTTGCCCAGCAACGAACGGCCTGTGTGGTCATAAACAAACTGCTAATATCTGCTCCGCTCAACACAAGACCACTGACCATCTCGATAAAACTTCCCTACTGCTCAACGAAGCTTTTAATTCATTGCTACGACTTATCGAATTTTACGAGCACCGCGACGCGTTTGCAATCTTTAATTGTTTCTCTATTCTTTTTCAATCCGCCGCGTCCCCCGCGACGTCATTGGCAATTGCATCTAATTGTGGATGCGGGCACCGTCCGCATTCTTGCCATCCGCGCTGCATTCCAACAACCACCACAATGCCCCATACAGACTCCGAAGCCTCACGCGAGGCGGAGAGGCAGGCGAGGCATCAACATTCTGCCAGTGTTGACCAGCGCTCGCGGGCCCTTGTTCCCATGTACGTGCCCTATTTTGCCCCCGAGTACCGGCGAACTGTGTCTTTGTGTGTGTGTGTGCATGTGTACAGCATTATGGAGCTACACCACAACCTCACACAGCCCAACATCGTCATCGTCTTTCCAAATAACTGACCCAGAAGCCAGGTGGGACAGCTCCGACCCAGAGCGCGCGCCGCCGCCCTTGCCACTCAACCCCCAGTCTCCCAAACTCACCTCGCGTACCGGCACCTCGAGCGCTATCCAGTCCGCTCATGCTGCTCTCAACGAGCGAGCCCGTGAAAGCGCCAGTAACAACAGCTCCGCCCGACGCCTAGACGGCTCTCCGGAGAGAGCGCTCGTCAAAGGCGGAACCCATCGGCGCATGCAGTCGCTGCAGCCCGGAAGTGTACGCGATCTTAGTTGGATGATTGAGCAGGGCTCCAGCCGTCCATGCACACCGACCGAGTCTGTTACCTCCTCGGTACCGCCCGCCCCCGGCCCCAGCTTGACCCCAATTGTTCGACCTGCTCCTCGGCGTCACGCGACCCAGAGCATCCTGGGCGAGAATACACCACCTCCTTCGTCTACCATGCTTGCTCTGCAAAGCATGTCATCCCACTCTTCTCTCAAAGAGGCTGAGCCTCTGTCAAATGTCACAAATGGTGCTGCGTCACAAGACAAGTCGCAGCTCGCTCTGGATGGGGTGGCATCCCAGCTCGTCAGCCTGACGAACATTGCCAGCGCCCTGCAAAAGGAAATGGCTGCTCTGACTCGACGAAGCAGGGATAACGCCACGGATCTCCTCAGCCTCAAAGAAGCTACCACAACGAGAGATGAGGATATTCGAAAGAGCATACGAGATTTGGTTGGGCGCGTCGACGACCAAACCAGCCGCCTCTCGATTACCTCGCTCAACAACCTCCTACTCGACAACAAACCCCATCCCACCTCTCCTCAAAGTCGATCGATTCACCTGCCCAGAATACCATCTCCCAAAAGCTTTGCCGAGTCTATCGACCGAGGATCGGTTAGCACCCCGTCACTTACCGGAGGCGAGGCATCTGCCTCTGTCGTTCTTCTCGAAAGGATCCTCCGTGGGCTCGGCACAGCCGAGGGCGAAGAATCACTTGTCGGCTTACTTGTGCAGCTCTCCCATAAACTCTCTGGCCTGGCGACCTCGACCAAGGTTGATGAGCTCGCCCAATATGTCCGTCATCAAACTGAAAATGTACTCGTACAGTCTGCGACGAACAACACCCGACCGATGAGCTCTAGCGGCTTTGAACTTGATCTTACTCGTGGTCCCATGTCACAACGCGTGGAACATCTTCTACAGAACGTCGACGGCCGTCACTCGTCTACCTCGAGTAGCCGAGGCGCCGAACTGCTAAACGACGATCTGCTCAAAATCATTCGCTCCGTCAAGGACAGTGTTGCTCAAGGCGGCGGACTTACGGCCGAGGTCAAGGCATTGGTGCGTGAGCTCCGTGGCGAGGTTCTCGGTATGGGTCGAGAGATTGCCAAACGCCTGGAGACCATGGATTCCGTGCCACGAGGAGACGAAGAGCCCGACCACGAGAGAA
Source organism: Samsoniella hepiali (assembly GCA_001455915.2). NCBI lineage: Eukaryota > Fungi > Ascomycota > Sordariomycetes > Hypocreales > Cordycipitaceae > Samsoniella > Samsoniella hepiali. The sequence continues at coordinate 330,800 of LNDK02000103.1, read as the reverse complement.
AGGATGAAGTGTCGCGAGTCATAGATCAAGGCCTCCTGCAGATGAAGGAGCAGCTCAACAACGTTCTACGCGAGCACCGACGACAATCTGCATCGTCTTCTTCTTCTCAGAAGACGGTGGTCGACTACCAAGAAATATACAATGCCATGCGCGCTGCCCTTCGGGATAATGAGGCAACTCGGAGCGATATGCCTGATCTCAGTCGCGAAGATGTCATCGAAGCTGTGCGCGATGCTTGGGAGGCTTATAAGCCCGAGGTGGATGTCGGGAAGTCGGCTCTGGAACGTGATGACATCATGGCTTGCCTGAAGGAAGGTCTTCAAGACTACCAGCCTCAAGACGAGCGTCCTCCTGCTGCAACGAGAGACGAAGTCTTTACTGCTGTTGTCGAAGGCCTCAAGCACTTTGTGCCCCCCCAAATGGACACTCCAGCTTCCATGTCTCGAGATGAGATTATCGAGGCCGTCCGAGACTGTCTTGAGGAGTTTGAGTTCCCCGTGGCCGCTGCTGCTATTGGCAACGGCAGCGACATGACTCATCAAGATGTTGTCCATGCTGTCAAGGAAGGACTTAGTGGGTTCGAGGTTCCTCGAGGGGGTAACCTTTCCATCGAGAGCAATGACGAGATCATGAGCCGTCTCCACGATATTATGGAGTACATGAAGCTCGAATTCAGAGCCGTTTCCGAGGAGGCAAAGGACAATGTAGCCGCCCACGGACGCGACACCGAACAAGTCCTTGATGCGACCAAGGATGGTCTTGAGAACCTGCGGGCTTCCATTGAGAGCTACGTTGACCGTGTCTCCGGTGAATCAGACAACCAACAATTCATGGACACCCTCACGCGAGCAATGGAGGAGTTCAAAGATGACATTGGCAGACTTGTCTCGGAGGCCAACGATAGCTCCCGAAGTGAGCTCCAAAGTGAGCTGGAAGGCATACGGGACATTGTCAACACCTCAATGGTTCCAGCTACCCCCCAGGGATCCAACAAAGATCTCATGGAAGCCCTTCAAAACGGCATCAACGGCCTTCGCCAAGACATCCACCGACCACGCGCCGACACTAGCGAGATTCTAGATGCCATCAATGACGGCCTGAATGACTTGCGTGCAGGTATCGACCGTGTCACCCACAAACCCGCCGATTTGACTGCAAATGACGAGATCTTGGATGCCCTCAAGGCCGGCCTGGACTCTGTTCGATCTGATATTGAGACGCTCCGCGAGAGCAGCAATGAGGTGGCAGTTGCCGCCGTCCCGCGAGAGGAAGAGGACCACACCAGAGCCATCATTCCCGTCGACACAGCTAAGCAAGACGACATTAAGAATCTTGAAGTTCTGATCACCCAGCTGCGCATCAAGGTGGAAGCCATGGAGCCAGACTCAGAGACTGTCCATAAGGAGGACATTGCTCGCTTGGAAGACATGCTCCGTAATGTACAAGAAGGTGTGGACAATATCCACGCCCAAGAAGGCGCCGCTTCTGCCAGATCGGCTGAAGAAGAAGAGTCACCTGCTGCCAGTGGCGACGCTGCCACTAAGGACGATGTAGTTGCTATTGAGACTATTCTCCGAAACACCAAGGACCGTCTCGACGACTTGATTGAGGGAGATCAAGCTGTCCGCAAGGAACACATTGATGCTATTTCTGCGTTGATGAATGAGCATAAAGATACCATCGGCGCCTTTTCTGGACATTTCGAAGGCATCTCTCGCAAGGAAGATATGGCCAGCCTGGAGGAGCTTATTGCTCAAGTCATCATTGGAATCGACGATCTCAAGCAAGCTTCTCCCAAGGACGAAGAAAGCGACGAACGTGTCAGAAAATCCGACGTTGAAGCTATCGAAGCCCGCGTCCTTGAAATCAAGTCTGCTCTTGACGGCCTTTCCGATATGGACTTTGCTGCCATCTCCAACAAGGAGGACGTGTCCGGGCTTGAGGGTCTTATTAAAGAGGCCAAGGAGAAGCTCGACGAGTATGCTGATACCTCTACAAAAGCTTTGGAGGAGCGTCAGGCTGAGATTGTTGGAGTTGGTGAGAGAGTCACTGAAGTCAAGACCTTCTTGGAGGAATTCCAGGAGGCTGTCCAGACCAAGCTCGATGACGGTGCTACTGGCGTCGAGGCTCTTGGCAAGGTTCTCGAGACAATTGGCGAGAAGATTGACAAGAACGAAAATGTCGGCGATGACCTCAAGGAGATGTTTGAAACCATGAAGTCCGAGTTCGAAGTCTCCAAGGAAGTTGTCGCTGGCGCCAGACTCGAATCCGACGAGAAGCTCCAGGAAGCTACCGACAACATTGCTACCAAGATTGAAGAAAAGATTGGCGAGCTTATTGCCAAGTACGACGACTACCAGGCTCAGCTTGACGAGAAGACCAAAGCTGGAGAGGAGCGCAATGCCGAAATTGAAGCCGCGGTCGTATCGACCAAGACAGTTTCCGAGGAACTGAAGCTCTTGGTTGACACGCTAGGCTCTGCAGTGACAGAGTCTCTGGAAAAGGTGGAGGAAGCCTCAAAGACTGTATTCGAGAAGGTCGACGAGCTTGCGTCCAAGTCTGGTGAAATGGAAACCGGCGGCAAAGATGAGCACCAGCAGACTCGCGATCAAGTCCAGGCTGCTGTCTCTGCTGTCGAGGGTCTACAGGGTGAGCTGAAGGAATACCAGCCCCAAATTCTCGAGGCTGTCAAGGATATTCTCCTCCTGGTGGGTGAACACTATGAGCACTCCAAGTCGTCCGCCAGCGACATTCGAGAGAAGATTGTGGAAGTCAAACCTATTGATCAGGCCATGCTTCCACCCCCTCCCGAGAAGTATGACGATTCCGAGGTCAAGGAGAAGCTCAGCCTGCTTGCCGACCAAAAATACGACGATTCTGAAGTCAAAGAGAAACTCAGTCTGCTCGCCGCTCAAAAGTACGACGACTCGGAGATTCGTGAGAAGCTTGACCGCCTGGCTGAGCAAAAGTTTGATGATTCTGCTCTCCACGAGAAGCTGGATAGACTGTCCGATCATCACGCATCCACTGCTGCCGCATTTGCTCACCTCGAGACGCTGGATCAAGTTCACAAGACTGTGAATGACAACGCGAGCCAACTGTCTCAGTACCTCGCCAACCAGACACAACGTATTGCGGATGATCACGAAGACCGCGAAAAGACTCTGCAGGACACCTGCCTCGCCCTTGAACGAAAGCTTGCTGAGCAAGAGCACCTTACAGCCTCGGTTGCCAGCCTGCAGGAAGAGGAGGCGCGAATGAAACAGAGTGTTCTCGGCTTACGCACTGAGCAGGAGAGCTTGATCCGCCAGCGCACGCGCCTTACTGGAGACGTTTCTTCTCTAGAAACTGCTCTGCGCCTGCGCAAAGAAGAGCTGGCGGAAATGGAAGCCAGAGCAGAGCGTCTGGAGCGCCGCATCGTCGAAGGTGTCATGGACCACTCTCGAGTGCTTCTTATGAATAAGAGCGCCTCAAGTGGCCGCGACAACATGAACAGAAAGAGAGTCAAGAAGCCAGCAGCTGTCGATGGCGAAGCTAAGCCGTCGCCGAGACCAGCTGCCGTCAACATGGCGCTTTCTACACGACGCAGTCTCGCCCCGGCAACACAAAACGGAGCTGCGCGACGTATTGCGTCACTGAGCCAGATGACACCCAGCAATTCTTCTTCTTCAGTCAAGAGAAGCCATAGTGTGCGGACGCCTGGCGGCGGATCCGCGCACCGGAAGAGAAGCTGGGGTGGTGCCCTGGGCAAGGGGTTTGGCATTGAGGATAAGGAGAATGTCTGTGTTGACGAGACTCTCGAGGAGGTTTCTGAAGTTGGCAGTAGAGCTGTGTCTCGAGAAAGGGCCTTGCAGGGACGCAACAGTTTTGCTGGTACGGAGCTGTCGTCGCTGCTGGACTCTGCGAGAGAAGAGGATGAAGAGGAGGACACCGAAGACGGACACAGCGACGCCGACACGATGAGAAGAACCAGCGGTGGTACGACGATTGTGTCGGGTAGCGACTTGTATACCGAATCCGACATGTACAGCGATTACTCGGACACTGCGAGTGAATGGACGTCGCTGGTGGACGGCGGGAGGAGCTCCCTTGGAGCAGCGGAGGGGAACGAGCTGACGCTTCACGAGGAGGCGAGCTGAGAAGGAAAGAAGAGATGAAGCAATAACGGACAGAATGTGATTTTTAAGCGATGTGCGTTTTGGCTAGGGATGGGTTTGGCGCTTTCTTTCTTATTCTCTTTCTTTTGTCCTTTGTGTCGCAGCAGAGGTTATTATTTTTATGAAGTGTATAATGTATCTACACATGTAAATGTACACATGTTTATGAGTACAACTTTTATATAAATCAATCATTCAAATGAACAAAATACGGTGTGACTGCGTCGTGATGTGTTTGCGTTGAAGCTGGTGGAGGTCACTCTAGATGATCAAGTGCTGGTGTGGTGGACACTTACTTGGTTGAACACTGAGTGCCCCGCCATTTCTGTCTCTCGCATCAACGACATCCCACCACAGCAAACCCCAGCAGGCAACCATGGCAGAGGAGAATTACCTATCGACGCCCGACCTGTCGCCTCTCGAGCAAGAGGTGCTGGATGAATACGAGCGATTGGCCAACAACATGAAGCAGGTAAGGCCACCACCCCCCGCCGTCATCCCCCCAAATGGTCCCCGCGACGACGCGCCGCTACCAAAAAGTCGCGTCACTGCACGTCGACAAGTTTGGAGGATCAAAACTCTTGCATTTCGCGTTTTTTTTTAAAAAAAAAAAAACACGACGAAGAAATAGAAGCTTTGGCTAATGGAGCAACACCAGCTCGCTACGCTGCTCGACAGGCTCGCGGCCAACCCGACAATCGACATCCTCGACGGCCTGCGCGACCTCGAACGCAAGACGAGCATGGCGTTTACGCTGCTCAAGGCCAGCGTGTACAGCATCGTCCTGCAGCAGGAGATTGACTGGGGCGCGGGCGGCGCGGGCGAGGGTAGCGAGGCTGGAGGACACGCGGCGGCGGGAGCGGCGACGTCGAGTGCCATGGGCAGCGACTATGACGACTGAAGGCGGAGGACGGTTCTACTGCTGCTCTCTTTGAACTACAACTTTCTTTTTGATACCCCGGACGTAGAATCAACCATTCTACCCCCATTTCCAGTTATTTATTTGTCAATAGTGCACAATCTAGAAAACATCTATCAAGACAGTTCATTTTCTGCGTAAATTTGGTTTTTGTTTTCTGATGATATGTATTGTACAGGTTTTTGGTATACATTACACTAGATGAAGGCTTTTTACCTCAAAAAGTCGACATCCATGCTTCAAAACTAGATATGAAAAGAACAAAAAAAGGTTGACTCGGCTAATAAAACAGAGGCACAGTCTTTTTTGGTTGTGCCTATTTTTCCATGCTTTTGAAAGGGGCAAGACTTTAATGTACAGAGCCGCCGTAGTAGACCTTGCGGGCGTCGGCCAGCTTCTTGCCGCGGCCGCGGGCCATCTCCTCGGGGTCGGCCTGGTTCATGAGGGCCTTGTAGGTGGCAAAGACGGAGTTCATGGGGTTCTTGGCGCGGGGCATGCGTGCGGCGAGGTCGTGCAGGCCGACGGCGCGGCACATTTCAAAGATGCGATGGGGGACGCGGAGCCCGAAGCCTGTGTGTGGTTTTACTGTTAGCTTTTGGACCATGGTTTTTTTTTCGGCAAGAGGAGGAGAATCATACCTGGAGGTCGGTTAAACAGCTCGACGACGGTACCGCCCACCTTGCCCGTCGCATTCCCGTACACGGTGCGGTCCTCGTAGCGGCGGATGGCCTTCATGTTGCGAATGGCCAGCATCTGCGCCGTCACGACGGCGGTGCTGCTGTCGGTCGACTTGGCCATGCCGAGGCCGAGGCGGCCGGCGCCGTTGCCCGCAATGGCGACGATGCTGGCGCTGCGAATCTTGCCCATGCGCGTCTGGTTGCTGACGGAGCGCGTGACGAGGATCTTGCAGTAGAGCGCCTTGATGTCGGCCAGCGCGAGGCCCGTCACGCGCTTAATCTCCTGGTACTCGCCCAGCTCGTCCTGGCCCGCGTCGTCCGGGTCCGCCGCGCGCTTGTACCGGCCCTCGACGCCCGGCACCTTGCCGAGGGCCGGCGCCTCGGCCGACTCGGCGCGCTCGAGCCCCGCGGGGCCGGCCTCGATCATCTCGATGCTCGTGGGGGCCACCTCGGCCGACGTGTCCTCGGCGGCGAGCTTCTCGAGCTCACGCTTCCACTCGGCCTCGATGGCCTCGTCGAGCTTCTGCACCTGCGCCTCGGTCAGCAGCGCCGACGGGTCGGCACCGTCCTTGTCGCCGGGGGACGGCTCGGCGGCGTCGTCCTCGACGAGGTACTTTTGCAGCATCGCCGGGTCCTTTTCCAGCTCCACGAGCTCCTCCTCGGTGAGGTCAATCATGTCGACACCCTGGGCAGCCTTGACGCGGCGCAGCGCGCGCGCCATGGCCCTCGTCAGCTGCGAGTCCGTCTTGCGGTCCGCCAGCTCCGAGAAGCGCGCCGAGAACTGGTCCATCCAGTCCTGCTCGTCGAGCCACTTGTGCTCACGCGGCTGGCCGCCGTCTTGGGGCATGAGGTCGTACCGCGGGTCCAGCTTTGTGTAGTCCTCGACATAGGTCGGCCGGTACGGGTCGTCGCGGATGCGGCCCTGGATCAGCATGTCCTCGGCGTCAATGGCCGCCTCGCCGGCCTGGATGGCCTCGACCTGCTCGGGCGTGTACTTGCTGCGCAGCTGCTCGAGCTGCGCCGCGCTGTACGCCGGCAGGTGCCGCTCCTTGACGGCGGCCATCTTGTCGGCGTGCTTGGTCAGGCCCATCGCCTCGGCCTTGATATTTTGGAACCGCGGCTGACGCTTGCCGCGGGCGACGGCGCTGCTGTGGAACGGGCGGCAGGGGGCACTCGGTGCTGTTGCTGCTGCGTTTGTCGGGGCGACGCATTTGCGCAGGGCGCCGCGCGCCGGCCGTACGACGCTCATGGCCGCTTTGTGTGTGTGTTGGCCTGCGTGGGCAGCAGCTTGTGCAGAGCAATTGGGGGGCTGCTGATCAATTGCGGTGCTGTTTTCGTTTGGGGCGTGATGGTCTTCTCACACGATTTTTCTGGCCCTGAAAATGCGTAGTCGGGATATGGAGATTGCATCAGCCACCGTGGAGCACCGCCACAGCAAGCTGCAGCTGTGGCTCGGGAAGCATCACGTGTGCATACTTCTAGAATATTACCTAAATAGGCAACCCCACCTTGGCACACGATCGAGTGTGTTTTGCAAAGTCCAAAGAATGCCATCTCACATTTCCGAAGAAACATTCTTGGCGTTCTTTTCTCATTGGTTTATGTCTACTTGTTTAATATGTATACTTTGCTTCGACATTGCCAACAGTCTTTTCGCCTTTCGCCCCTGCTGAAACACACTGTTGGCAGAAGCACTTCTGTATTCCCCCAGCCGTGCATAACACAAAAGGCCCTCCAACATTCGACCTTTGTCGAAATGGATTCCTGAAAAGAAAAGAAAAAAAAAAGAATCCGCTTTTTTTCCTTTTTCAAATGCCGGGACATTTGGGTCCCGATCTTACAAGCATTGCCCACTTCGCCCGGACCATCGGACAAGGCAACCTTGATTGCTGATGGGCGGTTGCCTACGAAAAACCCACTGTCAGCTATTGCACAAAGCGGCGATGCTCTGAAACTTTGCAAAAATATAACTTTTTATTTATTTACAAAAACCGAGTCTCAGAAAACAACAAAAAAAGGCAACGGTTGTATTTTTACTACATTCACACCCTCCTTGTGCAGTGGCGCCTAGCGCAGGCAACCCTTCCCGCCTTTTTGGCCAGTCGTTCACGGGCTCCTCAGCCCCCCTGCAGAACTGCAGAAAGGCTGCCGGTGTACATACTGTGCATATACTAATAATATTGCCGTCACAAATGTGTGAGCTAAAGAAGGTTAATGGCGCAATAACGAATTTTCAGTGTACGAGTGACGGTTTTTTGCCTCAGCCGGTCAGCTCCTCTTGTTGCCTGACCAGCAAACCGATTGTTGACGCCCATCCGTGTGTGCTAATTCGACAAGATTCAAAACCGCCACGTTGACACGGGGGGGGGTGCAGTTTGATCCCGACCTCGTTTTTCGCCGTCATGATTGCCCAAAGGGTAAACGAATGGCGTGGAAAACGTTGGGTATGATTTCCACGTTGCTTCTTGGGCCGTCATCAGCCCCAGAAGGAACAAGAGCCAAACTTTGTCGTACAGACGGATAACATTGGCTGCATGTACCCCGCGCCCCGAGCGAAATTGTCGTGGCTTGCATCCAGACAAAGTTGAGACATTTGCTCGTATGTCTGTACGAGCCTGCAAGTTTCAGCACAACGACACGGGCTGAGTTGTACTACGAATGCCCAAGCTTTTTCTTGAAAATTCGAGCAAAAAAGTGAGGCTGCCCATGTTCAGGAGATTCCTGTGTTTCCTCCCCCCCATGTAGAGTTTATTCTTGACGTCCAACCCACCCCCCCCTCTGGGCCGTGCCGTGCCGACATGATGCTCGAGGCATCACCGGATCCTACATGCATCCTGCATCCTGCATCCTGCTTGCCGCTGCCCGGAGCCTTTAGTTTTGCGCCTTTTGACAGCTTCCCGCGCTATTTACAGACACACACACATACTGGTACAACCTCTATGGAGACGTTTGGCCCGTACGACAACTCAACATGCATTGCGACTTGGGTGTGGGCTTGGCGTGCTCCTGTTATTTTTTATATTTATTTATTTTTCAGGTGCCAAAAACGTGTATGTTCATGGTCCAAAACCTGAAATGCTACCCAATAATGGATCGTCCCACATACACCGGTTGTTTGTTATTGGAAGGACAAAGAGACAAGAAAGGATTTTTTTAAGCCGAAGCTGCCGCCGGTGAAAAACAAAGAAAGCCTGCCTGTGTGTCGGTGAACTCGCAACGCATCTCAGTCACTTGTCACCTGCAGTGGTTTCTGGCGACGGCGTCGCTCTGCCGTGCACCCAGCGAACCGTGTAAGCCGCAATGGCGCAAAACACGAATACCCCGCACACATCTCTTCCCCTTCTATTTTTCGACCCCTCCAGGTCCTAGTTTCCAATCAAAATTACAAGCATACTTTGCTCGTCACATGACGGTTTTGGGGTTCATTGTTGTTGGCTGCCTTGCCAGGTGGACAAGGCGAACCACGGCGCTGCTAGTGCTACCTTGGCCCGGCTCGGCGCTGCGCCCGCTCCAGCTTGCGCGTTTCCCATTTTAGCCTGCCTCTCTTTTTGCTATATCCAATTTTAAACCGCTTTGAGTCTAGTACGTGGCTGGCCGGCATAAGGCCAAGTCTATGCGAGATGCGGCCGCTTCCCGTCATGTGTGCCTGCGAGGCGCAGTTGCCCTCAGGCAGCAACGCATTTGCAGCTGTCGTCGCACTACATATCCATCTCTATTGGCCTCTTAATCTGGCCCCGCAGCCGAGTTGGGGGAATAGATGCACGTATGATATGCCGGCACTACCTTGGCTCAATGTGCCCGTCATACCGAGAGTAAAGCGGCCTCGCCCTGCTGCCTTCTGACGCTGCATTCGAGGCCATCACCACCAGGGGGAAAGGCGAGAGAAAAAAGGGGTTACAGCTATTAGCCACAATCAGTATAAGGGGAATGGAAAAAAGCTCTCTTAAGAATAATGAACACAACAGGGACAGGAAGAGATACATGGCACCAGTGAATAGCCAAACTGATCTCTGATTTGCTCCCACATGTGCGAGTACTATGTATTCAAACGCGCCAAATGTCTTTTACGACATTGCAATTTCATTCTTTAAACCTACTTAGCTATCTACCCATCTATCGTACCAACGAACCGAGTAAAGTATTCCTCCGTAATCGTCGTGCATTTTGGTACAGTATCATCCCACGAGCTTCCGTAAATCATTGTGAGATCAGTAAGGACCAAAAGGTCTATACACCATCAACTTTTGATTTCCATCATTCTCTCGAAAATTTTGGACTCGATAGTAAGCCCTAAGTAGTTTCGTCGCGCCAGCCTGGTAGTTGCTATCCAATCCGCAAGACAGGCCGCCTCAACGGCTCGTCATGAGCTAGGCTTTCCGTCATGCCGTATTATCTCTTCACCATGGGCTTGATGCAAGTCCGATGAGCCATTGATTTCAGTGCCAATGTCACGTCTGTATTCTTGGCCACAACAAGGCCACAACTGATTCTCCGACCTCCTTTGTCGCTGCGTTTGCGCTTGTTCCGCAGCCAAACCGCCTTGCAAGAATTAAGTCTCCTCGGACAGGCTAGCGTCTTTGCCATATGCCGAATTGGCAGTAAACCGCCCTGAGTCTTTATTCCACTCGATCCAGTTTCCCAGACTGCAGATCCGACGTCCGAGCCAGAGCAGCCGTTGCCGTCGCTCATCCCCAAGCGAGGGCGGCTCAAACATTTTCTCATCATCTTCTAGTTTTTTGTTAGAAAACCAATCGTCCGGGAAGTAGTTTTTGGAAAGCTCGAGCCCTCGCATGGCATAGTCTTCTGGCAGTGGGCGTAAGGGCTCGTTGAATGGCGGTCGNTGCAAGAATTAAGTCTCCTCGGACAGGCTAGCGTCTTTGCCATATGCCGAATTGGCAGTAAACCGCCCTGAGTCTTTATTCCACTCGATCCAGTTTCCCAGACTGCAGATCCGACGTCCGAGCCAGAGCAGCCGTTGCCGTCGCTCATCCCCAAGCGAGGGCGGCTCAAACATCTTCTCATCATCTTCTAGTTTTTTGTTAGAAAACCAATCGTCCGGGAAGTAGTTTTTGGAAAGCTCGAGCCCTCGCATGGCATAGTCTTCTGGCAGTGGGCGTAAGGGCTCGTTGAATGGCGGTCGCGGAAACTTTTCGTCTTCCATTCTAGCCTTCGATATTAGCACAGGATAAGCCGCGTTAAGAACCCCGACGACGCGGCTCCATGGAACCTCGTTCTCGATAAGCTGCATGGCATTGCGGTGCTGAGCCAGGTAATACAAAAATACCAGTATTGTGTGGAAAAAAGGAAGGGCGTTGATATCTGCTTTGCGCCAGAAAACAATACTGCATGTCTGCATGGCGAATGATTTCGCCGTTTCAAACTTTTTTCCAGCGGTGTCCTTATCGTCATTGTTGGCGGTGTCCTGATCCATGTCATTCTTGGCGGCTGGTAGGAGTCTTCGAGCAGACGGCTCATCCCTTTCAATAGCGGGGAGAGATAGCTTAAGGGTATTGGTAGTTGCACCATAGCCGAGAAGAGAGCAGATGAGAGAAATAGCAGTATAGATCCTAAAGCACATCATGTTAGATAACCTTCGTAGGCAGGGCAGGCTAGCACTCACCCTTGATGGAGCCATTCCTTGTTCCTTTTCGCGATTGTCTTATCTAAAGAACCAAGAAATTCCGCCATAGAGCCCTCTAGTTGATCAACATGGGACCCAGTAAAGAGGATAGCGTGAACTCTGATAAACGCGCCATCGCATGGGTCCAAGGAAATCGACCTTGCTAGGACTGGCTTGAATAGAGACATTATGCTAGTCCGGGTGATCGGAAAGAGAAACGGAACGCATAATGACTTGTTGAAATAGTACAATTGTTGAAGGGCATTTGGCCTAGCCAGAATAGCTAGGTGGTGGTAAAGCCGCCCAGCCTCTGGTGATAGATCTGAAGCTTTTGTATACCAGGATTGGGATACGCGAGTCCAAGTTTCGCGGTCGTCCTTGTCGTCGTCTGCANGTGGAAAAAAGGAAGGGCGTTGATATCTGCTTTGCGCCAGAAAACAATACTGCATGTCTGCATGGCGAATGATTTCGCCGTTTCAAACTTTTTTCCAGCCGTGTCCTTATCGTCATTGTTGGCGGTGTCCTGATCCATGTCATTCTTGGCGGCTGGTAGGAGTCTTCGAGCAGGCGGCTCATCCCTTTCAATAGCGGGGAGAGATAGCTTAAGGGTATTGGTAGTTGCACCATAGCCGAGAAGAGAGCAGATGAGAGAAATAGCAGTATAGATCCTAAAGCACATCATGTTAGATGACCTTCGTAGGCAGGGTAGGCTAGCACTCACCCTTGATGGAGCCATTCCTTGTTCCTTTTCGCGATTGTCTTATCTAAAGAACCAAGGAATTCCGCCATAGAGTCCTCTAGTTGATCAACATGGGACCCAGTAAAGAGGATAGCATGAACTCTGATAAACGCGCCATCGCATGGGTCCAAGGAAATCGACCTTGCTAGGACTGGCTTGAATAGAGACATTATGCTAGTCCGGGTGATCGGAAAGAGAAACGGAACGCATAATGACTTGTTGAAATAGTACAATTGTTGAAGGGCATTTGGCCTAGCCAGAATAGCTAGGTGGTGGTAAAGCCGCCCAGCCTCTGGTGATAGATCTGAAGCTTTTGTATACCAGGATTGGGATACGCGAGTCCAAGTTTCGCGGTCGTCCTTGTCGTCATCTGCAATAGCCATGCGGTATCTGCTTAGATCCCCAAGGCATTCGATCCAAGTTGGGGCAAATCTAGGAACGGTTTCGTATAAAAGCGCCATAGTGCTATATGCGATGCATATAAATGCGAGCATGTGTTCCCGGGAATGGGGCAGTCTTGTGCGGAGGAGCTCGAGAAAAGATTGGATGCCGTAGCGCCACATGCGTGCAGGCATGTTATACCTGGCGGGAAGCTTGAGAATGGCCGTGTTGGCTGCCGGATGCTGGCAAGCGAGAAAGAAGTCGTGATGTTCGTGTAGTAGTGTGCGATGTAACCCAATTAGTTTCTGGTATTGCTCTACAGTGAGCTCTTGATCTGGTTCGATCCTCTTCTCCGAAGAACTATAGAGGTCCATGCATGTTTTTTCAACCAGCCTCAGGCCTTCCTCGATGCCTATGATTTCCTGACCAAGCTGATCTTTCGAGATTACCCTTGTCGGGGGCTGGTGTAAAAAATCGAAGTCAGGCAGCTCAGTCATGTCGGCAGGATGTACCTCGAAAGGTACAGGGGCGGGTTGGTCCGTCGATGAAGGGCGGTTTCTGGGCCTTTTTCGCCTCGATGTCGAAGCCTTGGGGCGGGAGTTGCGACGCCTCGGCTCATCTGCTGGGTTCCAAAGTCTTTGACCGGTGACGTTCTTGGCTGCATCGCCGCGATCAAAATCACCGACAACGCCGCTACGGCGACGGGAGCGGCTCGGCGTGGTGGGAGGCGACGCGTCTGCGTCCAGAGATGATGATGGCGAAAGCGCGCTTTGGTTGGGCGGATGGATGGACATTTTTCTAAATGCCTCTACAATGTCGGCGTCTCCAGTAAGTGTCGGATGCTTGGGTTCATCGGCGCGAACGTGGGCGCGAAAAGCGTCAATATCGGGCAAAATGGCCTCGTCGCAGAGGGGACAGCTGAGACTAGGCTCAGAGGACTCGGGACGAGCGTTTTTGCGAAGGTGGGTAACCCAGCGCTTGTGAAATTCAGCCATGACCAGCTTCACGACAACGGCCGTGCAAGGGCATGGACAGGCTGAGAAACTGGGTACAAGGGCGCGTGTCCACTTGGCTGGGACGGGAGTGGCGAGCCTACGTATTCGCGGGTTGGCCGAAGAATGAGACGGTGGCGGGGTAAAGCGCGCCGCAAGAGTGCAGCCGTTGTCGTCGATATCAAGAGGTGAGACGAGGCGAAGCTGAGAGCGGGTAAAGGTGAACCAGCTTGTTGCCCAATGGGCCACTGGTGCTTATTGCGGCACAGGACTAAAATGCCCGTAACACGGGAGGCGAGTCAGCAAATCATGTAACCCGGCGTGGTAGCGAGCGACAAGAACAGAGGATAGGAGGAAATTCAAAAGAGAAATGATGTCAAGATCAAAATTGCACCCCAGAATTGAAAGTTTCATCACATCTCGGCCAATGAAGACTTTTTTTTTTCGCCGACTTTGCTGCTCTGCAAAACCGGGACAAAAGCAAGACAGATAGAGCGCTGGTCGATAGCTTGTTCCGAGTTTGTGCCACGAAAGTCAAGACAGCTCTCAACTGGTGCCATGACAAGATTGGCAAGGGCCGCTGTGGGCACCGGGCCGAACTACCAGGCCTAGCAAGTTGCCAGGCCGGGGCCTTTTGGCCTATCAGACGGGCAACCAGCATTCGGCGGCATATGGTATACTTGAATTGCAGCACCAGGCTGCAGGTGGACACGATCATGCCATGGCCACAACTCGAGAGCAACACGAGAAGCAAAATAAAAGAGCAGAGGAGGGAGATGAAAAGAATCAAGATATTGAAAGGGTGAAGGAGGTGAGGTTGTGATATAAGCAGTGTAAACGTACATGAGATGGACGCGGGCCAGAAGCAGAAGCAGCGGCTGTTGCAGGTATAGACGACCGAGGCGGCGCTGGGATTTGATGTCGAAGACGAAACGGAAACGAGGACGAGATATTGAAAGATGGAGAGTGGGAGCCAATAAAAGACGAAGGCAGTGGAAGCTGTCCGCGACTGCCGGAGCAGGAGAGGGGTGGGACGGGTAGATGTACCTGCAGGCGAAGGCGGTCAATGGATGGTGATCCGGAGCAAACAGTGAACAAGGCTGGCGACGGGGAGAGTAAGTGAGATATGCAAGGCGTCTTGCAACCAGACGCCTTGTGATGGAAGTGACTTGGTCAGTGTTTGTGTGAGAGTGTTTGTGAGAGAGTGAGTGTGTGAGCGAGTGTTTGCTGGGCCAAAGCAGAGGCGGCGTGTGGTAGTTGGTGTGGCTGAAGCCTAGGGAGGGAAGCGAGGTAAAAGCAGCGAGCACCCGCCGTGGTGCAGCCAATCAGAGGCCGGGAAGCTGCCCGCTGTGAGCAGGGTGTGTGCGTGCAGTGAGTGCAGCGAGTGCAGTGAGTGAGTGGGTGGAGGTGCTGGGCGTGACGGGGATTTAGCGCTGTAACCTTGTGTAGGCTGGCCGTTGGCGACTGAATCGCTGATCCAGCGCCTTGGGGCTAGCCACCTAAATAAGGTAGTCACCGGTTCAGAGCGCCGAGTAGGTCCGTCACTTGCTCCCAAATGCGAGCCATCCCTCGATGGATTGCACAGGCAGTGCACCACAGGATTTGGACATGGGGAAAATGACAAACAAGCATGTACTTGCCTTTGGAAGCCAGCGTACGGCTGCAGGAAAACGGTTCGTTGGCCGAGGGAGGGGGTGTTAGATGCGATCTGGTACAGTGGGTGCAGTGAGGCTAACAAGAGCGTGTCAGCGGGGGTGAGTAACAGTAAAAGTGCGAACCACAGTGACTGGTCCGCCAGACTCGGCATGTGGTGCATGGACGGGTTTACTTACTGGCAATATCAAATGACAGTGACAATGTGCAGTTATTCCTGGGGTTTCCAAATCATTAGCACATGGGAGCCAGCGACGCGTCGTCTCAGTGCACCGCCTGCATCAGGGGCGTGACCTGGGTGCCTGGCAACTGTCGTTCCAGGGGCGCACTGCAGCAGCCACAGGGGAAGGACTGGGCTGCCAGCCAGGGCTCACAGCCTGGCTGAGCATTAAACACTGAACCACAACCACTGCATACGATACCCACCCTGCCGACCAGGAAGCGAGTAAATCCGTAGCGCCTCAGTGCCCCGGGCCCACTGGGGCCTGCATTTCCGCAACTGGTTCGCAAAGGCGCGCCGTGCAACACCGGAATCTCTCAACTCCAGGCCCAGACGGCCACCCGGAACTCGCCGTCATGTTGCAAAATGCCAAAACAACACGACGAAAAAGACAGGTTGCGTATGGGAAAACAATTCAATACAACTTACAAAAATAGTGAATAATGGAGGTGCTGATGGTGCTGATGACGCTGATGACGCCGTTGCCGCCCAAGACGCCGATGATGCCGATGACGCTGATGGTGATGCTCAAGATCAAAAACAGTATCGCGATGCCGTCACACCGAGGACCCGTCTCAAAACAATTGTTTGCAAAATTATATTTTTCCAAGAAATGAGAAAACCACCATGATTGCCTGAGCAAAAATAAGAAAAGGACAGAAGCGAGTCACTTTAGCTGGTCTCTTCTGCTTCGACTCCTACGATCCGGAGACTCTCTCTCTTTATATACATTGACCATCACGAAATCCTGATGCAGCTTCCTATCTCCAGCAGAGAAGGGCACCGCCACCACGGTTGCCTTTTCTTCTCATTAGAAAGGGGATAAGAAACAATTTATCCGTATGCGTACTTCCGTCAACTCCACGACGCCTGCCGACGCCTGAAAAGGAGTGCTACCCGAGGATGAATAAATCACTACAAAAATATATACATAAAGGCCTGATCTGGACACCCCCCCTCCTAAGCATCGCCGGTTTGCAAATGACGTCTGGCGGCTGACTCCCTCCTCGCTATGCAGCTCGTCTCCGATCCGCCGAATGCATGACATTCGGGCGTTAATAATAAAGGGTATATTTTCCCCAAATTTCGCTGCTACAAGACACGCACACAATCAAGGCCCTTTGAATAGAGTGTGCACACCCTCTACTCAGTACAAGCCTAGTTACTTGCAGGGCCCCCCAAAAGTTTCGAACACTTTTCCACACCACCTTGTCTATCACACCCTTCTCCCGCCAAATGCCAGCCGTTACCCGCATCCTCGCAGCGGTCTGTTTTCTCTTGTCTCCCGTGTCTAACATGGCCCATGCCATCATTCTCAAAGTAGTGTAGGCCGTGGGTACCTGCAACTACAGCCATTATCAAGGCACAATGGTCAATTGAAGAAAAATCAACAATGGGGGAAAAGAATCTTGATCTGAGATGCGCCAATGAATACTGTGTACTTCGTATATAGAAGCGCGTGATCTCGTTGAAAAGGAGGGGGGGGGGGAGCTTTCTGTCAACTACCCTCTGTCAATATAAGACACTCCCCTGTGCCCAGACTTTTCAAGGGCCACACGTTTGGTGAGGCGTCGGTTATGACGCAAATTTTTGTCCAGAAGGAGATTTTCTAGCTTGTCCCAGAATTTCAGCTTTTGCCAAAATCGCCTCCTTATGGCCACGCCACCGGGCGTCGACACCCGCAGCTGAAATGCTGCAGCAGACAAAACAGGCCAATTGCCCAGCAAAGGCATCTACATGAATCAGGAGGATATTACTCTGGTATATTGGCTGCCCACTCATAACAGGCAGAGCAATATCGACGCCGGCGGCCTTGGTCAGAGCCCGTATCGGCGGCCAATCGAGCGAAGTCGGCAAAACGGGCAGCCCCCTTGCCACAATCAGGGTGAAAGTTTAGACTTCCATAACTGGAAACGAACCGTATTTCATAATAATCACGTGTTTCTTTGTTGCAATTGGTCATGTTCACGCGTTTATTCTGGATATTGCAACGTACCAACTGCGCGGATCCGGGTCCAACGGGTACACAACAGCAGTGCGCAGGCAGGCGCCTCATCATACATGGAACTGACATTTCTTCATCAATCGCATCCAGCGCATACGTAGCATCTGTAGTCTGTATTACTCGAGCAGTGAGCACGACAGTAGAACGCCTCTCGAGACATGTCCCTGACGTTGCCGTCTGCCTTTTTTTCTACATCTGTTGGATCACACACCACCCTTCGACGGCGTTAATATAATCCTTGTAGCATCCGAATCCCAACAATACACGACCTCCAGGCAGCTATTGGATAAAGAGCCTTGTTATCACATGGGGAGGGCTTGAATCAACAGCCACTTACATGCGTGGACGCAGCAACCTTCCACCATGCGTCCCATCCCTCATTCCACCAGGCGCCTATTCCAATTTGTTCGCAAATCAGTCGTTCTATATGATTGATTCGAAGAGAGGGCCATGCGTAGTTCTGTAATGCGCTCAGAGTGTTGAGAGTCCGTGTGACACCACCACCGTATCACCCTCGGTCGCCTCTCGAACCGCCCAGGAGAAATGCAGCCAATCACTTGGTCTACGTGAGGTGTCGTGAGACCTTGCTGCATGTACAGCCCGTGTTAGTCTCGCAGGCATGCATAATGCAGTAGTTGGTAGAACCAAAAGGGTCTAGGCAAGGAAAGGGAGCTCGCAGACCATGGAGGGATACACCTGGCGTCCTTGACACGGAAACCACGCCCGATGTAGGGCATTAGCTCGCGGTTCGCAAGTCAACAACATTCAAAATTCTGCCTGAAATGGGCCAAACGTGCTTTATAAGGCGAGAGACTCCGCATGGGCCGCCTTGTCGTGAGTCAGAGGGGAGGGCGTATACAGTTCCCTCCGATCCAGGACCGACAGCCAGTCAATGAGCACTACGTACGGTGTACAAGGAGTAATACGCCAGAAGCGAAAACAGGAAATGACCCATCACTTTAGTCAATGCTGTTTTCGGTGCCTAGATATGCTGACTGTCCTCATTGGCCGGCCGGTCTTGTTTTATACTTTATCCAGGAACAATGTGCTGCGCAGGTGACCTGTACCGCGCAGCAGCAAACGTTCCAAGCTTTCTCACTAAAGCACGAGAGAAATTAAAAACGAGTGCCGAGATAGTAATAGAAAGTATACCTAGATTCATTTCATTCATGTTGGACTGGAGGTCCTGGCTTACACCGGCGATGGCCTGGCAAGCTTGTATTGGTGCCCAACCGCAGTAAGGCAGCGTGCCTAATAGCAAAAGCCATCTCTATGACGTATTGACATGGTGGGTAAAGAATAGTAATAAAATAAAATAAAAATTCGACAATATTGCCATTTGTCTGAAAGGTTGTGCTACATTTGTGGCCGTTGTCCGCGACGCTGGCTCAATCTGGCACTGACAGAGCCTCGCCTAACATCCCACCAAAGCTGCACCAGAAACCCAGTATATACAGACAAGATTTCGGTTTCCAAGTGCTACTTTGAAAGCCAAAAAGCTGTCTACTCGGTCTCTGACAAATTGGCGACTTGGCAGACAAGCATTGATGGGGGCGCCATCATGCCCTGTAATACCCTCCTATACATGAGACTCCCACGATGATGATGCATGGCACAGCGGCCAAAAATCCTTGGCCACTGGGCAAGAAAAATTTTTCCCGGGTAGCATCTTTCCGCCTTTCGCCCATCACAGGTAGATCGCGGAAAAAAAAAGAAGAAGGGGAAACAAAGAAACCCCTCCCTCCTTCCCGTCCTCTTTCTGCTCCTTGAAATGCCCGCGCGCCACATCAAAGCCCAAGACCACACCCAACACACACACACACACACACACACACGCACGCACGCACATGGCTTTTTGCCCATATGCAATGCGCCAGGCCGTTTTTCGTGGCCCTCTGATCCTCGCCGCGTGTTTTGGCTGTTGCTCCGGCGAGACCAGCCTGGATCCGCGGGTGGTGGCACTAATAAAGCGGTAGCAGCGAGCAGCGAGACGAAACATGTTGGCGCAATGTGACCGGGGCTGGGAGGAGGGGCTTGGCCAACCCTGTTGCTGCATATGCACGCTTGCTATCAGCAAGCGGTGTAACAGACTGCGTGACTGCTCACCGGTCATTACGAATTATGTGCTCGTTACCAATATTGGATCAGCCCATGGTAATCGGACTCGAGTCTCGGGGGTCAACGTGTTGTTCCAAGGCCACGACTAGATCTACAGATCTCTTGTCTCCTCAATTGATCGATCAATACCAAAAAGGTTTGCATGCTTGCGCATTTCGGCCCATGGGCCCATTGTCTAGTTTATTCTTGTACATGATATCTTGCGCATTTGGGCTTCGTCCCACAGCTCGGAGAATACACCGCTGCTCTCATCGGCAACTGCCTTCCGGGGCGTCCCATTACCATCTGTACTTTTCATACTCCTCCGCCTGCGCCATCTTCTTCTCAACCCTAGCAATAGTTTCTTTACTGTACAAGTCCTCCAGCGGGACCCCTGCCCCAAAGATTTGCTGTACGTGGCGAGCCGCCTCGTCTTTGGTCATGCACACCAGGTCACGCAGCCGGATAGTTGAGCACTTTTGCTCCTCGGGGGTGCCCTCTCCGATGACGGACACGTTGATTCTTTCAGGCTTCTTCCAACGTACAAGCATCAGGCGGGTCGGGATGCCGGTGATGGCACTGCGGGCGCGGTACAGCTCTTCAGCCAAGAAGGCCACGTCGCCGACCGTGATCGGGGAGCGCAGCCCGATCAGCTCGGGCTCAAAGAGCCGCGCCAACTTCTCCTCTGAACTCTGTACATAATTGACGATGGCGTCATACATTTTGTCGCGGCCCTTGGCTGGTGCATAGTCGACGGGGTAGCCCGTGATGCTCAGGATGACGTGGTTGGCGACGGTCATGCCAAAAATCGCAGGCATGGTGCCCAACACGGGAAGTATACGCACGCGAAAGTTGGGCATCACGCCGAGATCGCCGACGGACCCCTTTTCGAATTCAGCTTGGTCGAGTGGCAACAGCTCCGCCTTGCCTTCGCCCGATTGCTCGGTGGAATAGACGACTGGGATGCCTTTTGTAATGCCCAGGAGCTTGAGGCGCCTTCGCGTGGCTCTGGACAGGCCGTCGTCGGTGCTATTTCCAATGTCGCCAATGATAATCTTTGTAGGATCCCCTTTGCAGCCAGCGCCCATGGAGCTTATGACAGGTAGCTTGTTGTCGTGGCAGTACTTGAGAAGAGCAACCTTGGTTTCAATATTGTCAATGGCATCGATAATGAAGTCAGGCTCCTGACCATCCTTCCAAGGCCCCAGGAGCTCAGCTGCCACATCACCGTCAAACTTTTGCTGCCGCAGGTCGAAATGTGCCCAAGGCGTGATGGCCATCAGCCGCCTATGCAGACAGTGAACCTTGGACGTGCCTACGTCCGCTAGAGTGGCGACGGCATGTCGATTCAGCGAGGAGAGAGTGACTTGATCAAAATCAATAAGCCGCATCTTAGATACGCCTGATCTGGCTAGTGAAGCGGTGCAGTGAGACCCGACACCGCCACATCCGACCACTACGACAAAGGATTTGCGTAGCTTGTCCAAACCTTCGGGGGTAAGGAATACTTGATTGCGGGCGAGCTGTTCTAGAATGAGCTCCTCGTCAAAATCACCAGCCTGGGCACGCTGTGCAAGAGCCAGGTTTCGGGTATCTTCCTTGTCCGCTGTGCTTTCGTTTGAGGCTCCAAAGCTGTTAAGCTGTGCAGTTCGAGTGAGCGACTGAACTCATAGTTTTGCGGCATTATCCCCCGATTTCAACTTACCTTATTTATATGATGCTTGCCATCGGAAATTGATGGGATCGACTTTTTTAGGGCGGAAAGCCGCTCTTCCCTTTCCAGCGCCTGATATCCAAAAATGAGTGTCGCGACGGCTGCTCCAGAAAAGACAGCCGTCGTGATAAGCTGCCCTCTGGGCGTAGAAAACAGATCTGTAATATATACACTCATTATTCAGACATAATGCCACCGTATCCAAAAAGAAATTCTATAGTTTTTTCTCCTGCTCCTCTGAGGTCCAAGTTTACGATGGGCGATAAAATAGTGAAGCAGAAAAAAGGGGCTTAGTCATCATTTGATATCGCCTCGTGCTGGGCAGCTTCAGCAAGCAGAGCACATAGGCGCATACATAACGGGAACTCGCAGCGAACTTTCGAAAGCGCATGCGGTAATTATCACCACGAATATGCTGTGCCCAAGGCTCGCAGTCCGGCGACAGGGCCGTCTTGTGCTGCCGAAAGCATCAACCACGAGCTCCTGGACGAGACGAGCTGTATGCGCGAGGTCCCTAACGACACAAACACAGCCTTTGGCGACAAAATCCCGTCCGAATATCCCATTCTTGAGCCCTCCATCATCGAGTCCGACATCAGTGCGCTATTTTACGTCCACGCGTGGCGGGTGGATCAGACATGAGGTGAAGCTGGCAGCCCGCTACACCTTCACACTCTGGGGTATGCTCGCCGCGGGCCTGGTGATTTTCTTCTTCGTCCAGGAAGAGATCCTCGAGCGCGAACATCCTACCCCACATGAGTGGACGTATATGACGAGGAAGTTTTTGCGTGATGCGAAGGAACTGGAGAATCCCAAGAATGGCAATATTCAATGGGCCAACTCCTTAGGACGAGTGCGCAATGCGCTGATGCGCCTGAGCGACCCGAAGAAGGACGGCGCGGGTTTGGTCCCCCTGTCCGAAGTGACCGATCCCGAGCTCGAAGATCCGATCGAATTCGTCCCATACGACATCACCGCGAAATCAGAGGAGTGGCGCCGCGGCTACTTTGAGGCCCTAATGACGGCGGCCCAAACGGCAGAGCATGTGGACGGCTGGGTCCTCGACGTTACGCGCAACATGGTCTCGCCCGCCAGATATATGATTGGGCCTTCAAACCCCAACCCGGTGCCGATTCCCCCGGGGGCGGCCCACGCACCTCTGGAAGAGAACTGCGTAAACGCATTCCCGGCGGCCGATAGATGGTACATGAAAATCCTGGCCACCAGAGGCTTCACCGAACGACAGCGCCTCGAGGCGGCTTTGGAGTACGCAAGCTTCATGGAATACAAGGGCCAAGCTGAAGCGGCGCATAGCCTTCAAGAGCTTGCTCTTAGTGAGGCCACAAAGGGCATCGACTCTGCCAAGCTGCCATATGACAGCAAATCATTCGTCCTAAAGGATAAAGCCGGATCCCCATCACTCAATTTAATCGATGTCCTGACCACGATTGCAAACTCGAAAGCCCGCACTGGTGACATTTCTGGCGCGCTGCCCATGTATATTTCACTTCTCCAGGCCCGCCGCGGACTCTCCGATGAGCGCCCGCGAGAGCCGCGCCGCAGCCGGCCCACCGGCGTGCCAGTATACCAGAGGCTGCTGGATCTCGTCAAGCCTCCTGCCTACCCGCCTCCGCCGCCCGACGGAACGCAGCCGCCCTGGCGCAGTGCCGAGGAGCGGTGCCAGGAGGCCTCGCTGCAAATCTACATTGGCGAGATTCTCTACGCGACCTCGTCGTCCAAGGACGACGGCCTCTCGTGGACCAGAGACGGCGTGGATCTCGCCGAGGAGCAGCTTCGCTCGCTGGGCGGTGGCGGGCCCGGCAACAACGATAAAAAGGGCAGCAAGAAGCTCTGCCGCGAGTGCCTCGGCGCGGGCCTCGAAAACTGGCACACCATGGTGTCGAGGTTGGCTGCGGCGGAAAGGACCCAGGAGGAGAGCCGCGCCGCGAGCAAGCCGGGCATGTTTTCCTTTTGGGGCAGCGCAACGGAGTCCGAGGGCCGGTGGGCGGCCGAGGAGGCGGTTGTGCAGGAGAGGGTGCGCCGCACAAAGGAGATTATGGAGGACGTGGCTCCTCCGAGGGACTTTATCACAAATTGGTTCAAGGCCTAGTGATTTGGAAGATGAGGAGATTGGGATAGGACTCTACACTGTATTTACTTGGTTCTTTGGTAAATTTTGCAAAGACAAAGACTGTATTTTTACTTGACACCTTCTGCCATGGCAAGATCTGCGACAAGCGAATAGAGAAAATTGCAGAGAAAGCAAAAGATGAATCCTCGCCATGGGGCATGCAAGTGAAGAAAATCTTCAGGACGCTTCGTCCCAAGGCTTAACTGGCAGACCACCCTCAGCCGCCTCGTCCTCCATATCAGACTCTTCATCACTATCAGGCACATGCCCATGTTTCTCGAAATATTTGAACCTGCGAAAGTTCTGCAACTCCTTTTGCAACAGATCCTCGTCCGTGGCACCGAGGCTCGGCTTTTGCTCCTGTGAGAGCGCATCCCATGCATTGTCCGCCTCCTCGGCCGTTGCACGCTCGACAATGGTGACGGCTGGGTTCTCGTAGCCTGGCGTCGTGGCCACGTCGTCAAGGTATGTCAGTCCGTGCTCCAGCGCGCTGACGAAACAAAGCTCGTCGAGGTTTGGCTCTCCAGTAGAGTAGCAAGGGAAACCAAGCGGCGGAATTTGTTCTGCGGAATTGCCATCCGGGCCGGACAGCGGTGTGCCGAGAGGCTGCTCCGACACTACATAGCCTCTTGATCTCTGAGCAGAATTGGTGTGTCAGTAGAATGGCACATTTTCAGCCTAGTGGAATACCCTCACCTTTGCAAGAAAGTCCTTCAGGCTTGTCTGCTTCAGCTCATGGTAAAATGCAGGGCTGAAGAACAAGATGCCTTGAATAGAAGGGCCCCAATCTTCCCAGGTCTTCTCTTCGTCCAGGAGAGAAGTAATAACCCCACAGCTATCTCCTATAGCAATCATGCTGATCTTTGCGTTCTTCTTCGCGTTCTGAGAAACAGCAGTGTTCAGAACGGTCCGCGCATGGCACAAGGGGCTTTCGGACCCTGGAATGTCGTTGACTTTCGGGTCATATATGATGCCCATGTGCACCAAGCTGGGCATTGAGAGAGCTGCACTGTCTGCGACGGTAACGGCCCGCTTGTGTTCTGGGGACCAGTAAGACTCGCTCATGTTGGCGAGGATGATGGCTGTTGATCCCTTCTTCCCTTGTATGGCCTTGACCGCCCTAACCATGCTGCCCTTTTCAATGCCTCCTGGGCCGCCGGCGATTCTACTAGCAACCAACCCGAGCTCCCTGGCACGTTCGCCAAACACAATGATGATGCGATCGGCCTCTGAGATGTTATTCGAAATGAAGATGTTGACATGTTTGGATTCGGACCCTGGCTCGACCGGAGGAAGCGGGATTTTGCAAAGACCGAGAGACTCGAGCCGTTCGTGTATGATCTTTTGGACGGCGGCTACGATAAATCAGCCCGCCCCTCCAATCCCCTTTCTTCACACTCGTACATACCGTCAAACTGGAAACGCTGGCGGTGGTTCACTCGCGAATTTCTGCTCAAAAAATAGTTGAAGTAATAATCCGAGTCGGCAATGGAACGAACTTCGTCCTCATCATTGACGAAATAGCTGTGCAGAGTTTAGCAAACACCAATAAATCGTCAAGAGTCGTATACAGAGCCAGGCTAACTTACCCAAGCTCCTTTAATCCAGAAGGAAAATGTGCCTCGCGAGGAAGACCGCACCAGTTACGGCGAAACATCGTAGTCTTGGTGGCTCTTCAGAAAACAGATGAAAAGGAAGGAAGAGAAAAAGGTTCAGGCAGGAGACATATGTGTTTGTACTGTGCACATCGCGCGTTTGATGCGCGGCACATAGGTATGCATTTAACCGGCGGGTGGCAGGTGTCACAACATCAGTCACTCCTCAGATATAGCCTGAGGTGTACAATCTGTCTGAAATTGTGCGTGGAAGAATACTAATAAAAAATAAAAAATCCGTCAATCCTCAACTCCAGGCTAAAATTTTGAAATCATATACATGAAGAATCATTTGTTAGAACCCGGTGTGTACCGGCTGCGGAAAGCCTGGCTTATACTGAAGCGACTGCCAGCACCATGCATATGTGATGCTAGTGCTTCTTCCAGGGCAGACTGTGTGACGGAAGCATCTATAAACTGCTGTTAGATCCGAAGAAATGTCAATTTGGGCGAAGAAGCTTACCGTCAAGATCACTAAAACTACTTCCCATGCTTGGCGTCCCATCGCTGCCCTCTTGCGAGGAAAGCTTCCCTTTACCGGAAGGACTCCGCGCTGACTGCTCAGCGCTCTGGTTCGAAGTGTGGGATTTCAAGTGACGCGGCTTGCCCGACTCAGTGCCAAGAGCACCAGATCCTGCAGAGGAATCAGATGTTTGGGACTGGTGGATACGCTCGCGAGCGAGGTGTTTGTTGCCTCGCTTGGCCGAGGCGCGACTGTCCCCTCGCAAAGTGGATGCAAGGTCTGAGGCTGAATTCTGGTCTGCGGAGGATTTGTATGGTTGGAATGCCGGCTCGGATTCGTCGTCTCCATCGTCATCAACCTGATACGAGCCATCGTTCTCTTGATAGCGCGGGGGGCGTCGGATAATTCGTGATTGTGCAGGACTAGACTCATCTTCGGACGACTCTCCTGAAGTAGAATCCGCAGGTCCTGGAGAGACCACCTCATCTCTATTCGGATCTTGAGATGCAGCTGGTCTCGGGCTCGGTGCTGTAATGGGTAGAGATGACAGACGGCGGCGACCAGCGGTTTCCACCGTCGCGCGTGGGGGCAGGTGTTTGCTCTCTGGGCGGGGAGACGAGCCAGCAATATCACGGGAGATTGTGTTGCCAGATCCGCCACGGGATATCGCAGGACGTATTGTTCCGGTATTTTCGTTGCGTGGCATCGGGGAATCACGGCCAACGGGCTGTCCGGGTTGCGATCGTCGTTCAGCAGTGGTAGAAGACTCGGCGGCGGGGACCGGTGACGGCGCGGCAGAGCCCTTGGCCGCTGCGGTCGCTTTCCGTACTTGAGCCCTCACTTGTGATGCGTGTCTTTCCGTGAGGTACGCCACCTGCTTGAGGAGGAAGTCGACCGTAACATCGAATCTAGCTGCGCTGAGTTGAGTCAGTATTTAGGTGTGAAGGCCCGCCAGGCAGGTTGAGAGTGGCCTACATGTCATTCCCTTATAAAACGTCAGCACAGATGGTATACGACGAAATTATGGTATACTGACAGTCTATCTCTTTTTGTGCAGAGCTGGATAGGATACGCCACAGTGCTTCATCCTTCTCGGTGTCCCAATCAACCTAGCCAACGATTAGGCACGCTCGGACAGCCGTCGAGCAAGCAACTTACCTGGGGGGGGTCGACAAAGTCTCCGCGAGGTATAGGAACCCGCACGTAAATTGTGTATTTGGGCTCGCCCATGATAGATAGACAGTGGTGGGAGATGAAGAATGGACGAGGCGGGCGCGTCTGCGACTATTGATGATGAAGCTAAGTATCGATTAGGGTATGTCACTGCCCGGCCCACAGCCCATGCTGGTGGAGCAGTGACGACGATAGATGAACTACAACCACCAGGGCTGTCGAACTCATGTAAAATGTGATGCATATGATTATTTAGAGAAAATCGGACTGGGAAATAATTGTTCGAGAGAATATCATCATACAAGGACTATGTATTCCAGACTTGGCATATTAGGATATTACAGCAGCGTGGATACTGGCCAGTGTCAGAACATGCGCCGTGTTGGTGACAGTGCCAGAAGGGAAAACCGAGAAGAACGAAAATGAGGAAAAAATCTTCCTGTGTGTCTGAGATATCTAGGTGGTCTCGTCTCAACCCCGGTTGTAGGGCTGAGGGAGCGTCAGGCTGCATAGAATGCCCATCACATCTGACTGCCTGGTTTGGTTCTCGCAAGAAAAGCCTCAAGAGCAGCAGTGGTTGTCTGTATACTCATGTGAGTACATGTGTACACCAGGTAAGTAAAAGACGTCGGCTAGGAATCTCTGGTGGCTTCATCTCGCTGCTGTTAGTCGGATATATAAGCCTTCTGTCGCTACTACTGCCCCAATAACAGCTAAGAGATTTAATAAACATATCCAACTGCAACGATACTTGATAATAATTAATACCGGTATGCAATAAGAAAGCTAATTTCTCTTATCCCATCTCTTCTCTCTGTCTCGAATGCATATAATTTTCAGAAAAGTATGATACAGGGTAGCAATCGCCGTTTCGATTACGTAAGGCAAACCTTACGGAGGTAGACCTAGCGACTGCCCCGCGATGCCGCCCGCAGCTGCAAGCGGGCATCTTGCGGCGGGGAGGCTCCAATTATTCCAGACCTTCCCAACTGTTCCGTCGCTGTCTTGCGTCAACACTTGCACCGTGCAAAAAAGTGGCAGTACTTATGCGCTGAAGTCCGGAAGAAAAAGGCGCACCCCTTCATCGTTTCATCTACACCTACACTTTGGCATCAAAAACCTTGGCACGCAGAGACTGTGACACCATCTTTCGATAATAACCCCTCCATATCGACAGCTGCGTCCAACATCCGACAGCATGGTCCTCTCGGAGCTGACAGCATCTGCTGCGGCGCTGAGATCGCTGCGCATAGGAGAGGATCCAACAGCTAAAACTGCCAGCTCCGCCTCTCCATTGACGAATCGAACCGGTGAAAGTTCGAATCCTTTTGTTCGCAGCTTTGAGACAAGCCCTGTCGCGTGGCAGCCGCTGGACGAAGAGACTGTGGAGCGTGCAAAGAGCGAAGGCAAGCTCTTGTTCTTGCATATTGGATACAAAGCCTGCCACTGTCAGTATTCAAATCGATATTCTTCTTCTCTATTTCTAATTATTGGCCTCAGACTGTCGCCTCATGTCGATCGAGTCATTCGCAAACGCTGAGTGCGCCGCCGTGGTCAACGATGCTTTCATCCCGGTTATCATTGACAGAGAATCTCGACCAGACTTAGATACAATCTATATGAATTATGTACAAGCTGTTAACAGTGTTGGAGGCTGGCCGCTCAACGTTTTCGTCACACCAGAGCTGGAGCCCATTTTTGGTGGCACGTATTGGCCTGGGCCAAATGCCGCACGCCGAGCACACGACGATAATACCGAGGATGCTGTGGATTTCTTGACAATCGTCAAGAAAGTTCGCGATATATGGAAGGAGCAAGAGGCAAGATGCCGCAAGGAAGCGACAGAAGTTTTGGCTCAGTTGAGAGAATTTGCGGCCGAAGGCACCCTAGGAACAAGACCAATTGCGCAAACACAAACACTTGCGCCATCAGGTTGGGCTTCACCCGTTCCTAGCCAGCCTTCACAAGGTGCCGATAAAACCACTACAGTATCGAGCGAACTCGATCTGGATCAACTCGAGGAAGCGTACACCCATATCGCAGGCACCTTTGACCCCGTGTATGGAGGATTCGGCCTGGCGCCGAAATTTCTAACCCCCCCGAAGTTACAATTCCTGCTTGGACTTGGCAATTCGCCCGGTGCTGTCCATGATATTGTGGGAGAGGCAGAATGTACTCATGCGACAGACATGGCAGTTGATACTCTACGCAAGATTCGAGATGGAGCGCTGCACGATCATGTCGGAGCCACCGGGTTTGCCCGCTGCTCGGTTACCCCAGACTGGACGATACCGAATTTCGAAAAGCTGGTAGTCGACAATGCGCAGCTTCTCTCCCTCTATCTTACTGCGTGGCGTCGCGCTGGCGGGCAAGCGACGAGCGAATTCTACAACGTCGTTCTGGAACTTGCGACTTACTTGACATCTACTCCGATTTTGCGATCCGACGGGTTGCTTGCATCTAGCGAAGCCGCCGACTCCTATGTCCGTAGGGGTGACAGAGAGATGAAGGAAGGTGCATTCTACCTCTGGACTAGGAGAGAATTCGAGAGCGTCATCGAAGCCGCTGACAAGGGCGCTAGCCAAGTAGTTGCTGCCCACTGGGGTATTCTAGAGGGCGGCAATGTTGATGAGCAGCATGATCCAAATGACGACTTTATGAACCAGAACATCTTGCGGGTTGCCAAGACCCCCGAGGAGCTGAGCAAACAATTCAACATCACTGTCGAAAAGGTTGAGCAGTCTGTTCGTACAGCGCAGAAAGAACTAAAGGCAAGAAGAGAAAGCGAGCGAGTGCGCCCCGAGGTTGACGATAAGGCTGTCGCTGGATGGAACGGCCTGGCTCTGTCCGCTCTTGCCAAGACGGCAGCGGCGCTGACGACGATAAACCCACAACTCAGTGCTAGATGCGCTAGTGTAGCAAACGGTATTGCTTCTTTTATCCAAAAGAATCTTTGGGACGCGCAGACAGCAGTCCTGTATCGAATCTGGACGGGAGCTCGCGATACTGAAGGATTTGCTGATGATTATGCCTATGTTATCCAAGGCCTTTTGGATCTATTTGACACTAATGGTGATGAGACCCTACTTGAGTTTGCCGACGTTTTGCAGAGTAAGTTCTTTCAAGACTGGACGAACCGTTAGCAAACTCGCTAATTCAATAAAACAGAGTCCCAATCTTCGCACTTTTACGATCCTGCGGGTGGCTTTTTCACCACCGCTGCCAACTCGACCTCTGCCATTCTGCGACTAAAGGACGGAATGGACACGTCGCTGCCCTCTACAAACGCCGTCTCCATCGCCAACCTCTACAGGCTCGGCCAGCTGCTCGACGACGAAACGTTTGCCGGCATCGCTCGCAACAGCATTAATGCCTTTGAGGCCGAGATACTTCAGCACCCGTGGCTCTTTCCCAGCCTGCTGGGAAGCGTTGTCACAGCTCGCCTCGGCGTGCATACGGTCCGTGGCGAGGAGGTCAAGTACAAAGCGACGAGAGAAAAGGCATAGAGTGACGTGCTATCGGTAAAAGAAGAGACGAGCGAATAAACCTCGCTAGGCTTGCAATTCTTTCTTGTTCGAACTTTTCCCCTTTTAGCTTTCCATGTTTCTCGAATTTCCGCGTTCACTTTTATATACCTTAGGTAGGCTGTATGTTTTGAGGGAGAGCAAGGCGCTGTGGCTAGTTTCAGGGGACGAGGGGTGGTTTGTATTTAGATTTTGGTCGTGCGATAGAAAAAAATGACAACACTTTTATAATAATACTGTCGCCATTCGCAATATGAAGTGGGACCTGTATGACGTGGAAAAAAGATAATATTCACATCAAGGGTATCTAATCTACAAAGGCGCAGCGTCATTTGACCTCCATTTTCGTCCTTTTTCTTCTGCCAGACTGTCACAGAATTTGAAATATTCATATATATTGGTTACTGTTCTTTTTGCCTTGCTCATAGGGGCGAGACAAGGCATTTTTTGTCCAGATGCCTTTTTTTCCTTTCTTCTTTACCGCGGCGACTCGGCCGGGCCGCCGGTCCGGTTCATGAGGCCGCTGAAAAAGTCGTGCAGCTGTTCATTGTCGTATTCCTTGGTGATGTTGGGCGCGGGCACCGCTTCTTCCTCGGCGGCGTCTTCATCGTCCGAGGCGTTGTGAGCGTTGCGGTCCTAATGTCATTCAAAAGTCAGTCGCCAGTAGCCCAGCATCCATGGATGGCTGCTCACCTTGAGCCTTTGCAGCATGTCGTCGGCGTCGACCTGGATGCCGCCCATGTTGAATTGCACGGGGCCAATGTGCTCGCTGACAGTCTTTTCGTCGGCAAAGTCCCCGCGTCGGGAGACGGTGGAGATGGTGTTGCTGTTGTTGTCCGGTGCCTTGTCGGGCAACTTGGCTTTGAAGGCCTCAAGAATTTTGAGCTGCCTCTCGAGGAACTCTTGCGTGTCCTCGCTGTCGGCGCCGACCGCAGCGCCGCCGCCCATGGCACTCTCGACTACGGCCATGCCGCCGCTGTTGGGGTCGCGGCACCAGTCTTCGTAGCGCGCAATGGCGCTGTCTTCTTGCACGTACTTGCCCGTCTCGGCGGCCTCCGTCCTAGCCTCCGCTAGAGCTTCGAGACTCTGGAGAGTCGAGCCCAGCGGCAGTTTGATGTCTTCGGACCAGCCCTTGGAGGCTACTTCGGTATCAAAGTTGCCACCAAGCACACGGATCTTGCCCCACGAGTCCCAGTTTGGTGGTACGACAATCTCGTCTCTGTCGATGACGTTGTGCTTCAGCGGTTGGCGCTTGAGCAGGGATGTGATGCCAAGCGTAGAATGAATGAGGGAGGGTAGTTGAGAAGGAGTGTTTTGGCTTGTGTAAATAAGTGAGCCACCATCTGGAAGAATGTTAGCTTCGTTCTGAGACGAGTGAATATTCTTGTACGTACGGCGCAGTAACACAGTCCTCAGGTACTGAAGAACTGTGTCAAAATCGGGCTCTTTCCAGCCTTGATTTCTTTCGAGGAAGTCGATTTTCTGGGCCTGCAAGCGAGTTAGCAACTTGTACAAAACAAGGAAAGCGAAGACGACTAACATTTTGGCAGACAACACAAAGAGGCAGTCCTAGAGGCTCAGACCATTCACCAGGTCCGAGAGGCAAAGACCCGTCGCTGTCAGCTGCTGTCGCCGATGGAGTGCCGTCTAGGTTTGTTGAGCTGCCACCACGGCCGCGCTCTCTCCAGGAAGACATTGTCTCCTCCATCTCGCTGCGCGCCTCAGGAGACGTGTGGCCCATAACCTCTTCCAGCACCTGAATCCAACTCCAGATCTGTCTGAGCCAGAGATGCGGTTGCGCCCAGTCCAACAGTATAACCAGCGCCGTATTTGGTATCGTTTCCGGAGTAAGAAGGGGAGAGACTAGCGAAGCAAATTCGCCCGAGGGTTGCGAAAGGAAGTAAAGCGACACACGAGCGAGGGTATCTAATCAACATTAGTGATGCTGCCCGAGTATGGCTGGTGCCAAGGTTCGCAAACCGTCCTGATCTGTGTCCAGCACATCGTAATACGTGTAACCCAGCGCAAAGTTATTCGCAATTGGAGGCGTTTTTCGCCGCTCAGAGTTGCGGCTCTCTTCATCGGCCGATAGTGATTCGAGAAACTCTCTCTGCGCATCCGTACTGCCACCTACGCCTGCGTTAGCTTCCCGGGTGAAGAGAGTGCTGCTTGGGAAGACAGCCTACCCAATATCAATAGGTTCTTCTCTGGCAGGCGCTTGCCACTCGCGACTGATTCAAGCATCGACGTCCACAGGTTCCTCTTCGGTTCGCCATTGCGAGTATCGGCGTCACCAGACCCAGCGGTGTAGGTAGACGCCCGCTCATTTTTTGACGCCATGCTTCTGGGCGTAGAATGTTTCAAATAGCTTCGTCTCGAAGATCGCAGGCTGTATGCCGAGCCAAGTTGTGGCCAAGTTGGAGAGTCGAAAACGCGTGGATTGGCGAATTGTGTTTGTGTCGCAGAGCTGTATACTTGTAAGGGGTCCTCTATGGCCACGAGCCTCGCATCTTGGCCTTGGTCCGTTTCGCAGCAGCTATCAGCTTCGCAGTGCACTCGCAGGGCTCGGCAGACGTAAACCAAAATTCAAACAGCCTGACTGTGATTTTTGACGGGTCGTAATGGGGAGTGCGATCTGTCGGTGCTGAACCATAGGGAGCTCTGGTTAGTTCGGTCCGGAAATTGACCCGCGCAAGTGCCAGGATGTGACGCGCGCCAGAGAGCTCACTAATGTTAGCGAACTTGGACCTGCGTCGTGCGCGGGCTTGATCGAAAAGTGGGCTGCCTGGTTTGCGACAAACTTGAACCTGGAAACACATCGTTGAAGGACCGAACCGCAGCGAGATGAATCAAATACGAGCGATTCAGGCGTTGAATAAAAAGGAGATTGAAAATGGAATGTAAGTTACAGAATCGTCAATCCTCTGCAGATACACGACTAATCAGGCGCATACAGCTCTCCCGAAGCCTCGTGGCATACCGACTACCGGGACACGGCGTACATTTACTTTGGTGGCCTGCCGTACGAGCTCTCAGAAGGCGACATAATTACAATATTTTCGCAGTTTGGCGAGCCTGTATTTCTGAAGCTCGTGCGCGACAAGGAAACGGGCAAGTCCAAGGGATTCGGGTGGCTGAAGTATGAAAACCAAAAGAGCACTGATCTTGCTGTGGACAATCT
Source organism: Samsoniella hepiali (assembly GCA_001455915.2). Taxonomy (NCBI): domain Eukaryota; kingdom Fungi; phylum Ascomycota; class Sordariomycetes; order Hypocreales; family Cordycipitaceae; genus Samsoniella; species Samsoniella hepiali. Next base: position 297,499 of record LNDK02000103.1, on the reverse strand, counting down.
CGGCGGCGCCGAAGTCGGAGGGCGTCTTGTGCGCGTGGACCATGCAAGATACTCGATGCGCGACGACGAAGACCAAGACGAGTTCAAGGTTGGCTGGGAGGACCTCCAGCGCAAAGAGGGCAAACAGCTGTCCGAGGACGAGAGTGACGAAGACGAGGTGCCGCAACGGCCCATGCTACAGGAAGAACGCGACCTGGCGAAATTAATAAACGAGCATGACGATGATGACCCGATGAAGGCATTCCTCATCGAGGAGAAGAAGAAGGAGGTGGAAGAGGCGCGGGAGAGAGCCGACAAGAAAGAGTCGCGACACAAGCATCGCTCGCATAAATCCCATAGGCCCAGGCCCGACGATGATGATAAGAGACGATCTCGACGCGAACACGATGATTCAGAGCGCCGCCACCGTCATAGAAGCGATCACCGCAGCGACCGTCGAGGTGATGGACATCGCGACGGCGGCGACGAGCGCCACAAGAGAAAAAGGCACGATGACGACCCGAGAGAGCACAGATCCCGGCGCAAAGATGACGAGGGAAAAGAACGAGACCGTGCTAGGGACAAAGGACGGGGCGATCGAGGACGAGACGACGAACGCCGGCACAGGAGACACAGGAGCCGAGATCAGGAACCGGACAGAGGTCACAGGCGAAGAAGCCGCAGCCGCTCTCCAAGACAAAATGAAGATTGAAAAAGAACGCAATACGAATACCCAATTAGTAATAAAATTGCGCCAGTGTCAAAAATATACATATCTGGTCGCCGGCCGTCTAGGACTCATTTCACATATGTACTTGATTACGTATTTCCAAGGTATCGTTTCCAACCTTCTCTTGTGCAATATCGTTTACCGTCTTCTCCCTCGGTGATGGCAAACTTCTCCCATCGGGCATCCTGTCCTGCACCGATGACAACGAGGCTGTCGTTACTCGTCCAGCCAATGACACCCTTGCAAAGTCTCGTCGTCCCTAATGTCGAAGCCTCGGAAAAGGGTATGCCGCCAATCATGCCCTCATCGCCCGCCTCAAAGGGGGCCGAGGCAAATGAGTAAACATCGGAAAAGACCCGCGGCATGAGCGGGATCTTGCCCAGGATACCCCATTTGCCAGGATCCGGCTCGTTTCCGCCACCGAGCTGTTGGCTGCGATGAGGTGCGGTCCGTCGCGGGTGAGGAACGTCAAAGATGTGGAGGGTGGACTTGTCCGAGGTGCAAGCCAGGTAGTCTCCGGAGGGAGAGAATGCCAAGGAGTAAATGGTGGCAGGGTCGATGCCGCGACGCAGCTCGGCAATCTTTGCACAGTTGCTGGTGGAGTAGACGCGGATGAGGGTGCCCGTCTCGCTGGCGCTAGCGAGAAGCTCGCCGTCTGGGCTGAGCTGGATGGCTTTGAGGGCGGAGGAGTGGGCTGGAATGATGCTGACATTGCCGGTGGCGAGCTCGACGAGCTGGATCTGGCCGGCGGTCCGGCCGGGAAAGGCGAGCCTCTTGTCGGACATGCAGCACAACCCCGAGAGGTTGTCTGCCGTCTCGTATACATGCAGCAGGTTGGGAGGCTTGGAAAATGAGTACACGCGAACACTGCTCTGGAGTACCACGGCGATGCGTTCGCGACCAAGCTGGACGCCCCGGACGGAGCTGAGGGCGGCAATCTCGAGTGCGGTCTTTCCCTTCATGTCGTCCCATATTATCGCCTAGTGAGGCTGGTCAGCGCCGCGAAGGACAGAATCGCAAGATTTGGATCAAGATAACAAACCTTGTTCATGGCAAATTTTGGAGAACGCCCGCCACCGACAAGGGCCAGATAGTTGGTCATGCCCATCATGCGGACCAAGCCAATACCGGCGTTGAAATCTATCATACAAGTCAGATTGCAACTTCAAACCGCCAAATGAGGTAATGAATACCTCTTGATGCCTTTAATAGACAAGACTTTGTGTGAAAAACTGTACGTGTTAGTATGGGACGTGGCGTGTGGGTGTGGCACTTACTGCAGATGCCTGATTCAAGGCCTACGGCGAAACAGCTGGCATCGTTGTTGAACGAGACTGAGAGCACAGCCGTTGGGCTGGACGACTCTATAGGCGGTCTCACATTCATTGTAATAGACTGAGACTGTTGATATGAATAGAAAGAAAAGGATTTTTGGGAGAGACGCAGCGGGTGGTTGGGCAGTCTTAGCAGTAGCTGGCCATGATGGCTGCGCTCAGCGCGTCTCAAACGAGCAGCCGATGCGACAAACAAAGGATGGTGTGGGGAAAGCCGCCGAGCTGGTAGCCGCAGAAAAAGGAGGCTGCTGGCGAAAGGAAATGATAAAATAGAGACTGAAGAGGGGAGTCGGGTCGGATAGAAGGCCTGTTGAGGTGCACAGGAAGTACGGCGTTGGTGTGAGATGGGACAGTGACAGTGATGGTTGTGGTGATTGCATGCGGGTGGCGCCAGCGGGTCAGGCGAACGCGCTAAAGCATGGCCCTGCGCGCAGCTACAGCGAGAGTTTGCTGCCTGGACATGGCAGGTGACAGCACCTCGGCCGGGCCTGTCCAGCTGGATGCCCCGCTGTAGCTCCGCCACTGCTCAGTGGACAGTGGACAGACCAAACAGCTGCTGGTCAACAGGTAACTAAAGAGTCTCGGCCAAGAAACGAGGCCATTCCGGGCTAGCGGCAGCAGTGTCTCGGGAGGCGATGCCCTGCATGCTCATGGGCAATCGACACAACATTCAAGTATCATCACCGTCTTCAACGACAGTAATGGGCATCACCTCATTTTCCTGTATATTGACTCCTGCCCACAACAATGCTGCCTAGGCACCCGTACACATTCCTGTCTTCAATCCATCAATTCTCAGTCGTTAGCGCAGTTGCTAATAGCGCTCCAGCGTGTTGGTACTGGCATCTCCTGTTAGTGTCACACTAGTTAATCATCACTTGATCGTGACGCTACATCAGCGGCCTTGGGACCGGCCGCGGCCTTTGCACCATGCCGGGCGAGCACTGTTCTGTTGCCGGCCGCGACAGTCAGTAATAGCACCTCCCACCTCCTACCTAGCTACATGGATGCCCGCGTCGTTGCAGGCATAGACGTTGCTCGCCTAGCTGCCTTTACGTACAATTGTCCAATTTAAGCCTGGACGGCCCCGGTAATCTCCCAACTCTATTTGCGCGCACTGTCCCAACGACATGGTAGACAAGGCTGACAGATCGTCGAGCTTTTCTTCCCTTTGCCATCGTCAGCCCCTGCAGTCACTTGCGCTATCACAATGGAAAGCAACCCCTCTCGAGCTGCGCGGAGCCGTTTCTCCTGTAGCGAGTGCCAGCGCAGGAAGCAAAAGGTACGATACCTAGCGACCAGGTTTCGCGACCCCACGTTACCACACAACCATGAGGCTCTTGTGCCCTACCCAGGATAGTTGGCGACAACAGCATGATGCTAATCATGCTCTGCGCAGTGCAATCGAGAATGGCCGTGCAACCACTGCTTGAAGCGCAAAGTGGCGGACAAGTGCCGTTTTGCCCTGCCCACCACGAATGCGCCAGCGGAGACGTCAGTGGCGTCGGACAGCCGCAAACGCCAGGCCAGTCCAGATGAGACCGAAGAGGAGGTTGTGCCTCCCTCTGCTGACTTCCAGCCCGGAAGTTTGGGATACAGCACAGCGGAAATGCTGGCCGGCCTCGGCCTCGAAGACAAGGCAAGACCCAGGCTCCCCTCCGACGGTGCTGCATAGACTAACTACCAAGACAGAAAGATGCCCCAGACGATAACCAGTACTGGACAGATGAGGCTTCATGTGCAGAACTGGGACGCGCATTGAAGGAATTTCCAAAGCGACACTGGGTTGGTCAGTACATGGCTTTCTGTTCAAGACTACTGTTGCACGTCTAACCGCTGATGATAGACTCGCTCCTCCGAATCTTTTTCAACAACATTAACAGTCAGTTTTATATTCTGTACCCAGCGGCGTTTCTGGACGAGTATCAGATTTGGTGGGATAGGGTGCAGGAAAAGAGACCCGTGGCACTTCAATTTACTGCGCTGCTTTTTACCGTCTGTGCTTGCGCTATTCAGCACGCGGACGAATCGCTCAGGGCTGTCATTGAACGAGACATGCGCGAGAATACGGAGCCATTGTCAGAAAAGTATCACAACCTTGCCCGAGAATTGGGAAGCGTGGTGCCGCCCGGCTATAGCCATTTGCACAGCTGTCAGAGCATGCTTCAGTCGTCGTATTGGTACATATCACAAGCCAAATACCCCGAAGCATGGCATGCGCTGAGCGCCGCCGCTCGGGAATGTCAAATACTCGGTAAGTACAACTGAATACTCCATGAATTTATAAGCTAACATGAATTTGCCACAGTACGAGAAAAGGACAACGCATTCCACGAACTTCCTTCTTTTGAACGCGAAATGAGACGCCGGCTGTGGTGTATTATCCAGATCTTGGACTGGTAAGTTATTCTCAGAGTTGATGCATTCCTTGTTAGGCTCTGACCGTATGATAGGCAAATATCTGCTGGCTTGGCCCGTGCCACTATTGTCAATTGGTCAACTGTTGAAGTCGTGCTTCCAGCTCTGACCATGGAATCCTTTTCACCATCACCAATGCTGCACATGAAGATACAGTCCCAACTCATCTCGCAATTGGCCGCCACGTATCCGAATAGTAATAATTTGAGACCGAGCCAGATACGCCAATATCAAGCCGCAGTAGAGGCCTGGGCCAGAGCTTTCCCCCGGGTCTATGCCTTTGATAATCCAGACACATCGAAAGATGCGACAAACCCCTGGATCATCTTTAACCGATATTATCTCTACACGATGTCATATTTCCTTCTTCTGGCCTCTATTCGACCGGTGATGCTCAAGGGATATACCTCTTCTCTGTCAGAAGAAGAGCAAGGCATTTGCGCAGATGGTCTCAGGTACTGCGCGAAGAATATAAGAGTTGCCGTTCTGTGGGCCCAAAATGTCGACCGGAATGGTGGTGGCTATCATTTCATGATCAGTTCAGCCTTTGACACGATTGTCCTTCTATGCACGTGCATTATGAAGGACGTGGATAACACGATGACAAAGGAAAACGAAATCTACGAGGAGCTCGACAACGCGGTGTCGCTGTTTGCTCGAATAGCGCATACGTCTTCTACGGCAAAATTTGCTCTCGATACTGCTTCTCAGCTTGTGTCGAAGCTACAGCGACCCAATGTGGCCCGCAAAACACAAAAGAGACAGAAGATTGATGCTGACGCGACATCGCCAAGACCAACCACGGGGGCGGCCAAGCCTTCCACAGCACCAAGCCCAGGGTTGACGGAAGAAACTGGTTCTGAAACATCACCGGAAAATATGAGCAGAGGCGAATCTACACCGGCGAGCCTGTCAGATGACTGGCAAGGATCTAACGATGGTGTGCGGGGGACCTCTTCCATCGACGACGCCGGAGCAGGCTTTGGCGGTATCGACGAGTCGCTATCACCGTGGCCCCTGGATAGTTATGATGATGAGACGCTGGCGGCTGAGCAAGCAGCTGCCATTGGTGACAACTTTCAGTTTGCGCTTCAAGAGCACGCGACAGATGAGTCAGTGCAGCTTGATGATTTCGCGGCGTTGTGGGATTGGGAAGCCTTGGGCTTGGGAACCTATCCGCTAGAAAAGCATCCAGAATTTTGAGATTGCCGGATCTGCGGGGGAATGTTAAATATGATTTAGCAATTTTTTTTGAATCTTGATATGACATAACACGAAGCCGGCTAGTATGAGCGAACATAATCTCGACAAGACCCAGGTACCTATAGTGGTGCCATCTCTCACTATCGAGGACTCCAACTGAAATAGCTACTATGCCTGGCTAAAATAAGCACCAGTATTTATACATTTTGTAATTTATATAATCTATATTATCTCCCATTTTCAACACACTTGATAGTTCAAGATTTGTTTTAATGCCCTTTTAACTTTACCATACACGAGCGAGTCATTGCTAGGTAGTTCACACACATTGCCGAGGCCCGCCGACGATTAAGTGGCTCTGCGGCCGCACTAGCCGTGACGAAGGTGGGAAGAGGCAGCATTCACAAGCTCTGCGGGGGACATGCGCATCAGCCGGGACCCTAAATTCCGGACTTGGGGATGACAGGGCGGACTCGGACAAAGAAACTTTAACCAGAGCACCCCATCTTCGACACTCAATACGACCCTGCATTCCCAGCCTGTTTTTCTATTCAACGCCACGATACGGTCCAGGGAATGACACAAAATATGCCGAGCATACAGGCAAACGGCGTAGCGCACGCCGCCGACGCCGCGAACGGCGGCGCACCGAGTTTGTCGGCTGTATGCGCCGAGCTGCGGCGCAAGGTCCTGGCCTTTCTCGACACTCCCGCGGCGGACGAGACGACCAAGAGAACACAGGAACAGACTCGCATATCGCTGCAAGTCGTGGAGGAGGCGCTGAAGCGTTACAAGTAGGTCTACTGGCCGGCCTTGTCTGGCTAACCCCGCGCCGCCGGGAGGGGGGAACGGAGCGGCACGAAAGATGGGCTAACGACGGGATTTCGTCGCACGAGTAGGTTCGAGGAGCTGTCGCTCTCTTATAATGGCGGAAAGGACTGCCTCTGCCTGCTGGTACTTCTGCTGGCGTGCCTGCCGACGCTGACGACGGCGAACGACAACAAGACGGCTACGCCGGACGGCAGCAGCGTGCCCCGGATTCAGGCCATGTACATTGCGCCGCCCGACCCGTTCCCCGAGATGGGCGAGTTTGTCGCGCAATCGACGCACGAGTACCACCTGGACCTGAAGCAGTACACAATGGCCATGCGGCCGGCGCTGGACGCCTACCTGGCCGAGACGCCGGCGGTCAAGGCCATCTTCATGGGGACCCGGCGGACCGACCCGTACAGCGAGCACCTGGAGCACTTTAGCCCGACGGACGCGGGCTGGCCGCAGTTTATGCGTGTCAATCCCATGATTGATTGGCATTATGTGGACATCTGGATTGTAGGTGGCTGGCTAGGCAAAGACGAGGCGCAAAGAGGGGAGATGCTGACTAGAGAAAACAGTTCCTGCGCCAATTGGAGATTCCGTACTGCAATTTGTATAACCTCGGATACACATCTCTCGGAGGCACGAGTAACACGAAACCGAACCCAAAGCTGGCCATTGACGCCGAGTGTAGCAAGTTCCGACCGGCGTATGACTTGACTCGAGATGAGGACGAGAGGCTGGGTCGAGGTCGGTAGCGCAGCGTGACGAGTATATAGATGGAGGAAGATTCATGTTGGATTTGGAGGTGCGCATAGACTATAGAGCATCACGGAGTTGATACAATCAAGAATTCAAGACAAGGAGCTCGATGTCTCTCAGGTGAAACATTCGTCTTGACGAATAAGAAGGATTTGCAGGTGTAGCGATTGAATTCGATTACAGCGTGTCGTAGATTACTTTTGCTTTTGCGAGTCGGCCTACCTCCTTAACAGCTGGATCATGTCAATAGGCGAGAAGATTTCTCGAAGGCGAATAAGAGAGCCGTATAAATTTTTGCAGTGCTATACATTGTTGGAGTCTCGATCGGCTTCGAGTCTTCATATATTCTCATCGTCAATGTAGCTGGTTCTGTTTGTGAAGTTGGGTGATGCATGTACGACCTCAGGTTTGGTTCGCCACTAGATGGCAGCGAAGCGACGGACTTTGAATGAAATTAGCGACACCTTGTTGCTTTTTGCTGGAGGGGTTGAGAAGGCATAGCACCAGCAGCAAAGCGCCGGTGGCTTGGGCGTGGGAAAAGGCAGACACAAGGCCAGATGGGCCGTGATAGGCCAAGGGAGAACGTTGCTGCCCACCCACCCAGCACAAGTCTTGTTTGGAGATGGCGTTGATAACTGGTACTTGGCCAAGGTCGGCGCACGGGGCACCAGTACTTGTTCCTGACGTAGCGACAGCCGCAAGGCAGCAAGTACAATTTGGACAGCCAAAGTCCCCTGTTCCGGAGCAAGCTCGAACCCACTCCCCGGGAAAAACGGTGGACTGCAGGGGCAGCGAGGGGACGCGATTGGGGCGGTGGGCAGGGGCGGTCAGCCAAGCTACAGCGCGGGACTTGAGTGGGCGGCCCCTGGAGCTTCACTGCAGGAGCCCAGGCACCTGGCGCTGTTTCCCATCAAATGTCCCCTGGGACCACCTTGCAACTGCTACCAGTAACTTAGCTAAGGTACCTTCTCCTGATAGAGATCATGGCTGCCACCACCCGCCGGCACTAACACACTCCATGCTAGGTACCTGGTCCGGGCGTGAAATTGCTCCAGCCTAGCCTCTCATCTTTCTGCCCGCCCACGACCTTCTCCCCTTTTAGCAGCCAGCACGCACCGCACATCCGCTCTCCATCCCCTTGAGCCCTTCCTCAATTCATCATTCCGCCAACGGTTTTTTTCCTCTCCCCTTCCTCGTCGTAACAACAACGGTTCGAGCATTTCTTCTCGACCCCCATCGCACGTTGGTTTTTTCAGCAAGGCGATTCCTTCTCGTTCTTGTTTCGCTACTAGCCTGTATTTTACCGCCACCGTCGATTCGCGACTACCAGAAGCCTCAGGGGCTAAGAACCGTTTGTCAAGATGTCGTCCGCTGCTGTATGTACCGTCTTTGGTCAACACCCACTTGGTCAGCCCGCAAAGCTCGAGCCAAGATGGCATTGTAGGCTGTGCGGGAGGGCAGTTTGCTACCCGATTGCATTTTACGAGGATTTATCCTGATGCATCGGCAGCTACAATGGTATCAAAAGAGCTGACAACCCCACCCCGCTACAGATGATCCGCCGAAAGAAGAATGTCAAGAAGGGTATCCAGTTCTGCCTGATGGTTTGCGGTGCCTCCGGAACCGGTACGTGTCGATATGCCTTGGTAGTCATTGGGATACTCCATGGCTGCCGATTTGGTCCCTGCCCCGCCTCATCACAGCTAACATTGCGCCTAGGTCGCACCACCTTTGTCAACACCCTCTGCGGCCAGGACGTTCTCCAGCACAAGGATGCCGATGATGCCCACGATGCTCACGTCGAAGACAGCGTCAAGATTAAGCCCGTCACCGTCGGTACGATACGACCAAAACACACCCTCATTCATACTGCCACATTTCTAATAGGGGAGACCAGAACTAGAGCTCGATGAGGAAGGCACGCGTATTTCCCTGACAATTGTCGATACGCCCGGATTTGGTGACCAGATTGACAACGAGGCCAGGTACGAACCCACTCAAGAACAACAATTATAGAGCCAACAGCTGACGCTCACTAGCTTCTCTGAGATTGTCGGTTATCTCGAGAGACAATACGATGATATTTTGGCGGAGGAGTCTCGAATCAAGCGTAACCCGCGATTCAGAGATAACCGTGTGCACGCCATGCTCTACTTTATCACCCCTACCGGTCACGGGTATGTTTGTTGTTGATTGAATCTGCTGTGCAGTCTCTAACCGGGTGTAGCCTCCGTGAACTCGACATTGAGCTGATGAAGCGCCTTGCTCCCCGTGTGAACGTCATCCCCGTCATCGGTCGCGCCGACTCCCTCACCCCCCAGGAGCTGGCCGAATCCAAGAAGCTCGTCATGGAGGATATTGAACACTACAGAATCCCCGTTTACAACTTCCCTTACGACGTCGATGAGGATGACGAGGACACCGTCGAGGAGAATGCTGAGCTCCGCGGCCTCATGCCTTTCGCTATTGTCGGGTCTGAGGATGTTGTTGAGATCGGCGGCAGAAAGGTTCGCGCTCGTCAGTACCCCTGGGGTGTTGTCGAGGTTGACAACCCTCGTCACTCCGATTTCCTCGCTATCCGCTCTGCTCTGCTGCACAGCCATCTTGCCGACCTCAAGGAAATCACCCACGACTTCCTTTACGAGAACTACCGTACCGAGAAGCTCTCGAAGAGCGTGGATGGTGCCGCTGGGTGAGTTTTACAGATCAATGCCCTGCTTGAATTTCATAATGCTAACCCCGTCCCCAGCGTCGACAGCTCCATGAACCCTGAAGACCTGGCCTCCCAGTCTGTCCGTCTCAAGGAGGAGCAGCTCCGCCGCGAGGAGGAGAAGCTCCGCGAGATCGAGCTCAAGGTCCAGCGCGAGATCAACGAGAAGCGCCAGGAGCTCCTGGCTCGCGAGTCGCAGCTTCGTGAGATCGAGGCTCGCATGCAGCGCGAGGCCTCTTCCCATGCCGCTCTCAACGCCCAGCCCGAGAACGGCAACCAAGAAGAGTAAAGGAATCCACCTACGGAGTGTATATACCACGTGGGGATCTTGGTCTGTTTATGCTTGAGCCTAGGGTGTTTGTGTTTGCCTGTTCTTTGATTGAGAGGCAGGAATTGAGCAGACCGGTATGGACCTGCCGTGTCAGAGCTTGAATTTAAGTTTTTTCTCCGAATATGTTACCAAAAGCTGTCTATGAATGCAACGACGTTGGAGGCCAGTGCGCCTAAACTTTGCGACCAGAGCGCCGTTGGTAGTCGGGATGGTCAAGAGAGCAACATGCAGAGGCGAGGATGAAGCAGGGCGACTTGGCTCCGTGACAGTGAAAAGTGGCATTGGGCTTAGCCGGGCTGGCAATGTGTGAAGGGCAAAGAACTATTTGGAGTCGCGGAAAGTGACTCGTCAGATATTCATGCGTGTATACCCATCCATGTCGGCGCATGCCTGAATGGCCGTTTAATTATTTTTCTTTGGTGTTTTTAGTGGACTTAATGCAAATAGCCGATATACTTGTGCACGATTCAGTTGCTGTTAGGACGTGATTGTGATTTCTCTACTTATGTGTGGTAGCTATCGATTGAGGTGTGTAGTGCAAAGTCTTGCTGGTACGGCTGTAGCTGCTGGTAATGGACAGAGTGGCAGCCAGAAAGAAAGGAAACGCGAAAAAAAAAAATTCAAACAAAACTCTTGAAGGAGCGCGGAAAAGAAAACGCCAAAATCCATTACATCCCATCGTCATTAAAGCGACATCCTTGACCGGAAAAAGTAAAGTCTCGATTCACAACTGCAGTCATCTGGCAAACTGCACTTAGTTGTTGGACTGCGAGTTAAGAATGCGCAGGATGGCGAGGAACAGGTTGATAATATCAAGGTAGAGGCTGATGGCGGCGGCAATCTCCTCCTCGACGTGGTGCTTGCGGAGGACCATCTGGGTGTCGACGAGGACGTAGGCGCTAAAGATGAGAGCGGCGGCACCACCGTAGAGCAGCTCGCCGGTCGAGCCGTAGGGGAAGAACATGGACATGAAGCCAAAGAGCAGCAGGCCCCAGAGGGCGCCGAAGAGGTAGGGCATCCAGGAGGTGAAGTCGTACTTTGTCTGGCAGGCAAAGAGGGTGAGGGCGATGAAGATGCCGCCGGTGAGGACGACGGCGTTGAGGACGATGCTGGTGCGGTAAAAGGAGACGATGACGGAGATGGTGTAGGCCTCGGCGAGGGTGAAGAGCGAGAGGAAGAGGAGGTTGGTCGGGTAGGACTTGCGCTTCCAGTACGTGAGGCCGAGGAAGACCATGGAGCCGATGAGCTGATGATGGCTGGTTAGCGGGGTGAGAGGAGGAGGATGGGGGGGAACGACGTACGGAAATCCAGACAACGCCAGGGTGGGCTTGGATCCAGGTCTTGTACGAGGTGCTGAAGAAGCTGAGGGAGCTGACGCCAGCGGTCATGAGGAGCTGGACGGTGAGGATGGTGTAGACTTTGCGGACGAATTGGTTTCGGATATCGACGGTGGCCTCGGCGACGGAACCGCCAAACTGCGCGAGACAACGTTAGCAGGGCAGTTTGCTTGTTAGTTTCCTGGAAAGAGTCGGTTATTACCTTGAAGTCATCGGGGAGATTGTCCTCGCTGCTGCGCGCGTGGGCAAAGAGGCCCTGCGCCGCGAGGCCCGCGGTGGCGGCCTCGGCCGTGGCATCGTTGGGGTTGGAGGAGGAGCCGTAGGCAGGCGGCGCTCTGGTGTAGTCGTCGTCGGGCTCGTCCTGCGGCGCGGGCTGGTACTTGGTCGTGGAGCTCATGGCTGCTGCGACGGGAGATGTGAAGGAATACAATAAAATGAAAAAAAAAAAAAATCCGATGCGCACTGCTTGGGAAAGGAGATGATGATGAATGTGCTGTTTGGTTTCGGTTGTTTGCTCTGTAGGTAGGAAGGACAAAGTGGCGAAGCTGTGACAATACCGCAATGGGGCGCGGCGGCGGCTGCTGAATAAGGCTGGAAAAGATGGCGTGGTGTGGCGTCCACGTAATTGCAACGACTGGGGAGAAGGACTAGGATCCCGTGCTGCTGTGGCGCATGACTACAGGTGGGAGCTTCTTTTGCGGGTTACAGCACCCAAAGCTTGAGGCATCGTATGTACTAGACCTGCATTGATATATATCGTGCTTTTAAGTTAAAGGACTGTTGGAAATTCCATGGTATTTTAATGTATATGGCGAGATAGTACCCTTTGAGACAATAAACTTGTTGAGGGCTAGTCGGTTTTTATTACACCATCTAGGTCACCAGGCGTGAATCACTAGTAAGTCGGTCCAAGTGCAAGGCCAGGCAACAATTTGGTGCAGATTTGGCAAGACGAGAATCCAAGGCATGAGCAAGCTGGTTAGTTTAGAGAAATTTTGACTCTTTTACAAGGGGAGGAGCTCGTAGTGGTTCACAAAAAGGCCACATTTACGGGCAGTGGGTAAAAGCGCGGCCCGTCAGATCGACGTATCATAATGCCAAACGGTCCTTTGCGTATGAGCGAATCCTTTTTCAAAAGGGGCAAACGGCTCGATTTTCTTTTGGGGGCTGGGGCTGGGTTTGAACTGCGGGAAGCGGGAAAATCAAGCTGTCACCGGGTATTCGTGTGCGGGCAAAAAGGGAGGGGCTACGAAGCGCTGATAACACTTTTACAGAAACAACTAAACGATGGTAGGAGATGTCAATTATCATGCCAAGATGCGCTGTCATGCATTCAAATGTGATCGGGTAGCGTCCCTGCGGCATGATATGGCAGCGCAGACGTAGCATGACTGAGACATGCACCATGAATATCTAGAAAATTGGGGGGACAAGAAAAGAGAAAGCCCGGGCTTTGGGGTTTCTTTGCTCTTTCGCTTGCCACTGTTTCCGTTTAATGAAGGGAGGAGATACAGCTACTCATGCTGTTGCATCTACAGCTGGAGATGGCCATGGATCATGTTATGGTGGGAGGGGGGACAAGCTCCATAGATGCAGAGAAGTCAACAATGCGCCGAGCTGAGGTCTGAAGAGCTGATGCAGCAGTAAATGGTGGGATTTTTTTCACCAGTTCGATTTGACTTGTCAGTGGCGTGCGTCGACATGCCGTGGTATGGCGTTTGCCGACACAACGAGCGACCCCCTGGCACTTTTAGAGTCGCTTGCGGGACCCAGTGGCGGACGGGTAGGTTTACCGAGAACGGGAGGCCCTCGTTTCTCATCCTTGATGAACACTATGGCTCCGCCAGTGCTGATACTTGAGCTTTGCGTACCAACTCTGCGGGCGCGGGACGGGAAAAATGGCCGAGAGAAGCAGGCGGCTAAAGCTTTTCGTGTTGGTGGAGAAGCAATCGTGGGAGAGAGATGGGGGAAGCTGTTGCAGCTCGTACAGGCATCTCATATCTTGGTCCGGCTGGGCCGCAGGGGAAAAGAACAAAAAAAAATACGACGCTGAAGAAAGGAAAGCACAAGCAAGCTGTTGGCAAGGCGGGACAAAGCTGGGGCAAAAAAGATGTGCGCTGGTGAAACTTGGTCGTGGGGGTGGTGGTTGGATGTGATGAGCAGCAAGAAAAGGGGACTCACCGCTCGGTCTGCTCTTCTCTCATTGGGTGCGGATCGCTGGAACCGAATGATATGCGCCGATGGTGGAGACGCGCCAGCCATGGAAAAAGCTGAGGAAGGGAACTGGGGAAAAAAGGAGGAAGAGGGCGGGGGGCTTGAGTTGCGTCTTTTGTTCGTTTCGTTTTTCTTTGCTCCTGCGTGTTTGTGATTGGTATAGAATACAACGACACCTTGGTCGAGGGCCACACCAGCCCACCGAGAATCGTATCCACTGGGGGCGCCTGAGGAACAGTGGGATAGTTAGGATTGTGGTTTGTGGTGTCCAGGGTTGAATAAGGTAGCTGGAGGGCATCAGGGGTCCACACGCGTGCAAAGGAAGCTCAAGTGCCTACCTAATCTTGGGTAGGTACCTAGGCGCGTGGCGGCACACAGCAGCTGAATTGTTATTCAAAGAGAGCTGGATTACGAGACTCAAGACGGCGGACTGCCGGGACTGCTCGACTGGCTTGATATATTAAGTGGTGGGTAATAGGTACCTACCTAAGGTAGTAGGTACCTAGGCAGCACGTCAAAAGGCCTGCAACAACCAGCCACTGCAGCCACTGTAGCCACTGTAGCCACTTGCCCACTGCCACTGCAACCACTGCAACCCCACCTCGCACAAGTCGCAAACCCATCGCTCAATTTACATGTCACTCCTTGCCTTCTCCACGCCGCAGCAATACTTGAACGCAAGTATTCATTGAGCTGCTAGCTGCCAGCTACATCTGCTCGGCTGTCTTTTCTATATCGGCCCAGTCGCAGCTCTGCTATACCAATCCCTCCACTACCAGCCTCCCCACCCTCCATCTGTCTTCCTTCTGCATCTCCTCCTCCTCCTCCTCCTCCTCGCCTCTGCCTCTCTGTCCAACACCCGCCCTGCTGGTTTCGAGGGAAACGACTTTTTCTGCCAGCCAATTGTCAACATCCTTTATCCCTCAAAATAGTTTTTTGCTGCAATTCTCCTTTTTGTTTGCCGTCGCCTAGTGCTTTGTCCTAGCCCGTAGCGTTTCCTCAACGGCTGTTCCCCTCCTCCCTCCCGCTGCAGCTTTTTTTTTTGTTGAAGTGGCGCTCAGACACTTCTCCTGAGCTCTTCACAACCTCGCTCACTGCTATTTGCGATCCACGAATTTTCAACTCGGCCGTGTCCTTCTTCTCCTCGAACCCTTGACCGACAGCAATCCGACTGCATCCTTTATTTTTTCGAATCCTGCTCACGTCGCATCCCTCCGGCTCCTCAGGTTCTTCCTACAGCAGCTGCTAGCGCCAACTCTGTTACCGCTTAGCTGCACGTCGAAACAAGAAAAGGAAAAAAAAAAGGCACCACCCCGCCACCTCTCGCTAAAGCAGCTGTCAGACTCAACCTCTGTGCAGACTTTGCTGGGTACACCGCTCGACCTCGTCTGCCTCGAGCCTCAATTGCCTCGCCACGGCCGACCAGCTCCATTCCGCACCTGTCGCAATGGAAAAGACACCCTCGACGCCGGTCGAGGACCGACCTGCCACCGCAAAGTCGGCCCATCCCACAATCAAGACGGGCTCCAACGTCCCCAACATGAATGGGCCGCTCTACATGCAAACCTCGGGCTCCAGTGCCGTCCTCGTCCGGAGGCTGAAGCGAAAGGACGAGGGCACCTGGAAGCAGATGTCGCGCTGGTTTGTCGAGAACCAAATTGGTACGAATTTATACTTTGCGCCCCTGGCCTACTCCTGAATCGCGTCTCTTAGCGCCAACCACCACACGTTAACCCAACCGCCATCGCTTCATACACGACGGTTCAAAGAGAACAACGCTAACCGCTGTGCTTCGCTTCGATTAGGTCTCTCCTTCAACCTCCTCGCCCTGCTCTTCCTCGCGCACGCCTTTATCCCTAGGGCCCGCGCCCACACCAACAAGTTCTTCCACCTCTCGTATTTCAACTCCGCGACTGGCAGCTACGCCATTGGCGCCGACGATGCCTACCTCATTACCTTCTTCATCGTCCTCTTCACCGGCCTCCGCGCCGCCTGCATGGATTATATGCTCGCGCCAGTCGGCCGCTCTCGTGGCATCTCTAAGCGCAAGGACTTGACCCGATTCACCGAGCAAGGCTGGCTCTTTGTCTACTACAGTGTCTTTTGGACCATGGGTGCCGTGAGTAGATGTATCAAACTACCAAAATTCACTGCTAACCAGCTCCATCCAGTACATCTACTACAAGTCCCCCTACTGGCTCAACCTCCGTGCGCTTTGGGCCAACTGGCCCAACAGAGAGATGGACGGCCTTATGAAGGGCTACGTTTTGGCGCAGTGGGCTTTCTGGCTGCAGCAGATTATTGTCATCAACATCGAGGACCGTCGCAAGGACCACTGGCAAATGTTTAGCCACCACATCATCACCACCCTCCTCATCTCCTCTTGCTACTGTTACCACTTCACCCGTGTCGGTAACCTCATCCTCGTCATCATGGACGTTGTTGACCTGTTTCTTCCGGTATGTTCATTATTGTACAAGCTTGCAAATCATGCTAACTCGTCCAGGCTGCCAAGTGTCTCAAGTATTGCGGCTTCACGAATGCATGTGACTACGCCTTTGGCCTGTTTATGGTTTCATGGGTTGCGGCGCGCCACGTCATTTACATGATGGTCTGCTGGTCAGTATATGCGCACATGCCGGAGGAGATAAACTATGGGTGCTACACCGGCAGTAACGCCAACCTCGTCGGCCCTCTGGACACTCCCAAGGGCCTGGGCCACCTGCTGGTGCCGTTCTACAACAACACCGGCATTGTATGCTTCAACGACAATATCAAGTGGGGATTCCTCATCCCGCTTCTCGCTCTGCAAGTCATCACCATTATCTGGTTCACCATGATTGTCCGCGTCGCCGTGAAAGTTCTGCGCGGCGACGGTGCCGAGGACTCGCGCAGCGACGACGAGGAAGAGGAGGAAGAGGAGCTGGAGCTGGAGGAGTTTGTTTACGAGGAGGCGCTTGAGGAGGATGTCGGCGTTGAGGAGCTCGACTTTAAGAGCTGGGAGCGCCGGTCTGGCATCAAGCGACAGGCTAACAGCTCTGGCGTCAGCCTTCCTGGACACAGCGACCGCAAGGAGCTTCTCGGCCGCATTGGCTGCGACAAGCACCCCGAGTGAACGGAAGCAGCGTCGCTTGGCCGCGACGAGACGATTTGATCTTGGTGTTTGGAGTTGGGCTTGTTTTTGTCTCGAAGGATTTGCCTTTTCTACTTCGTTGACATGGCCCAGAGCAGCTGCGGGCTGCCTGCGAGCCACTTGCGTTTCTGTTTATTGTCCCCTTTTTGTGTTGTTTTGTTTCTCTCTCTCCGTTTCCTATCATGAATCTGGGATACCTACGTCTTGTTTTTTTTTTCAAAAGCCTCTGGCGCGAACGTTGCCGTTGCACCGAAAATGACCTCTTTTTTTTTGGGAACATAACTTTGCATTCTGACTATACCTGCTAGAACACAGCTCTCTGACTGTATGAGCTATGAATAGTTAAGATTTGTTCATTTTTTATACACTCTATATTACGTGTTTCGCTCTGAATGCTGCTGGATCTTGTCACACATCATGGTACTGTTGCGAGGTATATATGAGGTTGTGGACGAATGAAGAATTGTATGAAAAATGCCCAATAATCAATGATATGCTATTGCTACATGGTACTCAACGTACTCAAGATGATGTTCCCTACTACTGCCCTTCTGGCAGCTGGTTTAGCGTCGTCTTCTACAATTCCTCTAGCAGCGTCTTGGCCTGTTCCTGCAACTTAAACTTTTGAATCTTGCCGCTCGCCGTCTTGGGGTACTCGTCGGCCCAAAAGATGTACTTTGGCACCAGATGGCTCGACAGCTTCTCCCGCACCCAGTCGCGTACCGCGTCCCTCGTCAGCGTCTTGTCGCCTGCCTCTTGCGTCGTCGTCGTCGTCGTCGTCTTGGCGCCCGTCTGCGCGGCCGCGGTATTTACACCATCCACCGCCCACCCCTGCGCGGGAATGACAAACGCGGCGACACACTCGCCGAGCTTGGCGTCGGGGAGGCCGACGACGCTCGCCTCTTTCACGCCGGGCAGCTGGAACAGGCAGTTCTCAATCTCGAGCGGGTGGATGTTTTCGCCGCCGCGGATAATCAGGTCCTTGATGCGGCCGGTGATGCGGACGTAGCCCTCGGCGTCCATTTCCGCCTCGTCGCCGGAATACAGCCAGGTGGTGGTGTTGGTGGTACCGTCGCTGTCGGGTTCCGCGACGCGCACCTCGGCCGTCTTTTCGGCGTCGCCGTAGTAGCCCTTCATGACGAGGTAGCCGGCGGCGGCCAGCTCGCCGCGCTCGCCGATGGGGACGACGCGGGCGCGGTCGAGCGGGTCGACAATCTTGACCGACGTGTGCGGCATGGCGGTGCCGACCGAGGCGCAGCGCAGGGCGAGCGAGTCGGACGGGCGCGTCATGCAGCTGACGGGGCTCGTCTCGGTCATGCCGTAGCAGATGACGAGGTCCTGTAGGCCGATGCGGTCGTAGATCTTGCGCATGAGCGACTCGGGCGCCGAGCTGCCGGCGACGATGCCCTTGCGGAGGTGCTGCGGGGGGCGGTCGACGCCGGCGCGGCCCGAGTCGAGCGCCTCGAGCACGGCGACAATCATGGTGCTGACGCCGTAGAGCCCCGTGGCGTCGTGGTCGACGCACATGCGCAGCGTGGCGACGGGGTCAAACGCCGGGCTCGGGAAGAGGATGGCGGCGCCCGTCGTGGCCGTCGCCATGTAGCCGAGGACGGAGCCGAAGCAGTGGAACAGCGGCGGCGGCACGACGACGCGGTCCGACGGGTCCAGGCCCATGCGGTCCGCGATGAGGATGCCGTTGTTGAGGATGCCCGTGTGCGTGAGCTGCGCGGCCTTTGGCATCGACGTCGTGCCCGACGTGAACTGGATGTTGATGACGTCGCCCGGGTCGAGCGGCGCCGACGGCTTGACGGGGCGGTCGCCGCCGTCGAGCAGGTTGCGGTAGGGCGTCAGCACGCGGCGGCACGCGTCGAGGTTGAATTTCACGCCCGGGTGGCTGGCGCGGTTGTCGACGACGAGCATCGTCTGCAGGCTCGGCACGTCTGGGTTCTCGATGCGGCCGCCCTGCAGGTCGCCGCCCGCGAGCCGCGCCAGCAGCTCCTCGTTGCTGCGCCCGCGGCCGGGCCGGTACGCGGTGTCGGTGACGGCGCCGACGACGAGGACGCGCACGGCGAGGTGGCGGAGCGCCGCGGCGACCTGGGCCGCGTTGAAGCTCGGGTTCAGCGGGACGAGCACGGCGCCGAGCTTGAAGAGGGCGTAGGTGAGGGCGGCGAACTCGGCGCCGTTGCCGAGGGAGACGGCGACGCGGTCGCCCTTGGTGACGCCGAGGGAGAGGAGCGACGACGCGAGCCGGTTCGAGAGGAGGTCCAGCTCGTAGTAGCTCAGCGCCGTTTCGTGGGACGACGGCGCCGGGGAGCGGGCGATGACGGCGGGGCGGTCGCCGTGCTGGGACACGGTGGCGGCAAAGTGCTCCGGGATGGTGCCTTTGTAGAGCGGCGGCTGTGGGAGGTGAGAGTTAGCGGAATTGTGTGAGAGAGAGAGAGGAGGTTGTGAGGTTTGTCGTGAGGGCATCGCGGTTCAGCGGGAGCCGAAGCTGGTGAGATGAGCGGCCTGGCAGCGAGTCGCCGCGTGTAGGCAGATTTGTTTCTGCAGGGGGGGGAACATTAAAGTATAGAGGAGTGTTTATTTACCTCACTCGGACCCGTGCGTATGCTCAATCCCTCGGTCGCCAGACATCGTCGCTGCTGCTGCGCCGTCGCCTTGTGGACGACACTTCTCCGCACGACACCACCGGCTGCCGCCGGCGCCGCTCTCCTCCTCGCAGCCGCGGCCAGCATCGATGCGGGCGGCTGGGCGGGCGGCTGGAAAATGAAGGTGAGTTGGAGAAAAAAAAAAAAAGAGGTTGGTGCAAAGGCTCTGTCAGGGCTTGAATTGACAAAGAATAAAAATAAAAACCTCTCTCGACTTTCTGTAATATCGGCAAGCCAAGGCTGGAGTTGCTCACGCGTGTGGGGGGGGGGGGGGGGGGGAAAGAAAGGGAGGAAAA